>OX401415.1:27718911-28278911 GCA_947846245.1 Cerastoderma edule
CATATACCTATATCATGCTATAGTGAACTATACTGGTTAGTACATTAATGTAATCATAATATTAGTGTGATATGTTGCAATTGGAAAAAGAAGCCATGCAACAGTGAACTATCCCACAAATTTAATGTTTTAAAAAAAACAATAAATGATTTCAACACAAACTATAGTGTTTTTTAATGCTTTGAATCATCTTTATATGGCATAACCTTCATATTACACTTTGAATTTAAAATCCTCCTTGTGGAAGTTGAAACACTTTAAATGCCATTTTCTCAGAACAATACTTTTGATGGTTAGTTCAGTTTAGCGTGTGCCCATCCAATACCTCATAACGAGTAATTTATCCTTTTATCATGATTGTTTCTGTAATCCAATATTATTTTCTCTTTTGGTGCTGCTAGCGCTAGGAAGAATGCCAATCTCCCCTATCGGCCATTCAGTACCCCGTTGTTTCCAGATGGATTTTCCTTAACACCACAGTGTACATAACTATGAAAATTACTCAACATAAATATGGCACTGAGAAGTACATTCTCTGAGCAAATCAGCAGCGAAATTATTTTAAGAAAATGTTTCCAAAATTTGGAGCAGTCTTACATTTCCAAAGAGAGGAAAGGAGTAAAAACGACAATGCACAGGAATGATGCTGGCAATACATTGAATATGGATAGGTGCACTGATGTTCATGAGTTAACAGAAATACTGCAGAAAATATCGCAAAACTGCAAACTTTTTCTTTTCCAATTTCAACCGTTTTAGGCAGACACATTGAAAGAATGAAGGGGCTGAATTCTACAAAGGAAGTTATAAACATGAGGATGTGTCAGTCAATAATGACTGGTATTTTTTGGTCTGGCTTTTATGAGGCTTTTATGGTCCCTTAACACTGGTAGCAGTTCTTGGAAAACTCTGAAGCTTGACATCAATTAGGAATGAATCCTCCCTAGATAAGGGTTGGTGGGGTAGCTGGCATAACTGCTGATAGTTCTATAAACCATTTGTACCATTCATAATCATTAATATGTATTAACCCTTTACCAAACGCCAAATTTTTCGACTGTCACAATTGTAAGAGTTTGCAGACGACATTTCAAAATGTGATGAAATTGAAAATAATCTTCTGATAGGGCAGAAAACATTGTGGGAAAAGGAGGGATTGCTCATTAAGGACAATTTCTCCTTTACCCATAATGTATTCCAGAGTCGTCTGCAACAAACTCATCAAATGTTGTTACTGTTTGGTAATGGGTTAACCCCTCAAAGACCCCCCTTCCCCTAATAAGACAGACACTGCATATACCTCTGTGAGAACTGTTGTGTTTGTTCAGGACCTTCATGAACAGAGGTAAACAATAATGGCCATTCATAAACACAGAGTTCAATAGCATGTTCATGAAGATCAAAAATATGTTCGTGAACATATTCAATGCCTATGCCACAAACTGACAGCATTCTGTTAACTTTACAGACACTTCCCCTGCCAAGAATTCAATGTCTGTTCATGAAGTTCATAAACACAGCTCTTGAATCCTTTGCATGGATAAGCCTCTGATGGAATTGATATATTCAGAGCTACCATGATTTGAACCTACTGAGAGAGTTTTATGTTTTCACTATAGTACACTAGCCACCAGTCAAAATAATTTGACGTGAAGATCACCTTTCATTTACTGATGGGCCAATCTAATGTCATATTTCAAAGGACCAAATCAATGGTGGACTTAACAAAGTTCAGATTTAGGGATTAAAAGCACAAAAAGGTCATTCAAAGTCAATATCTCCCAATCACGTCAGATAAGATTGACTACTCTAGCCACCAGACTACTCTAGCCACCAGACTACTCTAGCCACCAGAAAACTATAGCCACCAGACTACTCTAACCACCAGACCACTCTGTCCACCAGACTACTCTAGCCACCAGATCACTATAGCCACCAGACTATTCTAGCCACCAGATCACTATAGCCACCAGATCACTCTATCCACCAGACTACTCTAGCCACCAGATCACTATAGCCACCAGACTACTATAGCCACCAGACTACTCTAGCCACCAGATCACTATAGCCACCAGACTACTCTATCCACCAGACCACTCTGTCCACCAGACTACTCTGGCCACCAGATCACTATAGCCACCAGACTACTCTAGCCACCAGATCACTATAGCCACCAGACTACTCCAGCCACCAGACTACTCTAGCCACAAGACTACTATAGCCACCAGACTACTCTAACCACAAGCATACTCTAACCACCAGCCTACTCTAACCATCAGACCACTCTTGCCACCAGACTAATCTAGCCACCAGACAACTCTAGCCACCAGACCACTCTTGTCACCAGACTACTATAGCCACCAGACTACTCTAGCCACCAGACCACTCTAGCCACCAGACTACTCAAGCCACCAAACTACTATAGCCACCAGCCTACTCTAGCCACCAGCCTACTCTAGCCACCAGACTACTCAAGCCACCAGCCTACTCTAGCCACCAGACTACTCTAGCCACCAGACTACTCTAGCCACAGGACTACTCTAGCAACCAGACTTATGTAGCCACCAGACTACTCTAGCCACAGGACTACTCTAGCCACCAGACTTCTCTAGCCACAGGACTACTCTAGCCATCAGACTACTCTAGCCACCAGACTTCTCTAGCCACCAGACTACTCTAGCTACCAGACTACTCTAGCCACCAGCCTACTCTAGCCACCAGACTACTCAAGCCACCAGACTACTCTAACCACCAGACTTCTCTTACAACAAGCATACGCTAGCCATCAGACTATTCAGGCCACCAGACTACAATAGCCACCAGACTTATCTAGCCACCAGACTACTCTAAACACCAGACTACTCTAGCCATAAGACTTCTCTAGCCACCAGACTACTCTAGCCAACAGACTGCTCTAGCCACCATACCTCTCTAGCCACCAGACAACTCTAGCCACCAGACTTCTCTAGCCATCAGACCACTCTAGCCACCAGACCACTCTAGCCACCAGACCACTGTTGCCACCAGACCTCTCTAGCCAACAGATTACTCTAGCCACTAGACTACTCTAGCCAACAGACTACTCTAGCCACTAGACTACTCTAGCCAACAGACTTCTCTAGCCACCAGACTACTCTAGCCACCAGACTACTCTAGCCACCAGACTACTCTAGCCACCAGACTACTCTAGCCACCAGACTACTCTAGCCACTAGGCCACTTTAGCCACCAGACTACTCTACTAGCCACTAGACTACTCGAGCCTCCAGACTACTCTAGCCACCAGACCACTTTAGCCACCAGATTCCTCTAGCCACTAGACTACTCTAGCCACCAGATTACTCTAGCCACCAGACTTAACTAGCTTGCAGACTTCTCTAGCCACCAGACCACTCTAGCCACCAGACTAATCTAGCCATTAGACCTCTCTAACCACCAGACTACTCTAGCCACCAGACTACTCTAACTACCAGACTACTCTAGCTACCAGACTTCTCTAGCCACTACATTTCTCTAGCCACCAGTCTTATCTAGTCACAAGACCACTCTAGCTACCATATAACTCTAGCTTCAAAACTTCTCTAGCCACCACACTTCTCTAGCCACCACACTTCTCTAGCCACCACACTTCTCTAGCCACCACACTTCTCTAGCCACCACACTTCTCTAGCCACCAGACTTATCTAGCCACCATAATAATCTAGCCACCAGACTACTCTAGCAACCATAATAATCTAGCCACTAGACTACTCTGGCAACCATAATAATCTAGCCATAAGACTACTCTAGCCATAAGACTACTCTAGTCATAAGACTACTCTAGCCACTACTCCTCTACCCACTACTCCTCTAGCCACTAGATTACTCTAGTCATCACATGTCTCCAGCCACCACACTTCTCTAGCCACTACTCCTCTAGCCACTAGATTACTCTAGTCATCACATGTCTCCAGCCACCACACTTCTCTAGCCACTAGACTAATCTAGCCACTAGAATACTCTAGTCATCACATGTCTCCAGCCACCACACTTCTCTAGCAACCATAATAATCTAGCCACTAGACTACTCTAGCAACCATAATAATCTAGCCATAAGACTACTCTAGCCATAAGACTACTCTAGTCATAAGACTACTCTAGCCACTACTCCTCTACCCACTACTCCTCTAGCCACTAGATTACTCTAGTCATCACATGTCTCCAGCCACCACACTTCTCTAGCCACTACTCCTCTAGCCACTAGATTAATCTAGTCATCACATGACTCCAGCCACCACACTTCTCTAGCCACTACTCCTCTAGCCACTAGATTAATCTAGTCATCACATGTCTCCAGCCACCACACTTCTCTAGCAACCATAATAATCTAGCCACGAGACTACTCTAGCAACCATAATAATCTAGCCATAAGACTACTCTAGCCATAAGACTACTCTAGTCATAAGACTACTCTAGCCACTACTCCTCTACCCACTACTCCTCTAGCCACTAGATTACTCTAGTCATCACATGTCTCCAGCCACCACACTTCTCTAGCCACTACTCCTCTAGCCACTAGATTACTCTAGTCATCACATGACTCCAGCCACCACACTTCTCTAGCCACCAGACTAATCTGGCCACCAAAGGAAGGAGGCCCCCAAAGAGTGGATTAAGTCTTCTGCTGCAGGTGGTACCGGATCATTATCTATGGAAAAATGAGATCATAAAATCCTATTTTACGACAGGCACTGAGGGTTATTATGATTCAGAATTGCTCCTGTTAACTGTAAATCATTCATTTTATGAATTAATGCCAAATTGAATTCCTGACAGTCTGCCATCTCTCTCCACTTTTAAGATTATGCTTTTCAATTGCATGTGTAATTCTCATAACAGTTGAGTCCCACTTTAACCCATTACCAAACAATTAGGACCTTTGACCAGTTTTTTTGCAGACGTCTCTGGAAAATATTGTAGTAAGAGGAGAAATTGCTCTTAACAAGCAATTTCTCCTTTTCCCACAATGTTTTCTGTCCTATCAGAGGTTTATTTTTCATTTTCATCACATTTTGAAATGTCGTCTGCAAACTTTCAATAAGGGACAGTCGAAAATTTGGTGTTTGGTAAAGGATTAAGGGATTCCTGTGCAAAATTATTTGCCTTAAAAGAGTCTTTTGCTCATAGCGAGCTGCTTTTTCTTTTGTTACAGTATGTATGACATAGAAAAAAGGTAGATATAAGACCATTGAAACAAATGGAGAAATTGTTCATCCTTGTTCCCTTCCTATATCAAAAACAATATACCTCATAACCCTGTGTACCTATCTAGACCTTTTTTATGTTTAAGCCATTCATAACCCTGTGTACCTATCTAGAACTTATGTTTAAGCCATTCATAACCCTGTTTACTTATCTAGAACTTATTTTTAAGCCATTCACAGCTGCTGTGTACCTATTTAGAACTTATGTTTATGCCATTCACAGCCCCAGTGTATCTATCTAGATTCTATATTTAAGCCATTCGCTAACCCTATATGCCTCTAACTCATGTTTCCTCTTTGATTGTGCCTTCAAATTTTTCCCTATCTAGAACTTATGTTGATGCCATTCATAAGTCTCCTACGTACATCTCTAGACCTTATGTTTAAGTCATTCGCTACCTCTATATCCCTCTGCTAACTCATGTTTCCTCTTTGATTGTGCCTTCAGTTTTTTCCCAGAATAATGTAATGATTGGCGTGTAAGGTAACACTTATATTTGTCTCCCTCAAGTGTCATAATAGACCTTTGATAATTTGTGTTTCCTAATCTGTTATACAGTTAAGTGAGATACCTGTGAAGAAAATGCAGCACACAAATATATGTCTTTCAATCAGATTTTGAAGAAACTAAAGGATATCTTCTATGAAAGAATATCTATATACTGCTAAGATGATTGATAAAGTTTGAAATTCTCTAAAATAATTGAACTAGGGTTTCGCATCGCCTCAACACTCTTTTATCTATAATGTTTATTAACAGCCCATTAACATTTATATTGCTGGAACCTACTTCATACTTATGAAAACATGATCTTATGATTTAAACTGTTTGCTACTTTGGGTATCATTTTCCAACAAAATTTAGAAGATAATTAAGGTTTTGGAAAGCAGACGACACAAAAACTATGTTTAGAAAATTGCCCAACATTCTAAGGGTTGACGGCAACCAAGCTGGATGAATCATCAGCATTCCGTTAGTCAGCTTTGAGAGCTATCTCTTATAATATTCAGAATTAAGCTTTTTTTCTGTCACAGTGATTTTAAATTATTTTCGTAGAAAATGCGGCAAAATGATGTTTTATGGATAAAGTAGTAAACCTGCCGAAAGAGTCTCATATCTAAAGGAATTAATAGATAAGCTTATGTCAATGCTACGACCATCCACATGTTCTTTTACAATGTTCCCTTTGTGATAGAAGTTGTAACTTGATTTAAGAGAGGTCTCTTGTGGATTAATATTCCAGTTTCCAAGAATTCAGAAATGTTTACATGCCCATGTCATAGATCTATCTGTTTTCTGTACAGCCTATTTTTGTATTCATCAGAAAAATGGGAAGAAATTGCTTATTATGAGCAACACCTACTGGTACAAAAATAATTTTAACTGATGGGTTTGTTTGGAAGAGGATAAAAAGTGATGAAATGAATTTTTAAAATGTGCTTGCTCACACATTAAATAATTGTCAAAACTCAAAACAAAATGTTGTTGAAACAATACAGTTCTTGTATTGCGGTAAAATATTTATTTAATTATTTTCTTGAAAAATAGCTACTGAACCCAAAGTTGATTCAGAATGTGCCAGTATATGATGAGAGTAAGCATGTATGGTATGCAATGGATTTCAATATCGTTTTCCGCAAAAGGCTCTTATTTCTCAAATATGAACTTATTTTTCTATCAATAGCTCCATTACTTTTCATATAACAATACAGCTGCTTCACATGTTAAGGAGGAGGATTTTGAAATCCAAATTTCCTCACATTTGTGAACAAGCAGCTTCAACCCCTTTTAGAGACAATACTATTTATATAGGAGGAAAAAAAACGACACAGGATTCATTCTTAACATAATGACAGTTAGCCAATAAATTCAAGGCAAATGTCCCAAAGGAAATCATTTTTTTCAACATATTTTTGTTTTTATTCCAGAATTAAACATGCAACTAATCTATGATGGAAGAAGTAAGGCAGTAATACTATGGAAATAGTGTATTTAACCCTTATAGAGAACTATGAGCATCCCGGGCCCAAGTCTTCATATCTTGAGATCTTAAAGTTGTTTGCTCACTTTTGTATAATAGACTCACTATAGCCTTCTTATGGCCCAGTCACATAGCCCGGCCGATGTTCGGCATCGGTAGAGCTAGGTGGATTTTTTTGGTGCCACCGAGCTCTCCTCATCGGAAGTAGAGCTCGGTGACATGAATGGACTCCATCCAGACATCTTCAGACGATCAACCGAACATCGGCCAGAGATCGGCCGGACATCGTAAGGAATACGGCCGGTACCTGAGCAGCTAAACAGGACACCGTGCGATCGCCGGCCAGGTTGCTATCAGGCTTTGAACAATGACCAGCCGATGCTCATCAAATGTAACACAGACTTGGGTGCCAAGCTATTCCATTCTTCCTACCTGACATTGTCAGTTCATCACTATGGCTGCACAGAGGAGACTTCGAATGGCACTGCTCGAACACGAACTGGCTCAAGCAATGAGGGAGCTTGGTGAGAGCCCGGTGAAATTTAGCTCCAAAGTTAGAATTTCACCGAGCTGCCACCGATGCAGTTTTAAGTAACAAACGCCATGGATGTCCGGCCGGTGTTCAGCCGGGTGAAAATCCCATCGTTGGCTCATTGGAACCTCATCGGCCGGGCTATGTGACTGAGCCATTAACCTAAGTCTTAAATAAACGGAGTCTGTTGATATTTGACTTTATTGCATCAACCCCACTTTGAAAATCATCCCAAAATCTACATATTGTGGGAGTAAAGTACTGACATCAATCTTGCACTAAGTTATCCCAATATACAATCTGGATTCTGACAACATTTTTCATAGGTGTTTGCCAACAGGACCCATAGTGTCACTCGAGTCATATTGAATGTAAAATGTAGATCAATAAATTGCTGGCACACAACAGAAACCAGATGTCGAAATAAATTATATACAAATAAAGTAAACATGCCAAGTATCAGACTTTTTATCATTAAAATCCTAATTTGTCTGTTCTCCTGAAAAGTGTCTCATTTTTCATCAGTACTCATAAGATGTCACTTGATAATTCAATTCTGATGAGTACCCACAACAAAGGGCTAAAGGAACATTAGTAAGTTTCTTATGGCATGTAGCATATTAGGTTCACAAATATGAAGGACTTGCAACAGTCTTGCATTGAACCTTTAATATAGTCTGCGCTCTAAGCTGCCCTTTATGATATCAAAATGCACTTTTAGGGTAGTTCATCATTTGTAATGAATTCATTGGGGGGGAATATATTATGAAAGGTTTGATTAATGTTACGGAATTGATAATTGTAATTGTTTCCTCGCTATACATTACCATAGGCCACCTCGAGATATGTTCATTTTGAAACGCAGCATTTAGTGAAATGTCTTCAATTTTGTCCTTTGTAGGAATTTTTTTCTTTATTGTGATGTGTTTTCTACTTCTTAATACATTATATCTGCTTAAATCTGATGAAGAAAGATACTCAGAGTAGCAAATAGGTTAGATCACATTGTATCTGCTTAAATCTGATGAAGAAAGATACTCAGAGTAGCAAATAGGTTAGATCACAGGCAGGCCACCCATTTATCTGGCAGGTGGCCTTGATCTAACCTGTTTGCATATGCATGAAGTTGGTTTCAGCACTGCCAGGATTAATCTGTTCTGAGTTAATGAGTTTGATAAATCTGCCATTGGCCATTGACTACCCTTAAAACTTATGTAAAAAATAGAGAAGCACATTTTACCTGTCTCCTATCTCTTACAATTAATTATAACCTCTTGAAGGAAAATTGGTGTTTCTTTTATCTCTATAGAGCAGGTGCATTCAAGGTTAATCCACAAGTCCTATTCCAATATTCAGTTATTTTGATTAATCCAACTATCTTGTCAACGATACATTCCCATTTTCTATCACTTCAAGTAATTACTAGTGTTGCATTGATTGTGGCAAAACTCATAATTAAAAATCAAATTTCAAACACAATATAATACCATCCTGTGATGATTAGTGAGAATAGATAAAACATTTTCTTTTCAATTTGTAACACATAATTGACTAATTGCGTCCGACGTAATTCATCCTTTGGTCACAATGTTTTCCATCAAATATCTTAAAAAAGATATTTTTCTTAAAGTCATGCTTTGTCATTTACTGTTGTTTTGAATTTAGACAGCCCAAAATTTCTTACCTATGGGAGTGGGTTGAAATTCACCAACATCACATTAGTGTTAACTCTTATAGTGCTGGAATCGACTACATGCTTATCCAAACAGGTTAGAATCAGACCTGCCGCCAAGTAGATTGGTGTCTGGCCTGTGATCTAACCTATTTGCTACTCTGAGTGTCTTTCATCATTAAAATTAAGCAGATATTTAACATTTTGGATAGCAGACAACACAAAAATCTTTTTTTCAAAGTTACCCAGCATTCTATAGGTTAAGTCCAGGAACCACTGATCATTTCAATGTCAAGGTTAACACATAGAGACCACAGAACATAGAAGAGGTTTAAAAGTTGTCTTACCGGGGTTAAGGGTTTTATCCGCTAATCCACCCATTGTATTCTTTCGAGCTACTTTCTTCATTCATAATCCGATGAAGGCCAAATTCACAAGCGCAATTGTTCCCCAGCACTCTTTCAATACAAGTGGTTCAATGCTTTTGACAGCCACTATAGGTTTATTACCGTGGCTTATGGTATTTCCCTCAGATCACAGGACTTAAAACAATTCCAGGTTCATAGACGAGTCATAGTGTCACACACGTATATGTAGAATAAGGCGGTTTGTTTCACTGCCCCAGTTACTGGTACATGTACATGACTTTGTAAGTTCTAGAAGCTATTATTCTATATCCATTTTGTGTAATTTAATCCTTGGTATTTCATGTCTTTTGCCTAAATTGTATATTACTTTACTTTATATACAATGAATCTTTATAAATTTTAACTCTTTTCTAATGCTATTCCTTTTTGTTGTTGTTTAACATTTTTTCTCACACATTTCCCGATGCTCTTTCCCTTGTTTATTTTCATGCTCTGTAATCTCTTACAATTCTGATTTATCAGCATGTGATGATTATTAACCCTTAGAAGGATGGGTAATTTTCTAAAAATAGATGTTGGTGTCATTCGCTTTCTAAAATTCTAAAAATATGCATAATTTTATTGAGAAAAGATTCTCAGAGTAGCAAATAGGTTAGATCACAGGCCAGCTGCCAATTTAATTCTGACGTGTTTGCATAAGCAAGAAGTCAGTTCCAGCATCAAAACGAGGATTCAATGCAAGACTGTATTAAAAGCTTCACAAATATGAAGCACTTATCAAAGTCTTGTACTAAACCATCAAAAGAGGCACAAAACAGAATTGTACAAAAGCAGTTACTTTTACTCCTTTTGTTGGAAAGTGTAAATCTGCTGCTACCTTTAGCAATTCTATCCTGGTTTTTCATGATCATTACCCAGATGGTTGCTCATTTGACTGACTTACTAATTAGTGACTCCACAATGCATAATTACGTAACAATATCTATTTTTGAAAAACATTTCTCCTCTCTATGTGGAATCCATAATTATGCTTCCATAGATAGCTCATATGTTTGCTATCAAAGGTTTATCCCAATCCTTCATAACTAAAGGCAACATCAAGGGTTCAGTGCAATACCATTGTAAGTGCTTCATGTTTATGAAGCACTTACTTAATTGTCTTGCATTGAACCCTTGACATACAATTTGGGATTTCAGCAAAATTTCAATATCTTTTTGTAAAATATTCATTACTAAATCAATATGACAAGAGGTGAAATTACTCTTCACAAGCAATTTCTCATTTTATCACATTGGTTTCTTAAATATTCATTTGCAGGGACCGAAACCAAGCCAAGTGAAGTAATTTATTAACCATATGTAAAAGAGATAAATATAGAAAGAAGGCAGCCATAAAAAAGATGGGTGCAGAGTTCTAACATATACTTGGTAAAAGTTCTTCCTTGTATACTTGAAGGGAAATTTTCCAGACAAGGCACCATTCAATAGAAAAATCCAAACAAAATCTTTCGAATTTTCAGTAATTACAGAAAAGACATTTTTAAATACAATGCTTATATATGATTTTATTTAAAGGATCACACTATTTTCCATACATTTGGACCTGATTTTAAGAAAAACAAAATGTGACACTAGTTGGAAGATAAAATATACAGACATTAAGATTCATAGCATTTGTTTTTATCTTATTTTCTCGGAAATTTAGCATTTACCAACCAAGCTGTAATAACAAGAAATATAGGCAATAGTGCTGAAAGGATGAAATAAATTGGCAATAACATTGTGCTGTAGAGAAAAAAACAACAAACACAGATGGTATGGATAAGGAAGTGTATGAGGGTTATTTGCATTTTTCAAAAACATTCCTCGATCAAATTAAACGACTTTTTAGATTTCACATTTAAGGTCTATTTTTAAAAACGAAAGTAAAGTGACGTCATTCTTGTAAATCCTTTCTTGTGGCAGTAAATGACCTTAGCTGTCAATATGCCTTATAAAACACCATTCATTCTTTCTTGAGTGTAATCATGAGAATCATCTTATCTTGACAATTCTAATGAGTACGAACAAAACAGGTTTTTGAGAAGCAATTAAGAAATAAGCAAAGGGAATATGCCTTATATCTTGATATCTGATCATCCAACTAATGAACTTACTTCACATTTGCACTTTTTCACCCTAACTATTCTCTGCGATGGAGACGCACATATCACAGAGTCGTACATCCATAATCACTTGTCTCAATGGTTACATACGGCCATGTTGCCAATGACAAAAACAGAAGGCTGCACTGTCAGGATTGGGCTCATACATGTACTTCACTTTAGTTTTTACATTTGTACAGGTTTTACATCATGTCAACATTATTTTCAGTTATGCTTCTATGCCTGACATTTAATGATGACTGTCCTTTAGCATAGAATGGTGGGTAGTTTTCTAAAAATATATTTTTGTGTTGTCTGCTTTCCAAAACCTTAAATACTGGTGAGGAAAGATGCTCAGAGTCCCAAACAGGTTAGATCACAGGCCGGTCGCCAATTCACTTGGCAGCTGGCCTGGATCTAACCTGTTTGCATAAACATGAAGTCGGTTCCATCACTAGAAGGGTTGAGAGTAGTTCAACCTTTAGATACAGTGGTTTATGTTTTTTGCAGCAATATGCGCCAAAGTGGGGTATTATTGAGTAAGAGGTTAATCAATGCCAAGCCATGTCACAGCTGGGCTCTTGGTGTTAACCCATAATAATGATCTGGATAATGGTCTTTCGGAGGTGTCTTGAATGAGCAGATTAGCAGACAACAACTAAAGAAATGAACACAAAATATAATGCAATTTTACGCAAGATATCAGGTTGAAACCATGGCTAAAAGGACATAAACATAACATATCTATTTCATTGGTCTTTATTCAACTTAGTCAAGGAAAACAAGATGTTTTTGACTGAATGTCATTATTCAACAACTGCTCAGTGAAATTGCTCTTATTCCAAGACTTTAACTAGCGGAGGGCTTCATGTAAGACTTTAGTAAATACTTCACAAGCATGAATCTCTTACTTCATTTATTAATTCTAAATATGACTTTAAATTGCATCAACATCATTATTTCAATTATGTTGCAAAGCCTATCTCATATTGATGGAGGAAGACCCCAAACTAAATTGCCTTTTACAGCTGGCCAAGCATAAATATCCAAATGTCATCACTAAATTTGAACCCAAGCAAAGAGAAGCCATGTGTTTTCAAGGTCTGTGCTCTAACAACTAAGCCACAGAGGCCGCAAAGCACTAACTATAGTTATGCATTGAAGCCTTGGAGTACTAACCCCTTTGACCTTGACTTTGTGTTCATGGTCATAATTACCACACGCATTACCCACAGATTGAGAAGTCACATACTGCGCCCAAAATCAATAAGTTTGCCCTTAAATTGAGTATGGATGGAGTTCAATAACCGACGGTGCCCCAAATTGAATATAGATCGTCAGCATTCATCATCAAAAGCCCTTTCAGCGTTCCCTCAAGATCAATGCAAATGAAGCTACCGTGAGTAGTATGCAAATCGCATTATGCTGTAGGTGAGTATTGGTGAATGATTTATACCATTTTCATTTTCAATTAACATGTTTGTGTACTGTTTACAGCCTAAATGCGTCAGAATCAATTCTGGCTTTTCCTGGATAATGAAGAGTTCAATGCAAACCAATATGTCTTATTTGCTTAATCTGGGAACAATAGGATTTCTTTCACAACTTTCTGGCGGTGGAATCTTAGGTTATTTCATGATGTGTTAATTAACTTTGCATGTGGAATTAGAGGGCTCAACAATAGCGTTAGAGCACCACAAGGTTGCCTTGATTATCCTCTGCTCTTTACAGCACTGGTAATGCTGGAACCAACTTCATGCTTATGCAAACAGGTTAGATCCAGTCCAGCCGCCAAGTAAATTGGCGGCTGACCTGTGATCTAACCTGTTTGCTACTCTGAGTATCTTTCCTCATCAAAATCAAGCTGATATATAAGGTTTTGGAAAGCAGACGCCACAAAGATTTATTTTTAGGAAATACCAACCATTCTATGGTTAATGTTTCCTATTTCCCTGAAACTGTTTCTGACATGTTTGTAGACAGTCTATCACACCCATAAGATGTGTGGATCACAAACAGAACAATGTTTCGGTCTCATATACACCTACTTAATATTGCTCTATGGCGCAACCAAACAAGGCCAATAAAGTTGTTCTATTGTTCCATTAAAATGACTGATGGATGTAGACCCCTATTATTTGAACTTTGGTGCCCTTTGCCTAGGAATGCGGCTAGAGAAACCATTTGTGGGTTCAATGCACAACTATGATAAGTGCTTCACAAACATGAACAAAAACTGTATTACAATGAACCAATATATTTCTCTTTAATTTTCTTTAGTTTAGATTAAACTTATTTATTCTACATTGATTGTAACCGAAGCTTGAAGCTAATATGAAATTCACTCTCTATGACTGCTTCCTGGATCATAAACCAGTCCTTGGGCCGATTTGTTGGTTACAAGTGACACTCTATCCCTGCTCCAGAAAGTTGCCCACAATTTTTTCACAATGGTTCCTTGTGAATTGTTTATCATTATTTATGTTGGGAATAACGGTTGTCAGACTAAAGGAGAAATTGATTTATATTCTTGTGTTGCAGAGCTCCTCGAACTTTCTGTTTTGGAAAAACCTGCAGAAATGCAATAAAAATATCAAGCAAATTATCACTTAACAAAGTGGATGATTTGCAGAGATTGGCTTGATTTCAACATGGTCTCTAATTAATAGCAAGTCAAATCTCTGCAATTTGAAAGCACATCATCAGAAAAGAACCTGATTCAATCATTATTGGTCTGTGCCATGCCATCACTTTTAGTTTTATTTCAGACAGAAGACTTTGACATTGAATTAATCAAAGGTTCTAATTTCCTTGCTTTAGTTTATATCAAAATATTTTTTATTTTCATTTACTTGAAAGCCTTTCTGGAGACCAATGCAAGTTGTTTTAAAAACCACAATCATGTATTTCTTTTTTTTCTTTTTATGATATCATCTTTCACTATGAGTACCATACAAAACATTTGTCTATTTGGCAAAGTTGGCTTTTTTGTTTAATATTAATTACAAAAAGTTCTTGGATCTGTTGAGGTAATATTATAACAACAATATGAATCAAGTAAGGAGGGTTATAAAGTATTTCATTACAGGGGCGTAGCTTGACTAAAATAAATGTGTAAGCACATCATTCTAAGAGGTCGGGAGGCTTGTTCCCCCTGGGGAAAAAAATGCAGTCTTGTGTTCTGGTATGTATTTGAGAGCAAACAAATATATTTTGTTCAAGCAGGAATTAGAGGCATTTCTGTTACGTTTTTGAGGTGTTTTATTTTTTACTTCCAGAAATAAAAGTGTAAGCATATGCTAAAAGTGCCTAAAGGGAGCTACGCCAATATTTGTACATATTGTCATAAAATGATTTAGCCTGTAATTGCTTTGCTGTTTTTCATCGAGCAGTTTCATATTTCTTGCAACAATGGAAGGGATAAAAGATAATGTTTGCATTCTTTGTGTCAAACAGGCAGTGCTAATCAATCATAGCAGGCCAGTTTTCTGTAACTTTTTCTGCTAGCTTTAGGTAAGAGAACCATTGCAATATGAGTGAGTACATTCACTTTTGGTAAGAAAAGTTTATGGTATTTATTACAAAATCTATTTGAAGTGGTTAAAGTTGCTTGATCAAAGATGAGAGAATTTGAAAGTCAAATAAGATGTTGAAATAATGCACTTGTTTGTATCATATAGAATTAAAAGTAGTTATTGAAAGCATAAATATTTAAGCCTTACAGTGCTGAAACAGACTTCATGTTTATATACATGCAAACAGGTAAGATCCAGGGCAGTCGCCCAGAAAATTTGCGGCTGGCCTGTGATCTAACCTAATTGATACTCTGGGTATCTTTCCTCAACAAAATTAACCAAATATTTAAGGTTTTAGAAAGCAGATCGTACAAAAATCTTTTTTTAGAAATTACCCAGCATTCTAAGCATTAAAAAGTTCAGAACTGTTCAGGAACACAGTTCTAGAGTCCTTTACAGAGGTAATACTCAGAGCATGGAAAACATTTACTTATATCTTTTAAGTGACTTAATGATTAGTAAAAGTTGAAAGCTATAATAACCAATGACATTTTGAGGGTTCAGTGCAATATTATGGTAAGAGCTTCCTGTTTATGAAGCACTTACTATAGTCTTAAATGCATTTAACCCTCAATATATTTAGCATGAAAAAATTCCATCAATGATGTTGGGAAGAAAAGCTTTGTGATGAATCATTACCTCAAGTATTGTTTCTTTTGTCATAATGTTTCATCGAATTGTGTACTGCAGATATGTTAAGAATGAGTATGCCCTTATACATGAGAGAATGGGTTCTAAATTAAGCGGGAATACTATTAAATGTTAGCCAAGGAACAAAGGAAATAGCATCAGAAAATTTCTCTGGTAACACGTTTCTCTCTGAAACCAAACATATTAAAATAATCAATTCCATCCAACCCTAAGTATTATTCAAAACAACAATGGCAGATTTGCCCAAAGGCGAAAAAGAGACCAACCGCGGTAATTTTCACATTTAAACACATTTACGCTCCGCACAAACACAATGCACAACAACCATTATTTCCAAGAGTAGTTAAAAAGCACAGAAGTACGTCTTTTTGTATCCTTTCATGTCCACTGTACTGGGTAATAATATCCCTTAATGGAAACACGCACTTAACTCATATTACATCCACTCATACATATGAATGGCTATTGATTGAATACCTATTCATAATATATTTGTTTAAAAAATCATGACATGTAATCATCCCTGTCTCTTAGTTATCACGTTTCATGCAGCTTCATTTTGAATGCAATGCTTGTTTTACGCCCTTCATTTAAGATGAAGTTCTTACAGCAATTAATTATACAACCCATTGAAAATTTGGTGCAATAGTAATGCAAACCCTTGGCATACAAAAAGGTTTTACCACATTTCTAAGGTATAGTGCAAGACAAGTGCTTCATAAAAATGAAGCACTTACTTTAGCATTGCACTAAATCCATGGGTTTGAGCATCAAGCAATTAGAGATTGATAATTTTATGCAATCTAACTGCCCTTCACTGATTTGTAATTGATTTAAAATATCATGCACCAAATCACTTAAATCCGAAAAACAAAGATAACCATGTTAAACTGATGTTTAAAGTCCTTTACATATTTGAGAGACACACATCATTAATGCAATCAAAAAATTTCAATTATATCCAGTGAGAAATTCGAATTGTCAGCCAAACATGGAAAGATAGCAATTCATTTTGAGAGTTCACTGCAAAACTATAGTAAGTCCTCCACATTTGTGAAGGACTTACTACAGTCTTGTATCAAGCCATCAGACTAAGTGTCTTGCAATAGAGTAAGCAGAAGAAATCAGAGAAAAGATGTAGTTCCAGCTAATAAAACATTTTCACCTCGACACATTCACACAAATGCTCTCTGAGCTGATATGTCCAGAACTAATATAAACTTTATACAACAACACATTCACACAAATGGTTTGTGAGCTGATATGTCCTGAGTTAATATAAACTTTCAACCACAACACATTCACACAAATAGTCTCTGAGCTGATGTTTCATTAGATTATATAAATAAAACCTTTCCAACACAACACATTCACTTAAATTGTCAGTGAGTTGATGTATCCTGAGCTAAAATAAACTTTTCACCACAACACACTCACACAAATGGCCTGTAAGCTGATGTGTTTTGAGCTAATATCAACCATAGTCCACCATCACCACACTCATAAATGGTCTGCAAGTTGATATGTCCTGAGTTTATACAAATAAAACCTTTCCACAACAAGACACACATACACAAATGGTCTGTGAGGTTATGTGTTCCGAGCTAATATAAACCTTTGTCCAGCACCATCACACTCACACTTACACACTCTCATAGAGACAAGTCAGTCCTGATATAAGGAAGTAATTAGGACCAGTCATACCCTTAGAATGCTGGGTAATTTTCTAAAAATAGATTTTAGTGTCGTCTGCTTTCTAATTCTTACAATATCTACTAAATTATGATGAGGAAAGATACCCAGAGTAGCAAATGGGTTAAATCACAGGCCAGCCACCGAGTATGTTGGCGGCTGGCCTGTGATCCAACCTGTTTGCATAAAGCATTAAGCTGGTTCCAGCACCATAAGGGTTAACATGCCACTCCTGTCCACATGAAACCTTATGAAACAAAAGATATTATTGGTCCAACTGTGGGGTTTCTATGAAAAGAAAGAAAGTCACCAACAAGGAATAACACAGCTTTCCAATAACATCCAATAATTCCTTCATGTCCTTAAGAGAGATGGTGACATGCCAATTAGCCTATTTCTACCCACCCAATTAGTTATTGGTTATCCATCAGCTGATAAGCTTAAAGGTGCTTGTTTACAAAAGTGAAAATTCGAAAGTCAAAATAAAATGTTGTTGGAACAATACAGTTTTTGTATTTTTGTATGATAAACAATTCAAAGATGCTACTGAAAGCATAGTTAATTCAGAAAGTGTCAATTTATCTATGTATGTATGTACAGTTCATATGCAGTAGATCTCAAAAGCGATGTCACGGTTTTGGATTCAAATAAATGTTTATTTACTGTATACACACTTTAAAGAATTAAAAACGAACTGTGATCATTCTTCAGTACATATCATATAAAAGTACAGCTGTGTTATGCAGTTTTAAAGACATTGATTTAAAACCTTCTAACTTCCTTATATCTGTGAACAGGCACGCTTAATGAAACCATTGTGACAACAAGAAACTAGAGAATTTATAGTATCAAAAACATTTCTACATTTTCTTCACAAAACTTGGCATAATTATTAACTCACAGTATTTGGAATGATTTTTATCAGCCAAATGTTATTTCCTATGACGTTGATGCACTATAGTTTTGTTTTGTAATGAAATCAAATCATACGCTTGAAAATAATGGTACTGTTTCTTTTTATTGGGTTTTTTCAAAACCCTTTAATAAACTTTTTTGTGGAAACTACCTCTCATCAGAAAACTAGGCTAAATTCAAAACTGATTCATGAGGGGAAGATTGTAAGAATTTCAACCCTGAAAAACAATACTCTTGAAAACAAATACATCGCGAAACACAGGTCACTCACATCCATTCTTTAGGCGGAAAGCCAAATCTTTGTCTATTTCCGTTTTCGTTGAAAAATCCAGACGGAAGGGAGCAAGCCCGGAATGCCCTCCTAACTGCATGTGATCATTAGAATCAACAATCAAGCAAACTTTGCCTGTTACTACACTACTTGAAAACTTTGATGCTTTGCCAATGCCTGCCTAAATGCATGGTTGTTTGATGGAAATCAAGCACATCTTTTCTTTTGTATCAGTATTCCCAACAGTATAATAGACAGCAAACATTTTCCGCAAAATCAACATTTAAATATCAGTAAACAATAAATGAGGCCTATTGATCTACCAAAATAAACTGTCCTTACACATCCCCTTATTTGATACTTTTTGACTAGTTCAAATTGATAGAAAATAGCGAATAACAAATGATAGCATACAAACACAATCAAGTTCTTCATAGTATTTGGTAGAAATCAGTGGTTTCTGAAAACCTCTATCGCAGATGTATAAAAAGCCCCATCAAGTAAGGTGTTAACGCAGTTCATAACATGAGATTGTTTAAAATGCCCTAGTTGGAAGAAAAAAGCAAAATCACCTTTGGCAAAACATTGTCAGGTAGAGACAATTGCAAAAATAAGACAAAAATCAAAATTTGTGCAATTATAGTCCTTATGTCAGAATCGTGTTCTTATTATCATCTCTTGCAGGTAAAGTGAATCTAGTTAAGACAATTTGTCATTCAGCAAACAATTGCTCAGCAGACAACTATTTCATTCATTGAGAGTATAGATATCTCACAACTGAAAGTCTGGTTATAAACAAAGAGTTAATGTATTTAACCCTTTCCCAAACAATGACAACATTTGACGACTTTGTTGCAGACGACTTTAGGAAACATTGTGGGAAAAGGAGAAATTGCTCGTAATGAGCAATTTTTCCTTTTCCCACAATGTTTTCTGCCCTATCAGAAGATTACTTTCCGATTTCATCACATTTTGAAATGTCGTCTGGAAACTCTTTCAATTTGGGACAGTCGAAAATTTGTTGTGTGGGAAAGGGTTAAAAAACAGCTAGGAAGTATGCACAAGTGCATACAAGACTTAAATCTATGTCATAATTCTGAAATCAGGAACTTTCCATAGCTCCAGCACTATATAGCATTTAAATTCAAAAGTTGCAGTCTGTGAAGGATTCGCCTTGCCATAATTATCATGCTCCTCTGCTTACATTTCTACCAGAGATTTCTTGTAATTGAATTAACAGAAGAATGGTAAAACCCCAAGCATTATTAGCTTGGTGCGCATCACGTAAAAAAGCACTTTTCTAATTAGTCAGAGATTACATTAATCTCTAACTCTATAATAACTCATTTTGACAATATGCTGCAGACTTAAAATAAAACATTATGACAAATGAATACAGTAACCCTTATAGTGCTGGAACAGAGTTTATGCTTATGCAAACAGGTTGTATCCAGACCAGCCTCCGTGATCTTATCTGTTTGCTTCTCTTAGTATCTTTCCTTAACAAAATTGAGCAGATATTTAAGGTCTTGGAAAGCAGACGACACAAAAATCTATTTTTTAGAAAGTTACGCAGCATTTTAAGGATTACTCGTCAGCTGTACTATACTTTGATAACAATGGTTTTTTTCATAAACAACAGGAAAATGATATTGTTAATCCTTGATGTTTGCTTTTGTTTTCAATTTGGACCGTTCGTGAATTGTCATATGTTGGAGATGGGTTAATCCAATTCCCCTTTATATGATTTATTACATTGAAATCTATAATGAAATTCCCGTAACCCTTTCCCAAACAACACATTTTCGGCTGTCCCAAATTGAAAGGGTTTGCAGACGACATTTCAAAATGTGATGAAATTGGAAAATGATCTTCTGACATTGTGGGAAAAGGAAAAATTGCTCGTCACAATGTTTTCTAAAGTCGTGCAACAAAGTTGTCAAATGTCGTTATTGTTGGGAAAGGGTTCAAAATTTGGAACATGCATTGGCTTAGCCAATTACTCATCCATGAAAATTCACCAGGCAAAATATTGAAAAACTAAAACAGCGCTTAACGGTATTAATTTCTCATGAACGTTCTTCTCATGTGATTTTTTGCAACAATTTCAAAAATTGTCGGCACCATTTTTCTGGGTTTTCTACACCAGGATTGCATCATATTCTTCTTAGGGACAGAGTGTTTTACAACATGAACATAATTTATCACTTGTGAAATAGAAACAAATAATGTTATGATGACTTCAATAGGTGGTAGAAAGAATTATCAATATTCTCAAAGTCAAGATCCCTGTATAGTTTCAAATCAGATTTGTTACCAACTGACCTACATTGGCTTGGCTTTGAAATTACAACGCCAGAGAACAACGTCAGATTCTGTTCAATTACTATGAACATACATGTAATGCATAGGAAATTCTCCAATTGATCTCTTTCATTTTTGGGAGTAATTCAATTTCAGTGGTCATAAAGTTGACTTATCAAATCAGTGCATTGGTTTTGAAAATTTGATGGCATAAATGGTTCACGTTTGTGGGACTTTGTTACTTGTCTTCTAAACCGAAAAGTACATCATACTGTTATCATCATGCTATATAGACAAACACATTTTATTAGCAATTTCATTAAAGCATTAACAACTTTGTGAAAAAAATTAAAAGATACTTCAATATAATTGTTCTCTCCTTTTGTCATAGTGGTTTCTATAGGTTATTTGAGGGTTCAATGGAAGACTATAAAGCACTCAATCTAGTCTTGCATTAAACGTTTGGTTTGCTGTATTTACAGTCAATCTTATTTTAAGCAACCATAGTAAAAGGAGATGGAATTGTTGTGTACAATGGCTTAATAAGGACTTCAGTCCTTCAGAAAGCTCCTCAATCATTCACTCTAGCAATTGAAGAAATTTAAGAAATAGAAATTATAGAAAAGATAGGCCAAATCTTGACATTATGACTAACAATTCAAACTGATCAAACTAAACGAACGAGCCACAACTGCAATGCTGCTTTCCTGGGTGTGCCCTTTGGCAAGACCAAGCAGAACCCAAGCCTTATCCCTCTCCCAAACACCAAATTTTCGACTGTCCCAAATTGAAAAAGTTTGCAGATGGCATTTCAAAATGTGATGAAATTGTAAAACAATCTGCTGATAGGGCAGAAAACATTGTGGGGAAAGGAGAAATTGCTCGTTACGAGCAATTTCTCCTTTCCCCATGGTGATTTCTGAAGTCGTCTGCAACAAAGTGGTCAAATGTTGTTATTGTTTGGGAAAGGGTTAAGCCTGGTAGCCCAAGGAAAGCCATACTATAATTAAAGGCCCATCAAAGGAGATTAATGCTATATCAAACTATATTAGTTGGTAAACTTTTGGACAGATTCAAATAGTTATCACCAGAAAACACCATCAGCACAACTTAAATGTGGAAGTAAACCAGAAATAATCAAGATGAGCAAGTTGTATAATTCAGATTTCCTGATTCTTCACCTCTGACCTTGACAGTTGATACACACATTTTTGAACCGACCAATCAGAATTCGTTATTTTGAATATGTAAACAAACAGGTTGTTTATAAACATGATTGAATTGGAGACAACTATATTTAAATCACAAAATAACTTATTTTAAATGATTCTATTCAATAGGGTCTCAATGCATTCCTAAACTAATTCGCATGACTTTTATGCACATAATAAAAGAACTCCATATATTTTATGAGTAATTTATTTGCACTCCTCTCCTTTGATGTGCCTTTAAAAAAATGTTGACACAAGAATAAGTCTTTTAAAAAAGTTCTAACTTGCGTCCATTGTATTTTAGGTTGCCATTGCGACAGAGCCAAGGATAATATTCTTCCATATTTGTTTATTGAAATTTTACATCAATTGAGAAAGTTCTCACATGTACAACTTAGATAAATCACTCTCGATTCTGCCTCCTGGATACATAACCAGTACTCATGCCAAATGTGGATAAATGAAAAGTTGCAAGGCAGTTTCTGCTACTAACGGAATTTCGAATCCACAACCATGTGTCCCGCGGCTGACGCTCTATCCCTGGACCACTGTGACGTTGATCACTGTAAAATTGATCTTATAAGATTGTATATCTACCTCATTAAATGTAGACCAACAATAACTGAACCTATCATTTATAACTCTAGAGACTGTGCAAGCGCTATACATCAAGCGCTATACATCAAGCCTTATGTGATGTGTACCGAATACTTAAATAAACATTATTCTCTTTCGTCCAGTAAACCAAATGTGAGTGCAACAATAACTAGACGAAGGGAACAATAAAAGTCAAGTTATCAGAATTATCAGAGTTGATGTTTGGCCATAAAGATTAATTTGTCAACAAAAAGGCATCAATAGTGTTAGAAGTATGAAAATGGCCAGCACCTTAGTATGCAAGTGGGTCGCAATAAAATGGTAAACTAGGTTTATTCCTTCTTATGCCAAATTTCCTTTACCGATGAATCTATTGCACATATATCTTTATCCATTGAGCTTTATTGAAGCACCATTACAAAATTGTACAGTCTTTTATGATATTAAAGGACCAATCATAATAGCCTTACATTGAGCCATTTAAAGGCACATCAAAGGAGAGAAGTACAAATAAATTACTGAAAAATATATGGTGTTCTTTTATTATGTTCATAAAAGTCTTGAGAATTAGTGCATTGCGAGCCTATTAAAAAGATTCATTTAAAATAAGTTATTTTGTGCTTTAAATATAGTTGTCTCCAATTCAATCATGTTTATCAACAACCTGTTTGTTTACATATTCAAAATAACAAAGTCTGATTGGTCAGTTCAAAGATTTGTGTATCAACTGTCAAGGTCAGAGGTGAAGAAACAGGAAATCTGAATTATAAAACTTGCTGATCTGTTTTTTTTCTGGTTTAATTTTAAATTTAAGTTGTGCTGGTGGTGTTTTCTGGTGATAACTATTTGAAACTGTCCAACAGTTTACCAAATAGTATAGTTTGATATAGCATTAATCTCCTTTAATGGGCCTTTAAATGGAGGATAACTGATCTAAAAGTATGGTTTAAAGTGAAACTTGCAAACTTTTGTCTGAACAACATTGAAGTTACATAAAAACATGATTCTCCTATCTTCTAAGAAATATGCCTTAAAATTCTTTTTAAAAAAATCCACCAATGACAGTCTGAAAGATAACATTAATTCATAAAGTGATTTTTTTTTGTTTAATTGTGCTATAAGAAGGCATTAAAATAATTTCACTAACCCTTATAGTGCTACAACTAACTTCATGCTTATGCAAGCAGGAAGAATCCAGGCCAGCCGCCAAGTAAATGAGGGACTGGCCTGTTATCTAACCTATTTACTACTCTGAGTATCTTTCCTCAACGGAATTAAGTAGATTTAACAGGTTTTGGAAAGCAGACAATACAAAAGTCTATTTTCAGAAAATTACACAGAATTCTAAGGGCAAACAACTTGAATACAGGGAGGCCCGTAAAGACATAAAGAAAAGACATTAACTTGTTTGTCAAGTTTGATTAATGAACCTATATCAGGTTTTGCTCAATGTGCCAACACAGTCATCACAGAGTTGTCAAAGGATGTCCAAATAAGTATATCACAAGAGCCAATCAGTGGCCAGTGTGAACCTTTACCCAGAATTCAGTGCCCCCATCCCCCTCCCATGTTGCTTCAACAGTTTAGAAACACAATTGTAGTTGAAACAAAAATTGCAGTTACCAGTACTTGCTATTGAAATAGATGTTTTCATGTAACATCACTTAAAAAATGCTTTATTTCATTTATACCCATTGTTGTTTGTTTTAATTCAGACCTGTTACAATACCTCATATGAGGGATAACCCTTTCCCAAACAACAGATTTTCGACTGTCCCAAATTGAAAGAGTTTGCAGACGCCATTTCAAAATGTGATGAAATTAAAAAATATGCCTCAGATAGAGCAGAAAACCTTGTGGGAAAAGGAGAAATTGCTCTTGGTGAGTAATTTCTCCTTTTCCCACAACGTTTTCAGAGTCATCTGCGACAAAGTGGTGAAATGTCGTCATTGTTTGGTAATGGGTTAATGGGGCACTTGTCCAGAATGAAACAACAGCATACTACAAAATGTCAAAACCAAAGTATGCTGTCTTTATGATATTGTTATTGTGATATCATGGTATTGCAACTATTTTGCAAAAAAGATAGTTTCAATGGTTAAATGCAAGACTATTATTAAAAGTGTTTCATGCTAGTTTTGCACTGATCTGCAGGCAAGGCTTGTAGACACTGTCTTGGTGTTATTGGTTAAAAAGTCATTTCGACAAATGGAAAATTTGTAATCAGGAGCCATTTATCCTTTTCATCACAGTTCTTTCTAAGGACTTCTCCAGCATTAATGTCAAAGCGAGGTATTATGAGGTTAACAGTTATTTAAGCAACAATTAGACACATGTTGGCCTGCAAGAAATGCCTGTCTTTCTGTATTTAGTTAGAAACTATCTTGACAAAATAATACTTTGTAACAAGGAGCAGTTTATCCCTTCATCAAAGACTTTCTTGTGGACATCTGCAGCATGTGTGGTATATTAAACAATTTGACACATGTTGATCTGCAGGCAGGGCTTGTGCCAGGACGCTGTCTTTGTGTTATTCAGGTTAAAAAAAAAAAAAATTCAACATATGGATAATTTGTAATAAAAAGCAATTTATCCTTTCATCACAGTTCTTTCTTAGGACCTTCTGCAGCATTAATGTCAAAGTGAGGTTTCATGAGGCAAACAGTTAATTAAGCCACAATTGGACACATGTTGGCCTGAAGGCAGGGCTAGTGCCAGGACAATTCCTACGCCATTTATCAGGATGGCAACCATTGTAGGGAACCCCTGCAGGCCCTGGGCTAAATCCTGTCTGTATTTAACATGTGGTACAGATATTTCCTTTGAACCATTATCCTCCAAAGACTTATTAAAACTTAGAATGCTGGGTAATGTTCTAAAAATAGGTTTTTGTGTCTTCTGCTTTCCAAAACCTGGAGTATCTGCTAAATTTTGATAAGGAAGGATTTTAGGGTAGCAAACAGGTTAGATCATAGGTCAGCTGCCAATTTACTTACTGCCTGGCCTGGATCCAACCTCTTTGTATAAGCACAAAGTTCCTTCACTATAAGGGTTAGGCTGTTCAGTGGGATACTAGACAATATGAAAGTTCTTTAGAAAAGTGAAAGACTTACAGTCTTGCAGTAAAACCCTAGATCTTCTATTCATAACTGGCATGGAAATGGGAAGAAATAGGGGGAAAAAAAAGAATTGCTGTTCATGAGGTTTTTGTACAGATTGTTGTTGTTGTCCAAATTGTTGTTGGTCCATAGATTGTTGAAATTTTTTAAGGTCCAGAAGAGAGGAGAACTAACCTTCATAATGTAAATGGGTTTTAAATTGACGTTACGACACAGAGTAGTTAACCACGCCTACCAAAAACAGGGGAGGTCACTCTAATTTTCTCCGACATTCTCCGACATTCCGAGTAAAATAGCGTCAATGCACAAACGAGAATCCCTGTCTGACATTGCTGATGATTTCGGATATTCTTATTTGAAATTGGAGATATTCTGCCTTTGTTGCTGGATGCTACGTACATAGCGTGACATTTTGTAAATACAAATGGTGAATAAGTGGGCTTAAGCAGAGACATAGATTTTCTGAAAGGGCAGAAAACATTGTCGGAAAAGGAACAATTGTTCTTTAAGAGCAAATACTCCTTTTCCTACAATGATTTTTTTAGTTGCCTGCAACAAAGTGGTCAAATGTCGATATTGTTTGGTAAAGGGTTAACAAACTTGAGTTGTTACAAGGACTAAGGGTTGTTACGCTAATTAACATCAATCTGACACAATTGCACTTTATCTTCAAGTCACAAATCCTTTATTGTTTAGGCGGTCTTTGTAATTAACCATTGACCGACAAGAGAGTGTTTTACAACATATCAAAGCAACTATGTTTTCTCAGATTCTTATATGTATTTGAATAAAGTTGCAACAAGGAGATGTGGGTTTGTCTTTGTTAAACCTTGGATATGATACATCGATCATTATGTGTAGGCGGATTGATGAGCTATAATAAAAAAGTAAAATATTTGTTTAAGGGTCCGTTCAAGAACAAAATTTATTAATTAAAATACATTTTGAAGAATTTGTACATATCCAACTGGAAACCTGGAAACCATGTTCTCTCATCATTATCGATCAATATTGTCATGTAATTTTAGTTTACATTTGATTCATAATTAAATGCAACTATTGACGTTTCTCATTATGTGTTTATTCCGTTTTTAAAAACATCGAATTTTCAAACGAAGACTTAAGAAAAAAAAAAACATTTACTTTATTGTGAAAGAACAAAAATAAAATAAAACAATATCTCATATTTATATTCTTTAACTTGTTTTATACATTAACGGTATGCGTAAATTTACCAATTGCGTGTATTTCTCAGACATTTCATAATATATGTGACAGATTTCAGAAACGGGATAAACTCTACTTCACCCAGAAGTCTCTCCTTATATGTAATGTCTCTATTGTAAGTACTTTATACCTCTTAAAGATTTTAAACAATATTGACGAAGAAATATCAAAGTACAACAGTGCATATATGTTTTGATGGAATCGCACAGCTTTTCGGAGAAAATGGCAAATAGCGACCAAAGTGGTCGCTGATTGGTCAGTTACAGCTGTCAATCTTTCTGTCAAGTCTTTCGTAAGGTCAATTGCATCAACACTATTTCAGTCAGTTTTCCATGCCTGGCTATTAATTATGGAGGAATACCCAAAATTTGACAGACCATAGAGGCTTTATTGTCATTAGCCAGGTAGAACCATCAGTATTCTGTAATTTAGTCAGGAGACAATCTCTCATAAAAATCTTCACCTTCTTCCAGATACGAACCCTTGCCAAATGGGAGCATATGTCTTCCAAGTTTCGTACTCCTAACCACTATGTTACTGAGGCCCAGATAATAAACCTTGCCCATTTCTTTTTTATCTAAACCTGTTATTGTTGATGCTCATCATAAATCATCTTACAGAATATAATTCATGAAGTAGTCCTTGAAATATTGTGTGCAAAACATTCTGATACACACCTTTCATCTGGACCTTTCTTTGCAATAAATGACCATATGTATTCTTTACACATTAAATTCTGTAATTATAATGTCTAATGTAAAAAAAAAACATGGGGGAATCCCCAGTAAATAAGTTAAAAGGAAAGCATTAAATTTTATTCTAGAAAATTTAAAAGAGAATGTCTAAGCCAGATCTGATGGAAAAGGTGGCAGTTTCAAAATCCTGCATCATTGTTTCTCATTAGAAATCTCACATTGAGACCATTCTATTTAATAAGCTTAAACATTTGTTCGGAATGGTTGGTGTCATTACTGCTTGAACTAACCTTGGCCTTGTCTAATACTAAACAAACTAGAGGAAACGTTTGTGCAAGTCAAAACTGATAAACATGGATAGTAACCTAAATGAAAACACAATATTGCCATGTGACACATCATTTGAAGCATCTCAGAAAGACGCTTCCAATAATGTTTTACTATGCAATATTGCTTAGTCCAATATTGAAATAAGGGGCAATGTTGTTTTGAACTTGAGCAAGTTTCTATCATTAAATGTTAAGTTAAACGGTACCCTTGAAACCACCACCTTTTCTGAACTCTGGTAATCTACAATGTGTGTGAAGCCATGACCTTGAAAAAGTGCCGATACAATCATGATCTCAGTTTACATGTGCATGTACAATTTCTACATGCTAATATTCTAAATAAAAGAATAAAATGCTAAAGATAAATGATAATAATAGTATAAAAACTGTGCCCAATATTTTCCTTCAAATAAGCATAAAAAATCATACAAAATACAAACTCACTATCTCTAACTTGATTGTTTTTGTTAATTACTCAAACATTGAGTTACAATAGTCTTTCACTGGACCCTTGATACACAACATTTGTAATGGACTCGATTTAAATGATGTACGTAACCAGACAGATATCATCATCTTTTCTCAAGGGTGTTTAAGGCCATGTCAACAGATTATCAGGTTTGTAAGGACTCTCCTTGGATTCACAAGTACTGTGCTAGGGTTCTGAAGTCCTTGTCAAAAGAGGCACAATCATGACACATTAAGCTGTGCTGGTTACAAGGTCCAAACCTCAGTTAGAAGTCCATCCTCATAACTACTGGGCAATACAGGACCCTAATATCCTTATGTAGAAATGCAAAGTAAAATTATTGTCAAATTATACTGATTGTTTAATACATATGAACAGAATGGTTTAAAGTGTACTGTTTCCTTAATGGCAGACATATAGAAGCCAACATATGCAATTGATGTTCTACATTAACAGCATTTTTATATATGGTTATACATAGTTATTCATTATCGAAGTAAAAGAAAAATGATCCTGATAAAGTGCTTCAAATATAGCACCCTTATTTCATCAAGAAAATGCAATATGCATGATAAAAAGATATAAAAAAAAAGATAAATGATAACTGAAACACTACTTTGAAAATCTTACCCTCTGTCAGGCCACAAGAAGCAAGGGAGGAAAACATGTTGAATGTTAGTTTGTATTCAAGAACACAGTACTTTAATCTCCTAAAATCATGCCTTCATACATATGTAGTTTTCAGGTAATATTTGTTACAATGACGTTTTCACCAAAGTTTTGTTTTACCTTTACTGGTTGAATTATAAAGCCCACTTACACCAAATGAAAAATTAACGGTTAATTTGAAAAAAAAAAAAAACACTGATAATGAACCATTTTTGGACGTTAATCTGTTTTCTTTAATGAGATGCAAATATTTTCATTTTGAGATAATTGAACAATTTGTTATTTCGTTTCAAAACCCTTGACAGCTAACTTAACAATATTCTAAGAAATTGTGATCCAGTCTAAACTAGTATGATAATGTTGATAAAAGGACTATCTCAATGATATGGATTTTAAATTTTCTTGAAGTGAATTGTTTTCAATGGATTAAACATCATCATAGATATAAAAAGTTACTTAAAACTTGGTTTGTGATACTCTTTCAACCCTATTTCATATCTGTGCCTGGAAGATGTACAGCACACTTATTTTGCAAATATAAAAAAACGTTCAAACAGGTTATTTTTTAATCAATGCTCTAAATTTTAATCATCCATAGCTGAGCAGTGACCTTTTTTTATATCATCACATGGGTCTTACATACATTTGATTGTGCATTTGTATACAGGTAAGATCATGGCCAGCTTCCCATTTACTTGGCGGTTGGCCTGGATCTAACCTGTTTGCATAAGCATGAAGTCAGCACCATAAGGGTTAGCTGGCAAAATAATAATAAGAGTCGATGAAGCCAAGCAGGTGACCGTGCGATTTGTTGTAAATAGAAGGCTGTAGGTTCAAACCCTTGCTGGTTCATATCTAAATTATGTGCACATCCTTACTCAAAAGGCAGTTCCAGGGCAAAACATAGGAGTACACCAAGGGTTCAAAGCTATACTATAGTAATTTTCATGGATTTACTTTCATCTTGCAATGAACCCATGACATTTAATATTTAAAAATTTTAGTGGCAGTGTTTATCAGCTGACAATATGGCATAACTGCTAAAGATGTTGATACCTGTGTTTAACCCTTTCCCAAACAATAACGACATTTGACCACTTTGTTGCAGATGACATTAGAAAACATTGTGGGAAAAGGAGAAATTGCTCATATTGAGCAATTCTTCCTTTTCCCACAATGTTTTGTGCTCTATCAGAAGATCATTTTCCAATTTCATCATATTTTGAAATGGCTCCTGCAAACTCTTTGAATTTGGGACAGTCTAAAATTTGTTGTTTGGTAAAGGGTTAACCCAAGCAAAACAAAAAACATCCACAACTTTAGAGACTCATTAAGAATTTGATTGGCAGCTCAGAAGGATGTAAGAAATTCTATGCATTCTTGGGCAACACAATTGACTTGTATTTCTGAACAGAAGGATGCTGTCAGAAAAAGCATTAATAGTTAAAAAAACCCAAAAAAACCAAAAACCATCAGGTACATAAAACTGTATCATTATGTATTAAAAATTGAGCATAAAACCTGTACTCATGGCTTCATACAAAATGCTTTGAGTAGAACCTTTCAAAAGAATGCAATCTTAAGCAGTTTTAAGTTTCGCTACATAAATCATAAGAGGCTTTATATGCCTTAATGCTGTCATTAACAAAATTAATCCATATAATGCTGGAGCCCATTCTATGCTTATGCAAACAGGTTAGATCCAGGTCAGCTGCCAAGTAAATTGGTGGCTGGCCTGTGATCTAACCTGTTTGCTACTCTGAGTATCTTTCCTCAACAAAATTAGGAAGATAAATAGGTTTTGGAAAGCAGATGACACAAAAAATATATTTTTTAAAAATTACCCAGCATTCTGAGGGTTAAAAACCTTGAGGAAAAAGGTACCATTGTTTGCAAATTATTTATAATGTTAATAGTTATATATTCATACATAGATCAATCATGAAGTTTTGTTGATTTCAATGTGTCGGTTTAATTATGGCTGTTGGTGATGTCCACCACAAACAACTCAAACCACAGTTAATATATCCATTTACAAAAAACATACATTTATCATGATTTCAATGAATATATCAAATTGCATTAGAATAAAACTCTATGTCTAACAATAAAAGAAAATGTGATCCATTCATAAAACTATCTATCATGATAAGAATGATAGTGATCACATCTATGATGAACATGATAAAAGAACAATTGTGAGAGAAAAGATTTGTTATAAGAAGTGCATATCTTATTGAATGTAAGATAGAAAGAGTTAGATGTTCCTTCTATGTAAACTATAAGTCTTCTAATGGTACTAAATGTTGTCAGCATCTCATGCCAAAAAGCTGTCATTGATTTCAATAGAGCTGTTTATGGACATTTATCAAGTATTGCAGAATTGATATGAATTACATCATCTTTTTAAGTCTCAGGACAAATAATTTCACAAAAAATCTGTTATAAAAAGCAAGCTTTCTCGCAGATAAATCTAACCTTAATGATACAAACAACAAACATCAACAATTAAACTGTATCTCAATGTTAAAAACAACAAATTCAGTTAACTTAATTGTCTAAATCTAAATGCTCTGTTACAGAAATCAACCTTTGTCAAACGCTCAAAATCTAAATGTACACATACATCAATAATATCAAAATCTCAATGTTCCAGAAATCAAGCTTTGTCAACTTCACTAATTCTCAACATCGCAGAAATCAAGCTATGTAAATTATACTTATTCTCGAAGCCGAAGAACTGAAACTTCATCAATTACAAAATTTCTCAATGTTGTAGAAGTCAAGCTTTATAAAAATTCCCCACCAAATTTCTGTCACAGGAAGCAAGATATTTCAATTACCAACATCTCAATCTTACAGTAACCAAACTTTTCCATGCAGTGAAAGGTAAACCAAACTTTACTAACGACAAGAAGGATCAGCCAAAATTTGATATTGACTTGGTACCCCTGTATTCAATGTTGGTCTTTTGATTCTCTGTTTTATATAGGGGTAAGTCAAACTCTGTTTCATCAATCTTACAGTAAGGTTATAACCTTCCTGGATTCACCAATACGTATGCTAGGATTGTGAAGTGTCTTGCCAACGGACACTCCCACATAACAAGAGGTATCAGTTTGGCTCCAAGCCTGGACCTTAGCGTGTGCCACCTGAATAAATGGGCCATGCAGGACTCTTTACAAATCATCTACTAACCCTTAAAATACAATCTTTTCAAATACCTTCAAAATCAAATTATCATTTGACGATCGGTAACCACCACATTCAAAACAAAATTATAAGAAAATATAAAAAAAAATCTAGTGTGGTTGACTGTTCAATATTGATTAATACCAAACAAAAATCATAAATACATGAGTATGATTAATCCTGAAAACTATACCACAATTCTAAGTGAAAAGCAAAACTATAATAATAGTAAAGGAATTAAATGTGAAAATCAATTACTTCACTTGCCACATTGGTTTCTTGCAATGGACTTAGCATTTTATGCATATCTATGGAATGAACAGTTAATCCATTCCTCTATGTGGGAATTTATGATTTGTCAAATTATAAAGCAACAGCAAACAACAACAAAAGAAAAGCAACAAACATTACAGTTATTTGGTAATATTTGAAAGAAACCATGATGATAAAACTAAAAGTTGCCAATTAGTGTTAGGCCCATAAGAATGAGCAAATTCTCCTTTTGTCATGATGTCTAGAATATAATTTGTTGAAAAGAACATTAAATTATTTTATATAAGGGAAAGGGTTAACAGTTTTGTGCTGGAACTTAAGTGCTAGAAATCTTATGCGACTTCTACAGGACTTATAAATGTAAAGAAGAGAAGTCCAAGGTGCATGAAAACTCTACTGACCTAAAGTCAACTACGTCAGATTGGTCAATTGATGGATATACAATGACTAAACAATGTGTTTACCCTTTCCCAAACAATGACAACATTTGACCACTTTGTTGCAGACGACTTTAGAAAACATTGTAAAAATAGGAGAAATTGCTCGTAATGAGTAATTTCTCCTTTTCCCACAATGTTTTCTGCCCTATCAGAAGATTATTTTCCAATTTTATCACATTTTGAAATGTCGTCTGCAAACTCTTTCAATTTGGGACAGTTGAAAATTTGTTTTTTTGGGAAAGGGTTAAAACAATTTGGGCATTCAGCGCAAAACTAAGGTAAATGCACCATACAAAATGAGCCATTTACTATAATAGTGCACTGAAACCTTATATTGCTAGCTGCAATTTTGGAACAGACATAAAATGCCTGCCACATGCCTGAATGTTGCAGGTTCAAGTCTGCGCCAGACAATACCATATAAAGACAAGAATAACACTTGGTGTTATGTTATGTTTATGGTTTTTACATCACATTGGCATTATTTCAGTTATGTTGCGTTGCCCTGACTGATAATGATGGAAGAAAATTTAACTTCTTATTAATCAAGCAAAAAGATTATATTCAAGCCGGGTAGAACCATCAGCACTCCATAAGTCAGTCCGGAGACTAATTCTTATGAAAATCCATATGCCATAACTAGAATTTGAACCCACGCTGAGAGGGGTCATGTGACTTCAAGATCTAAACTCTAACCACTAGACCATCAAGGCTCCCAACAACTTTAAACATCCCAATAACTCTTGTAAGAATTGGCTTTCTGCAATGGCACTCTGGGTAATGGAAATAGCATGACAGGAATACAAGTTCAAGGTCAAAAAGGACAGCCCCAATCTGGATCTAAATAACATAATCATGTGAACTGCTATCATATATTAATGGAAACATTCTCCAAAATTAATCACCTGTTTCAAAAAATTGAATGAACCCCAGGATGAATAAATGAATGGAGTTTATAACAAATAGTATCTACAGCTATGGTCATTTGGCAGGCATTATGATGATGTTGATAAAAGCATATTAAAAATATGTACATGTTTGGACCAAAGGAACTTTATATTTTAATATGAGCATGCTACATGCTGAGCTATTAGTGTGTGAATAAAAGAAAAATGAAATTCCAATTCATATTTTTGTCTCAATGATTGCTTTTTACTTCTGTTGCATATCCTATTACAGAATTACTTGATAAAAGCACTTATTCATGAACAAATTCAAAGGTTAGCCTTGCATGATTTGATACAATCCTTCAATTTGAGTTGATTCAAACCTGTTTATTACTATTTTTTTTCTTCCGTATGCTTTCAAACTGAACCTGCAACAAGTTCCAAAATGAAAGAATAGGTTGAAAAAACCCAAGACAATGGGCAGACATCTTGGAATCCAAAACAAGGCCTTTCACCAGCTTAGCTAAAAATGAACTGATAATGCTAATTCTACAAATCGTAATCTTACCATCTTTTGTAGAGACATACAGGAGAGAAAGAGAAAGAAGAACATATAACATATAAGTAGGAAATCGTAACCTGTAGGAATAAAAAGAGTTCATTAAATATTAAAGATCATTATTAAATGTTCAGCTGGTTATAAGTATTATATTTTAAGCAATATCCTTGAAAAATTAAAAATATCTTATTGACTTTTATCAAAAGAAAAATTAATCAACAAAACCTTTGCTTGAAATGGAAAAAAATGTAACATGTTACTTGAGCCTTGGCATCAAAACTTGTTTGTATTAATTAGGGATGGGAACGAATATTCGAATATTCGAATATTCGAATAGCGGGTCGAATATTCGAATAGCAAAATAGTATTCGAATATTCGATTTTAATGAACCATATTACTGTATGTTTACCATAAATTTTATTCAAAAATGATGTTGTTTTATTTTCATTTTCTTCCTCTAAACCGATCCCAAATATCGAAGAACGTGCCTAGCTCCCAGGTGCAGTTACGATGTTTTTACATCGTATGTCACACAGTAAAACATCTGTGACAAATTACCACATCTTTTGACAGTTTGCAAAACGATTAATTCCTGAAAATAGTCGATTTTAAGCCGCTAAATCTAACACCTTAATGATCTGCACTTGCTCCTTATTATCCAAAACAAGTCAATCACGCTAATTGACAATTGTCAGTGTCAACCAATCACGTAACTTGTTTGTCGTGAAATTAAACAATTACTCTTTCAATAACCAATCGTAATCATGATTGCATATGCACGAAGACCAATCAAATAATGTGTTAGAAAGTATATTTTTCTTCAGAATAATTTGTCAAACTTATTTTCATTCTAATTTCTACATCTATTCGATAAACATCACAATGTCTCCATCACGTGTCTGGAATTACTTTACTCGTTCTGCCGACAAGATATCGGCTATACACAAAAGGTTTGAACAGAGGACTAGTGTACTAGTATTCGGACATGCAGACATTCGGACATCAAATCGAATTCTAAAATCGAATATTCGAATATATTCGAATAGTTCTAGTCGAATATTCGAATAGTGATTTCACTATTCGTTCCCATCCCTAGTATTAATATAATGGTTATAGAAAGCTTTAATAACAAAGAAAACTGGCCTGCAGTGGCCTCAAAACTTTTTTACTTAAGGTATTGTGCTTATATCTCTCCATATATAACATGTTTGTTTTTTTAATAATTCTTGATTGTTGAATGATGTTGCTTTGAATTATGGTAAAACCTGTGTATAACAGCCACTGATTGGACAACCTCATACTGGCTGTTACACACAGATTGACTGTTGTTAACAATTTTGAGCTTCATAAGACACACACAAAGTTTTGCCCTTTCTGCCATTAGTTCTAAAACCTTATTGAACTGTTTACCGATTAATATCCCTAAAAAGAAAGATATAACAAACAACTCTATATTCATCTAATACTAAATGAGTATGCAAAGGATAATATAAGAAATTGTGATAAAATCAAACAGTTATTTCAAATTGATAAGAAAAATAAATGTTCTAATAGTAGAACCTTTATTGAAAAATAATTTTGCATCTTTCTAACACAATGTCAAAGGTCTGCTGGATGGTTCAGTTCAAGACTATAGTTAGTGCTTCATGTTTATGAAGAACTTTCTATCGTCTTGTATTGAACCCTCGTGCTGCATGGGACAACTTAAATAGATTAGATAGGGCATCTTCATTTATGTATTAGGCTTTTACACTGTGTCAATAATATTGTGGTTATCTTGCTATATATACCATGCTCAAAATGATGGAGGAAGACTCCAAACCCTTAGAATGCTGGGTAGATATTCAGAGTAGCAAACAGATTAGATCACAGGCCAGTCGCCAATTTACCATGCAGCAGGCCTGGATCTAACTTGTGTGCATTAGTATGAAGTTGGTTCCAGCACATAAGGATTAAGCGTTATGTTGTTACAGACAGTATTCTAATGGTAAAGTAAACAGTGATGAAGCCTTTTACAATAAGGTACAAGATAAAAGGTTTCACCTTAAATTAGATGCCTTGATGTAATTCTATAACTAAAAATAAAGTTTGGAACCAGAAGTTAGAGTAAAAAAGTAATTTCATCCTAAGTTTGCAGCATTTTTAAAGCCATCCATCAAAATTTTTTATGGGTACTTAATAACATTGTCTTAACAAGTCAATGGTAAAAAGTACCAACATTATAGGCTTTATAAAAGAACTAGGGGAGTTAACCCTTATAGTGCTGGAACAGACTTAATTCTTATGTAAATCTTACCTGTTTGCTAATCTGATAATCATTCCTCATCAAAATTAAGCAGATATTTAAGGTTTGTAAAGCAGACAAAATGAAAATATATTTTCAGAAAATGATTCAGCATTCTAAGGATTTATTACCATATATATTACTTTTAAATATGGGTGCTCTAAAGGACATACAACAATATTGAAAACAAGCCATCAAACATTACTGTTCAGAAAATAGGATAGTAATATAACACATATCATAACAAAAACTGCAGAAAATGAATATATGAAATGAATGAATATATGACAAAAGTGATAATTTAGCTCATGGATATTATTGTAAAATGTTATTAATGCACATTGAAATTATCAGAAACCATGCAGTTTAAATTAACAAAGAAACTTGAATCATATATTGTGCCTAAAGTCGGTGAAATATATCAAGACTTTATGCTGTTCTAACACCATTTTAGATATATATTAAATGGGCATGAATGCACCTTTTCATGCTTTTGGTAATTCCCTATTAGTGGTGCAAGGTTGTTTTTTTTGGTAGCCATTAACTGCTTGCCTAAACCAGCTACATGTATTTAGTTGGCAGTGATAAAAAGATCATCTTGCATTCAATACAATAATAGTTGTTGGGAACAAAGGCTTTGGGAGTGTCAGGTTCAAACTCTAAACCCTTGTTGGAGTTGAAACTAAAGGAAAAATTGTCTATTTAAAAGATGTTGTTCATTTGTGTCATTGCTGTAATTGTAGTTTTACAACATCATTGTGTTAATATGATATTGACGATAAAAATGATGATGATATCATGATAGTGATGCAAATGAAAATGATGAAGTTGGTTGCTAGAAATGTTAAACAACACAAAGTATCGCATTTAATCATGTTTCATGAAATTTTTTATACAGATACCAGATGAAAGTTGAAATTGTGACTTGTGTATGCAATTCCCTCTTTTGCAGTATAATGCTTACATAATTAAAGGCTTCAGCTTTCAAAAATGCATCTTAGATAATGTTAATTTATTGTCCAGCAGAGACAACATTATGACCATTTTACAGCAGACTATGTAACATTTGAAAATAGAAAAAAATGCTCTTTACAAACAAGTTGCTTGTTTGTCAGTTCTTGCAACTCTAACCAAACATATATTTAAAATTATCCTGTCACCAGGGCGAGTTAAAGACCGATAACAGGGTGCCATATAATACTTTTGATATCTGTCAAAAGATCAAATGATTCTTGTTTGTTTACTTGAATCGAAATAGGAAACAGGATAAATAGAATGGATGGTTGTTGTCTTTATATAGGAAAGGTAATCAGGCTTGGCTAAGATTATTGTCTGAATTGTCTTCTTCGGCCCTCCGGATAGTATTCCTATGCATTGCCCCATAACATTTCCAATTCACGACACCAACCATCTTTCCTCTATACAGTGGACCCGCGATAATCCGAACGTCGTTTATCCGGAATATTCACCATCCGAACAGAATTTTGAGGAAACGGATCTTACCTTCATCAATTTAACTGTTTAATGCGGAAAATCCGCGTTCCGGAACCGGACAAAAATATTCGGGAACCAACAGTCACTTTTCATAGTATATGCGTATGGCTAGTCCGGAAACCAGTAAAATCGTTTATTTTGCGGTTACAGTTGCGAATGAAGGGGTCGGTCTTCTGTTGTAAACGGCATTCACACGTTTTGCAAACTGTCATGTATGCTTGACCATAACATGTCACCTAGTGTAGTGTACTGGAAGGTGTTGATTGTTTGTTAATCGGTCATTCTGTCAGTTGATTGGTCTTACATTATTGTAATTACGGTCGCATGTCGATAGTTGAGTTTGTAAAAGGTGTTGATTGGCTGATTGGCTGCTTAGACAGCGATCGGGAGACAATGTCTGGCAATCATTTTCAATTATTACTCAATCAATAACTGCTTAACTGCCCTTTTAAGGGCCTTTTACCAAAAAGCCTTCTTTTGTCACATTGTCACTCTCGTCAGAGAACCTATCCCCCAAGCTGCTATCAGCTAATCAAAGAGTTCTTTTCAGAGCTATCTTAAGGAAATTTAACTTCTCGAAAGACATTGCTTCAAATTGTAATTTTTTTAAAAAAATCCGTGTTGACCAAATAAACACTTCCTTAACACACTTTATATTTCCCTTCAAAAAAAATAATTGTGTATTTCTTACTTCATAGTAATGATCATGATACACCGACACCGTGTAAAGGTAAACATTTCGCTGTAACTCGCATATTCTTTATTCCGGAAAATTCGTTAATACAAACATTTCTCCTGGGAACGAAAGTGTTCGGATAAACGAGGGTCCACTGTATATCACTTGTTTAGAATGTTTGCTTGTCTAAAATGTGAGAGGGCTTGGACTTCTGATAGATTAACAGGTCAAAATAAGCTAATAACAGTGGTCGGGATAAGCCAGCGTACCTGAGCATTCTGCATGCTAATATTTGAAAAGTAATATGTTGAATGCTTTTTTTCATGAAGGCAGTCAATCTTGTTTTAAGCAACCACTCTTTAACAGTCTGTCAAATGTTATGATAGTCGGAGGCTACCTTAACCCTCATAGTGCTGGGACCAACTTCATGCTTATGCAAACAGGAAAGATCCAGGCCAGCTGCTAATTTACATGGCGGCTGGCCTGTGATCTAACATGTTTGCTACTCTGAGTATCTTTCTGCAACAGAATTAAGCAGATATTAAAGGTTTTGGGAAGCAGACGGCACAGAAATGTTTTTCAAGAAAATTACCAAACATTCTAAGGATTAAGCATTCTGCTAAATGTTTAGAGAGTCTGAGGCAACCTTAATACAAGCCATTTAGAAAGCGCCTAGTAGAGCTGCCCAAGCTTAAGCTTTCTGAATGTCTTACATTAAGCCTAAAATGTCTTGTACAACTCATTTCTATCTCCTTTTAGATTGGTTGCTTAAAATAATGATTAACTGTATTCACTTGAGTTCCTGCTTACAAAAGGAATATAATAATAACACACTATGAAGAGTTTCAAAAGGAAATCAAAATAAGCTAGAATGAGAGATATATATATATAAACGCCGGCTTTTCTATTTCCCTAACAAGCACATTCAAGTGAACAAAAGCATAACTAATTCTACAGTTTTAAGCTTACCCTCTGTTGATGATGAGGCAGAAAAAAGAGAAGGAAAAAAGAAAGATAAAAGTCTGACATACATTTTATACAGTTCAAAAATACATCAACAATATTACAACACCAACCACTATTGCATCAATAAAGACCACTTTAAGCATCTTGAAATAGGAATTTTCTTAAATATTGATGCTTTTAAAGCTTTCTTTGTTTATATGGGGTTTAAGACAGTGTCAACTATTCTTCAGTTAGGTTAAGGTTTTCCTGGAATCATCAGAACCATGCTAGGACTCTGAAATGTCTCGTCCAAGGACAAGCCAACATAAACAGATTCCGGTGGTGCTCGAACCAAGAACCCTTAATTCTATGACCACCACCTTAACCTTTGGGTCATGCAGACCTCTTGGTTTCAATAAAACTACAATACTTTTTATCAAGGGACCTGATTAATAATCATGTGTGAAAATTCAAGAATTTTAAAATTCTTAAACTTCTAGTTCTTAATCCTGAAAATGGCAATCTTGCTATACATTTATATAATTACATAAGGACAACAATTCTCAGAGTCCTGAAAACCAAGAATAATCCTGTACATTTTCCCCGATCTTTTATAGAAGCATAATAACCTTGATATCATTATTACCCAGACAATCAGCTTTTTGTAGGCTGATTATAGAACTTGATAAATAAAATTAGATATTAATCATTTAACATCGAGCCATAATTCTTTATAAATAGGTGTTACAATTTAAATCATGTAATGTTTAATATAAAGGAATCCATTGAGACAAGTATTCTTTCTCTGCATCCATCACATATTCCCATATTATTGGAAGCATCAAGATCTAGTTCTGTTTTTGGTACTCTGTAAAGCTATTCTTATTAAGACATCTTTAATAATTACTTACAGCATAGGGGGGGGTAGGGAGAAAGAAATTGAAGAGTCAATTCATGTATGTATATACTTCCATAATCCCATTATCTTACAGGTAATTTCTTAGAATTTCTTCAAAGCCATCAGCTTACCGAGCCATTGACTATACTTTCATGCATGATTACCACAGTTTAACCCTAAGAATGCTGGGTAATTTTCTAAAAATATCTTTTTGTGTCATCTGCTTTCCAAAACCTTAAATGTCTGCTTAATTCAGACGAGGAAAGATACTCAGAGAAGCAAACAGGTCAGATAACAGGCCAGCTGCCAATTTACTTGGCGGTTTGCCTGTAATCTTATCTGTTTGCATTAGCATGAAGTCGGTTCCAGCACTATAAAGATTAACCCATTCTCCCATAAGTGAATTTGTGACGGAACCAAATTGAAAGCAATAGCAGAATGTAAAACACAGCACGAAAAATAACATTTACTTTGATATATACATTTAGAATAAATAATTTTGACGGATGTTTCAATTGCCAATTAAGAGCAATTTGTCTGTTTGTCACAGTGATTTATTTATTTTATTTTTTTATATATGGGTTTTACATCACATCAACATTATTTCAGTTATGTAGCGATGCCCGACTCTTAATGATGGAGGAAGACCCCATACTCAACTGCCCATAGGGGCTGGTTAAGGTTGGTAGAACCATCGGCATTCCGTAAGTCAGTCGGGAGACTGCCTCTCATGAAAATCCATATCCCTCTCAGGATTTGAACCCACGCAGAGAGGGGCCATGTGATTTCTAGTTATGTACTCCAACCACTAGGCCACAGAGGCCCCCACAGTGATTTATAAAGTATTCAGTAAAAGATGTAATTCAGTGAAGTATTATGGTAATAATGGATTGCCCAAGTCCTCCACAGATGTATTTATAAGCAATTATAGAATAAATATATTAAATAAGGTCTTTTGTTTAGTGGTAAGAATTGATTAAATCACCAATTTAACATATGTTATAGTGAATAATCTGTGCGATTATTGTCTCTTTTTTGGCTTACAAATGAGGTAATGGTTTGAAAGTAATTAGAAACAATAGAAGCATTCATCCATGCAACATTGCAATGCTTTTCATCGAATATCAGAAAAATGATTACATTAACAGTGCTACATTTTTCCTCATAGAAACGGCTTGAATTGCCTGTAATATTGGGAAGCATTTCATAGTTGAGCATTTCCTTCACATATTTTCTTGTACATTCAGTTCATTAGAGATTTTAGCCTGTGTTTCCAAGGTTTGATCCCTAACAAAACCCTAACATATCATGATCTAGTACTGGTGCATCTAGGAAAGCCGTTACAGAACTGAAAAATGTTGGTACGGCACTGACGAATTAAGGGGACCCATATGGGACCTGTGTCAGTAACTTACTATAACTTTAACTATAACTATGATCGCCAATTGTCTCCCTATATGGCAGGAAAATGCTTATCTCCAATCATAATTAGTCAATTCACTGAACAAATGTAATTTCCTAGTATTGGCATATAAAACTATTTTTTGAAAATTACCCAGCATTCTAAGCGTTAAAGCTTATGACCCAGTCACATAACCCGGCCAATGAAGTTCCGATGAGCCAGGGATGCGCTTTTCACTGAACTCAGCCGAACAACGGCCGGATACCGGCCGGACATACGTGGCGTTGCTCAAAACCGCATCAATGGCAGCTCGGTGAAATTTTAACTTTGGAGCTAAATTTCACCGGGCTTTCACAGAGATCCCTCATCCCTTGAGCCAGTCCGTGTTCGAGCAGTGTCATTCGAAGTCTCCTCGGTGCAGCCATAGTGATGAACTGACAATGTCAGGTAGGAAGAACGGAAAAGCTCGGCACCCAAGTTCATGTTACATCCGACGAGCATTGGCCGGTCATTGTTCAAAGCCTGCTAACAACCCTGCCGGCAATCTCACGGTGTCCTGTTACCTGCTCGGGTATCGGCCGTATTCCTTTCGATGTCCATCCAGCCGACCTTCGGCCGGTAGTTGCTGCCACATCGGCAGAAAAAAACTCCTATTTTGACACAGACTCCGTACGGTCACCGGCCGGTGTTTGGTAGGTCTGCCTCCGACTGGGAGAGCTCAGTGGCACAAAAAAAAATCAACCGAGCTCTATACTGATGCCGGACATTGGCCGGGCTATGTGACTGGCCATTTCGGAGTCTCCATACCAAAAACAAACTGTCAATGAGATGTATAAACCAGATAAAACTTAAACAGACATCTATGATGTGTTCTAAATCAAGTTACAAACTTTGTTGACTCTATGGTCTCTTAACATGGAAAGAAAATAAAGCCTGTAGCTGTAATCCACAGAAAGTTTTTCAACCCATTCCCGAATGCAGATGGAAATCTGTGGCTGTTCAAAATTGAAAGCAAAAGCAGACGACAATAACTAAGTATGAAAAATGACTTGATCTAGTGGGTTTCTGAAGAAACCATTGTATCAAAAGGAAAAATTGCTCAATTTGAGCAATTCATCCTTTTGTTACAATGGTTTCTTTAAAGATTCTGCAGCAATCGCGTAAAATCGAGATATCCTATGGGGAAATGGGTTAAAGGAAGTACTTCCCAGGCTCTCCAAGGACATAATAAGATAAGGTCGATGGAAGAAATGGATGTAATAAATTAGGTTCCTATCGTTGCCTTGAATGCTCAAGAGCCAATAATCCTCCATCAGGGGACTCCATGATCGGCTGTGAAAGAATGAGTAATGTTTTCGGTCCAAATTGAATGGGCCAGCAGACAACAAATTAGAAAGGACTTAATGTGACAATTTGTGACAATTTTGGATCCCAAAAGGTTGAAGCGGTTTTGAAATCCATAACATAGTGTCTGTACATACTAAGATATATTGACATATTTTAAATCAAGCTTGTGTTCAGTAGCTATTTTAAATCAAGCTTGTGTTCAGTAGCTATTTTAAATCAAGCTTGTGTTCAGTAGCTATTTTTTCATTAAATATGGTATTGCAATACAAAAACTGTATTGTTTCAGCAACTTTTTATTTTGACTTGAAAATTGTCTTTAGTGTGAACAAGCACGTTTAATGTATGCGTTGTCTGCTTTCATAAACCTTAAATATTTACTTAATTTTGTTTAGGAAAGATAATCATACTGGCAAAGAGGTTAGTTCACAGGCCAGCCGCCAAGTTACTTGGTGGCTGGTCTGGATCAAACCTGTTTGCATAAGAATGAAGTTGGTTCCAGCCTCAACAAGTGTTGAATAAAGTGGCTGAGCAGATCATTATAGCTATATATCTCAGATACCAGCACATTTTGAAAATGTTTTTGCAAAAATGAAATTTGATGTTCATATCAATATTCTACTTGTAGTCAAAATGGAATCTAGAATTGCCTTCAAGATGTCTATCAGATGTAACTTATGTACCAGAAAATAAGATAAGCAAAGTATTTCCCTTGTAATCTTCCTACCCCCATAAGGGTTTCATGAACTTCAAGAACGGACAGAACAATAAAATGCCTTTCATATACACAAAGCTGTTCATGTGTTCATGAATTTTTAGAACACGTTTATGACATCGAGAACAGGTTAATTTATCCATTCATGAATCTGTTATGGATTTTCATGAACAAGTTCAAGAACAGCTTTGTGTTGCTAAATGGTCATTTGTTGTTCATTTCTGGCCTTGATCTAAACTGTTTACATAAGCATGAAGTCGGTACCAGCACTATACATATTAAGATGTTGATCACGCAAATACAGCAGGCCGAAGACTTCAATAAGCTCCTTGTCTGTAACTCTGATATATAAAGAAAATCATTAAATCTGACATCTAAGCCTAATGGTGTTATCTCTTATTGTCACCCAAACAGCCATTAATCCATTACTACATGTATATTCACTTAACCCTTTACCAAACACTAAATTTTCGACTGTCCCAAATTCAAAGAGTTTGCAGACGATATTTCAAAATGTAATGAAATTGGAAAGTAATCTTGTGATATGACAGAAAACATTGTGGGAAAAGGAGAAAATGGTTAAATGTCGTCATTGTTTGGTAATGGGTTAACCCTATCATCCCCATATGGGATTTTGTGACCAGCCCAATGCAAAAGTAACAGCAGATGACAACTAAACAGTGAGAAATAATCTGTTTTCTTTGTGATATTAACCTTGTAAAGCTGGAACCGACATCATGCTTATGAAAACAGAATAGATCTAAGCCTTTCAAATGCAAGAATTCACAGATGAGATTAGAAAACATATGTGATAGAAAAAGAATCAAGCTAGCCCTTTTGAAAATGTGAATGAAATATTTTTCTTTTCTTCATCTTTTTTCCTCTCCCAACAGACATCTCAAAATGGATGGATTAGTTAAGTTTAAACTTATCTATTTTACATCAAATGTGAGCAAGTTCTTAAAACTTAGAAACTATCTATCTCTACATATCTTTCTCTTCTTTTTCTCTCTCTCTTTCTCTCTCGCTCATTATGTGTATGATCATTGTTAAGTTGTAGAACATGTGGTCCAACCCCAATTCATCAGTTAACTGAATAAAAATATGTTTAAACTAACTTAGATTTATCAGCCTTGATTCTTCTTCCTGGATACACAACCAGTACTCATGCCGAAAGTGGATTAATGAAAAGTGGCAAGGCAGACCCCACTGGTAATGGGATTCAAACACGCAACCCTCATGTTCCAAGGCCGAGGCTCTATCCCTGGGCAAGTGTCTTCCTGAGACCCTGAATAAAGTATTTCATCAAACCCTCGATAATTTCATGAGGAAAAGAGAGGATAACACAGAAAAACAAACAAGAGAGGGACGGAAAAACACACTCTAAAGGGTTAATTGTCATGGGGATTGGGTTGGAAGAATGTCACCATAGCGACAAGAATTGATTTTCCTGATCTATTTATGGCTTAAGAGTAGCAGCCATTTTGTTTGATCTGTGTTTTCCTCGTTACAGCAGAACCGGTTACTTGCTTGTTTCTATTCATTCAACAAATCTGTAATTATTATTGTGCCTAACGTCAATTACATGCCACATCTTAAAGAATATGTATATTTCTTCCTTTGTTAAACACATTACCACCTAACGCAACATTTTTGCGTCTTGCAGCAGATGACATTCAAAAAGGAATGTGGCAAAAGGAGAAATTGCTTGTCACAAGCAATTTTTTCTTTTGCCACAATGATTTTTCAATCTATTCACATACAACAACAGCAGAACTAAAACGTTTTTCACATGTTTACTTCACTAAAGTCTTTAGCACCAAATGAAAAAAATGTCTTCTGCAGGTGGTGATATGTTAAATGCACCTAGTGCCAAAGATTTTCATAAAGGAGAACATGCTTTTGACGAGCAATTTTATCCTGTTTTCACATTGGTTCAACTCATTTATACAAATTGAAATTATAATTTTTTCCTTATGCACAATACACAAAAGTTGCTGCAGACAACAATGGCTATTATGTTTATTAATAATTATGAAAAGCCATTTGAACAACTCCTTGATAAAATTTAGTTGGAAACCTATACAAGACTTTTTTTATGCATTTTCTTTTTCATTTTTAACACCCAAAAGAAGATTCTGGATGAAAAATAACACCAACCGATTTCCTTATATCAAAAGTTTGATTCAATTATGAAGTACTAACAGGTACTATAGTATTGCATTCAACCCTCAATAAGATGTTTTAAGCATCCATGAGTGTGTTATTTTAACTTATCTATTCTTACATTGATTGTGACGGACAATTTTATATGTACAACCATTGTCACTGAATATTTGTTAACCCTCAATATGATGTTGTAAGCGTCCATAAGTATCTTATTTTAACTTATTTATTCTTACATTTATTGTGACGGACAATTTTATATGTACAACCATTGTCACTGAATATTTGTTCACCCTCATAGTGATGGAACCAACTTCATGCTTATACAAACAGATAACATTCATGTCAGCTGCCAATTTAATTGGTGGCTGGCCTGTGATCTAACCCGTTTGCTACTCTGAATATCTTTCCTGGTCAAAATTAAGCAGATATTTAAGGTTTTGGAAAGGAGACATCATAAATATCTATTTTAGAAAATTACCAAGCATTCTAAGACATAAAATGAGTATCAAACTAGTAATGAGTTCACTAATTTTCGTTTTGAATCAAATTTAAATCAAATGCTTTTTGCTCAACACCTGCATAATTGCATACCATAAGTATCACTTCCTTTCCGTCATATAATTACAAAATCCTACAATGTGCTTAATCCCAAATTTGTGTATTTTGGGGAAAATTTCCTTTTCCAAGGGAAACTACTCATCCAGAGTGGAAGTGTATTTACAAACAAGTTGTTTCCCTTGTACAGTATCTCATCCTTATATCCCTTACATTGTAATTTGAATTTCAATTCTCTGAAAAATACCATCTGCATGCCCTGACAGGTTGTTTGTGTACTCTAGAAGAAAATATTCTAAACAGAGGCAATATGGGGTACAAAAATCTTAATGATCTTTGAATATTTATATATTGAAATGATTCTTAAAAAGATAGAGGCCTTGAATAGCAAACACAAGACAGTTAACACATTTCCCTACAGCAAAGTTTTAAGTCTAAAATACAACACCTGTATGGCTCAGTGGTTAAGGTGGTAGACTTATAACTTAAGACTCAAATCCCGTCAGCAATGCTGCCATAGTTTCCATAAAAGGCTTATGGTAAAAAACTTCAGGGCCCAAGCGTAGCAATGGCAAATCCTTAGAGGAAAGCTGTGTTATAATAGCTGGAAATTGTTGATGCCGTACTAAGCCTTATAAAACCAGCGCATCTTGCTGAGTCCACCGTGTGTTAGTTTTGACCCATAGAATTCTGGCTAATTTTCTAAAAATAAATTTTTGTGTCATCTGCTTTTCAAAACCTTAAATATATGCCTAGATTTGATGAGGAAAGTTACCCAGAGTTACAAACAGGTTAGATAAAAGGGCAGCCGCCAATTTACTTGGTGTATGGCCTGGATCTAACCTGTTTGCATAAGCATGAAGTCGGTTCCAGCACTTTAAGGGTTAATGAGGCAAAGACCTACTGCAGCCTGTAGGCAAGATATAAATCTTTGACATTTAGAAATGATTATCTAAATAAACCCGTAAAACTACTTGATGTGCATGCCAAACTTTGATGAAACCTTAATAAACCAGCCAAAAGAATTTGTTTTTGAGTGTATTATGCAAGACTGTAGTAAGTCCTTAACAAAAAGGTAAAGACTTACTGAAGTCTTGCACTCAACACTTAATATGCATTAAAAGCTGTGTTAAAAATGGTTAGCTATGTATATTGACATTATAGCAGCAATCTCAACAGTTCTTTGTTTTCTGTCAACAGTTTTAGAAGCCAAAACCCAAAACAATCTCTGGATGGTAAGATAAAGAATTGGAAAATGTTTCCTCTGCTTTGATTGATTTCTATTTAGAGAGCCATTAAACAATATTTTAGAATACATTGTTGTAACCAACCCACCTTTTTCATAGGCGTAGGAGCGTTTTGATTATTGGGGTTCAGATGAGGACCGGTCTAGGAATAAATGTTCCTAAACTTTTTCATGACTATTCATGCATTTACAGATTAAATAACATTATAAGAATTAAAAGAAAGCGAATGAAAATGTGTATCTTTAAAAAAAAAAAAAGATATGCCAGGTCTCAATCTCACTCCGAAATCAAATGTATTGATCTAAACAAAAAGTGGCAGGGACCAGACTGTCACAGCCATGGATTTAGTCAAAGAATATAATTATTCTTCAAGCTTCAGCTAACAATTGAAGACAATATTGGGGGTGTCCCTGCCCCCCCAGCTCCTATGCCTATGTTTTTGTAAATCCTTGAATAATATAAACCTTGGTAATATAAACCAACATTTTTATTCTTTCATCATAACTCTTAATTAAGTATTAATGTTAAATTGACTCTACCCAAGGTCAGAAACACAATTCTATCAAACATTGTTACATAAACCAGTATTCATTTTTATTAGATCTCCAGATATATGCAACTTTCAATAGTATCTCAGTTATATTACTGCATTCAATGCATCTATGCATGTCTCCCTGTGACTTCCTCATCCTTAACCCTTAGAATTCTGGGTAATTTTCTAAATTTTTTGTGTCATCTGCTTTGCAAAACCTTAAATATCCGCTTAATTTTAATGATGAAAGATACTCAGAGTAGCAAACAGGTTAGATCACAAGCCAGCCACCAATTCATTTGGTGGCTGGCCTGGATCTAACCTGTTTGCATAAGCATAAAGTCAGTTTCAGCACTATAAGGGTTAAGTTGGCAGAGAAGATTCCAAATGAGTTCTAGGTTTATCTCAAACTAATAGGGGCTCGTTTCATGAGAATGCGAAAGCAAGATTCTTCTGAGCCAAAGCCTAGTCCTTTTCACTGTAAGGCAAACCATTGTTTAACAGAAAAAATGCTGATACTTTGAGAAACCAAACGAAAAAGGCAACAAGGAGTTCAATTGGGGTAACATTGGTCCCTTTGAAAACAGCTGAGTTTAAACTAATTTATTTTACATTGATTGTTTAACAAGTTCTTACAACTTAAATTCAACTCAACTCTCAACTCTGGTTCCTGGATACATAACTGGTTCCAGTACTCATGCAGAATGTGGATTAATGAAAAGTCCCAAGGTGGAACCTCCGTCTCACAGAATTCAAACCCACAACCACCTTCTACAGCGGCCGACACTCTGGACCCCTGTCCTCCACAACAGGTTGTCATCACATGACATTACAAACAATCTTGTTGCATGCTCATTGAGTAAAAGGATAACAAAGATAAAGAACCATATTCTGTCATGCCAGGAAATCAATACAAGTGATTTCCCGACTTAATTGTCACAGGACATGCCCAAACCATAGCAACACTATTTCACGTTACAAGTACTGAAGATCAGAAGAAGAACAGGGTTATTTACTTTTTTGAATGCTGACTAAAACAGATAAATGCACTCTGGAGGTAATAAATGTTAAAAATATATATGATATTAACATTCATTGTCAATAAACTAAAAATCATTTGCAATTTCTTTACTTCTAAGTGTTTGAAAAAAGGTGTGTAATTGAATAATTTGAAGCCATTCTGTGTGCCTGTCAGCGCTTCTATGGGAAAGCAAGATTACATATAAATGCAAGAATTCTTCTCTTGCACCTTGCTAACCTCATGTGACAATAGTGGTCGAACATTTACAATGACCATTGTGACAACGTAATCTTAAAATCAAAATACCTCCTTTATTCTAAGTTTAGATTGGTTTGATGCAAGGGTATGAATTTTCCACAAATATGAAGCACTTACTATACTGCAGTGTTATACCAAAGGTGTGATCACATTAGAATTGTCTTTCTCTAATGCCCATGGAAGAGACAAATGTCACGGCCAACAGTCTTTACGAAATATGAAAAATAAATGCCTGTCCACTGTACTGTACTGGCAGTCTTGAAATTGTTGCATATCCAAGACCAAATTTTCTTTGTTTATATGATTGAAAGGTAAAGGATATCAGCCTTTGTAAGGAATTAATTCATTGGCTGTAATAATAACTAATATAGCAGCCTAGCCAATCAAATGGACAATTACAACAAGCGATGAAAGGGAGACCACTAAAATTATTCAAACACTTAAGATGAAAAAATACACTAAATTACAGACAGTAACGTCATTTTTTGGTTTTTCGCAATTTTGTAATGGTTTTTATATGCTGGACACACTAACTGCCAGAATGCATTATACCGCAGTCCGAAAAGAAATTTACATATTTCATGGTATCATTGTTACTGAGGCTCTCTTTGCAAATGTATTGGTGTTCAATTATTGGCATACAGCATTGGTTAACAAACATGCAGCAATGATATATAGCATTATAACCTTCAGCTTGGGGTAAAGACCAGCTAGCTCACAATGTAGACATATAGAGTAGCAGAGTACATATATAGCAGAATTATTTCACAATGTTACTGAATACATATACAAACAATTAGCCAACCATATATATCACAAAGTTAAACGATAATTTCCCAATAGAATTTGTAGACTATTTGCCCAAAAGCTTGGTTCACATTTATGTAACAAAGGTATTCCTAGCTGAAATCCCTAGCTTTTAGTTGCTTTTAAAGATGAATTATTAAAACAATCATACAAACCAAATTATGATTAACACAAGCAAAACATTCAATTCTTTATTTTTCTTACTGATACTCTTTGAAAACAGGCCTTTAACTTTTTATAATCTCTCTTTACCTGATTATGCAACGACTTACAATTATATTGATAATCTTAGTATGAGGTTAATACTGTTTATATCCTACTTGATGACAAGAAGTCATTTCAACAAAAGTAAAGACATCTTTTAAAAGGAACAAATTCTTTTTGTCAAAATAGTTTTTCAGATTTTCTTTTGGTTTGGGATATTTTAAACGACCAATAAAGGTTAAGGATTACGAGACTGAAAGTCGTCATAATACCATCCCATCCTCCTTTCATGTAATTTTGTGAGAGGTCCAAATTGAAAGCAGCAGAAGCAGACGAAAGATCAAAAAGTATTAAATATCCCATTACTTAGCAGCACTTAGAAGAAAACATTGTGACAAAAGAACAATTTCTTTTCTCACAATGTTTTCTTCAGCCTTCTACTTCAGGCATGTGAAAAGGCATTTTTGTATATGTGAAGGAAAGGAGAAAGATGACAAAAAGACATCAGCATATTATTGATAGCAGGTCACAAAAAGCAACAATATATCATAGGTTTGGGACTTGTACTGATAAGCACACAATAGCAACAATTACCATGGTTACAAGGGTTATCTGCTCACCTACTAGTGTTGTCCAAATGAAAGGAAAAAAATAATTTAAACAAAATTCATAAACTATTGGTTGCTCACATTAAAGATAATGCATAGAACCAGAAAAGGGTTGGACATTTTTTATCTTTTTCTTTTAACATTTTTCAGTTAAACAATGTACATTTAAATGCTCTTTCCTTGATGGGTTACCAGTACTATGCCTTGGCAACAGTTTTTTACCCAAGGACACAGCATTCCACATTGAAATATTTGGGTATTGTCTAGAATCAAACATGTGTCCTTTCTAAATCGCAAAAGAGAACACAAAAGTAATGAGTTGGTGAAGTCTTGCATCTAACACTTGAAACACACTTAAAGAATGAAGACATTCTTTTTAATAAAGAAAGGTAAACCAAATTAAACCACGTCTGAAATTTACAATTCCAGGGCTGTATACGAAGTAAGGAACATCAAATGAATTATTATTTGGACAATAACTTATCTAAATTTAAAGATTGTCCAAATCATACTGGTTATCATCATAAATGTGATATATAAGTAGCAGTCTTGTGTAAAGAAGGTGGAAACATTATCTCTGTGCCAATACAATGTTAATATGGTGTATAGAGATGATTCAAATCTAGTGACAATTATAAAGGTTTTCATTTTTTATAATCAACAATATATTCAAGTAATGAATTGAATGGATATGAATGAATGAATTTGGACTTTGTGTGCATCGATAGCTATGGTCATTTGGCATGCCTAATGATGTACATAAAAGTTTATTGAATTATTCACAGGCTATGTGTTCGGCCAGGAGGATGAGAAACCATTGTAGTAAAAAGAAGGAATTGCTGGTAACAAGCAACTTCTCCTTTTGTTGCACTGGTTTGTCAAGTTTTCTGCTCCAAATATGACAAAGTCACATCAATATAAGGGTTATGGTTTAACAATATTCAGAACTCTTGCAGCGACTCTTGTCACAGAGATAGGCCCCAGGACAGACATTATTTACATGTGTTGCCAGGCAACGGTTTTATTAACAATAAGACTCGCTTTTCCTAATGTCACTGAGAACATTATATTTTGGATTGTATGATGACTTAATACACACAAGATATTAAAAGTCACGCAGTTAAACTGAAGTCCATGTAGAAATGGTTTATTTCTGTTGTTGCATTGGAGTTAAACACCATTATCAACAATTTCATAGAACATAAATATAATTGTAAGAATTGAAAACAACACTTCCTTTTTTAAACTAGACAGAAATGATTATGACAAATGGTGATATATTTCATTGCTAACAATTTCTCCTTTTCTTGCAGTGGTTTCTCAAATTTTCTGCTGCTTGCACAATGAAACTAGAAGGAGGAAAAAAACTAATGAATAAAATGAAACACTGAATGCAATGTCATCTAGTTTTCTATGCATGGGTTGACAAATAAACTATGTTTTCTATCATTTGATTTTGTATACGTTGAACACCATGTCAACAATTTTCCAGTTGTAATAGGGCTTTCCTAGGATTCACCAGTACTGGGCTAGGGCTCTGAAGTATATTGCAAAAGGACAATCGTACAAAGACAGTGGTGCCGTCAATGCTTGACCCTTGGACCGTAAAGTTACAAGTCCATCACCTTAACAACTGGGCCATGCAATACACCAAATAATTATTTTTAAGAGAGCTAGTTATACAATGCCCATAATCCACCATTTTAAGACTCTTTTTCAATTTTGAATTCTTTTGTCAGATTACATTGGTTGCGCTTGGTAGTACATTTATCTCGGCAAGTTGCTTACAGAGAGCAACCAAAGTAATCCAACAAAAAATGTATTTCAAAATGGCGGATGATGGGCATTCTACCTTAAGGTAAAATGAGTTATCCACAAGGACTCATCAAGTATGCAGCACAAATGACAGCAGAATGTCACCAGAGGGAATCCATTCCATTAATGCATTTTCCTGTTCTGTGTAATTTGCAGAGGAGAGAACATCAAAATGTATTTAAATGTGTCATGAACATTTTCACCTACTGTATGAAGCCATTATGTTGCTGATGGACCATATTTATTGTTCATTGTACCTTATCTGCAGATAGATATCAAGCTCTGTTAGTAGTTCTGGATCTGACTTTAAAAATGAGGTTCCAAGTTTGAAACCACAGATTGACAAATATTCTTTCTCAGGATGGTTTAAAATTATTCATACTACGCCAATTGTTACTGAAGCTTGTTAAATTCACTCTCAACAATTAACTGCTTCTTAATTGGAAACTAAACCAGCACTTGAGCCGATTTGTGGGTCAGTCCTGGCATATTCACATCACAAGGATCGAACCTGGGACCATTGGTAATGAAGTGTGACACCCTACAACTGCACCACTGCCGCCCCCCCAATGGGTTAATCAAGTCATTGCAACATCATTAATTTGTCTCTCATAATTAACTTATGTTCCTTGAGTGAACAATTCAGTAGCAAGAAATATTGTAAAATATTGGTTGGGTTTATATACTTGCTATTTTTTCACCAAAAGTTCACTGTATTCTTACCAAGCCAATGGCTGCTTTCTAAGTAAAATACTCAACCCCTTGTGCTCTACTTTCAAAGTTGTGATAGACATTTAAACATGGGATACTAAATTTAGGCCAAGTTATGGACTTGAACTCTGGACAACTTGAATCAAAGTAGAAACATTACCAACAGCATAATGATCTGTGGCTCTGCCTGGACAACAGATAAATTTTCATAACACATTCCCTTTGGTACTCAACTACCCTTGTTACTAATTCTTTATTTCAAGAGCCAGTGACAGTGATGCAGAGGTAGTGCGTTGACCTCTTGTACTTAAACAGGTAAAAAAAAATATTAATACAAGACTATATAGCAGGTCCTTCTCATTTGTGAAGGTCTGTTATAGCCTTGTACTGGACCCTCCATGGATATGATGTTGATACTGATAAGAAACTGACAAATATCATGAGTGTTCTGTCAGTTTTGTCTGAGAAGATTTCTGATCTAAGTTTGTGTATCCTAATTGGTCCATCACACCAAGCAATTACATCTGTATGATGCTCCGTGACCAGTAACAAAGTTCTTTAAATTGGTCGTTATCATGATAGATCAGACAAAAGTCTGCTATTTTTGGGCACAAGCTTACCCATTATCACCTTAGCTTGACATGTTGTGTCTTGAAATAGACATCATATGGACCTATTAAAGGGTTCAATGCAATAATATAGGGAGTGTTTCATGTTTGTGTAACACTAACTCAATCGTATCTACTCGGCAATCCCCGTATCAAGTCGGTAGATATACCTCGTAAGCAGTACATGAATACACCAGAAATTCTGGGGTAATTCGCCTTATTTCCGGCGGATAACTCAAAATGCACACAGGCACTAAATATGTATTTAGATACACACAAATTGGTTATATATCACAAGTGAAGGTTTTTATTACCCTTTTTATTAAAGATGATCATATCAACACATCTTTGTTTCATATTTTGTCAATCGGCTCTTTTCGGCAATCCCCGGCTTGTTACGGGGATTGCCGAGTAGATACGATTGGCCCTTCGTTGCTGACCTACTTTCAAAAATGGCTCCCCATTACCTCCGAGGTTATTTTAAGAAATGGCCGAGGTGTTCCGAATGACACTAACTAGGGCCTTGCACTTGCATAGAACCCCTGAATTACAATATCCTTAGGATAGTGCCATCTTACACAACAGAATGTTTTGTTATCATTTTGATGTCTTAATATGATGCTTAGTCAGGTCTCGACATTCTAAAATTTAACTGCAGTGATATAAAAGTCTAGGTATCAGATAGATGAAGCTGACGTTCATGGTTGTTGTCTACATTCACGAAAAAAAAAAGATCTTTACAAAACTCTTTAATGCCAATTTTCAAAAGAACAGTCTTGTTAACTCTATAAAACACTATATAATTCTGATTAAAAATAAAAATGTGTGTTGAAACCTAACAGTGACCATTGAAAAAGTTATAAGTTAAACTAAACATTAACCAATGAGAAAGCTAGTTGAGACTGGTTGAGACTGAAATTTAACCAACGAGAAACCTAGTTGAGGCTAAAATTTAACCAATGAGAAAGCGAGTTGAGACTGAAAATCAACCAAACATATCATAATGCTCCAAGAGGCAACACGAATATAACGAAAGAAACACAGCAGAGCCATTTTTCCCAGCAGATTTATCGATTGACATCATGGCATTAAAGCTTTCAGAAACAGACTTTTCAATTTTCATTAAGATTCAATTTCAAACTATCCGATCGCAGAGATGTATCAACACTGTAAGACACAAACTGTTGTATCTATGTCAGTATACAAAAGAAGATGTGACCTTTTCTGAGAAAGAGAGATGATCTTACTATATCAGTCTTGAAATTGAAAATTGTGTTTATTGTTATGGTTTCCATGGTTATTTGATGAAAGTTTCCCTTGGCTATGTTAGATTCCTTTAACCAGTTCTTCTTTTTGTCTAACAATGATGAGCCTACAGCAGGAAACTTTGACTTCTGTGATTAAATGGTTGCCTACATTGATGCGCATTCTTTTGTTCGGCCTCAAATGTTTTTCTCAGCTATACAAAGAAAATGGTTTGAAATCAAATTTTAAAAATTAATTTGGTTTGGTTAAAGCCAAGCAATTTCTTCTTTTGTCACAGTGGTTTGTCAATCCTTCTATAGAAAATGCATCAAAGGGGGCCTTTGAAAAAATGAGGATAATCTTTGTCTTGCAAGCCTGGCAAGCGCTTATAGGTTGATAGGAGATCACATTCTCTGGTGATTCATTGTCATCCATGCTTTGTCAATACAAGTCAGTAAAAATAATAGTAAGCCCAAATATCTTTCTCCATCTGAGGTCAATGTTAAATAAAGTAAACAATTGAAAGGACATGAAGTAAGAAGTTCAGATCAAAACAAAATATTGATACAATCCGATCCTATTTCAAATCCTTGCTTACTCTGTTTGAGAAAGCTTTTAAAACTCATTTTCATTGCAGATATTGCAAACAGTTTAAACAGGAATTTTACGTTAACAGTGATCTAAATTAAGAATAAGAGGTGGTATCCCTAAAATGTCATGTGGGTCTCTGGGAAGGTTTAGCCATTCTTGTCACATGACCCCTAGGCAGGGTGAGGGAGAAAAAATTCCAGCGTTTATTCATAAACTAGCTTTGCCATAAAACCACTGACAGTCACTAAAGGCTCACTTCACATTATTTAATGCAAACACGCAATATCAGCAAGTTATAAGTTATGAAATTGAAAATAGTTTTTGGTTTAGTGACAACGATTGTACATTTCATTGTCTATATCTTCTAGTGGACACTTCATTGAATTAGTCCCTTAAAGTGACCTTCCTCCACCCTCAAGGTGGTAATAAAACTTCTTTTCAATGTTTCTATACACAAAATGACTACAATAGCTATAAAACATTATAAAGCAAGAAACATACATTTACCAAATTGACACATCCTTTGACGGTATAAAGTGTAGTTATTATCCCCCTTGTTTTCTTTTTTTCATGACCTGTCTCCCCTGAAAACTGATGAAATTGATTTTCTCCTGTTTTCTAAGTTTGGATTTCTTTTTGAAATCTTAATCGGAATAACATAATGAATCTTCTTACCAAGAGTTTTATCTCAAAAATAAAACAGGTCTATCATCATGACAGATAGATTTAATTTTCTATAGGCTTCACTGTTCATTTTTGAATTGGTTATCTCCCCTAATTGAGGGTATAATTGAAAAGTTTCTTGGAAAAACCTTTTCATTTGTGAAAATCTTTGATGTGACAAAGTGTCATAAGGTTCCTACAATTCCATCTTGAGATATGCAACATTCTTATCAGGAGTCATAATCCTTAACGCCTCAGTTAGACTAGCATGATAATATAATTTAACTGGAACGGAACTGACTGTATGCACAGTCTCATTAGACCTTATAGTGCTGGAACCAACTTCATACAAGTGCAAACAGGTTGGATCCAGGCCAGCCGCCAAGAAGATTGGCGTCTTGCCTGTGATCTAACCTGTTTGCTACTCTGATTATCTTTCCTCATTAAAATTTAGCAGATATAAAAGGTTTAGGAAAGTAGACGACACAAAAATCTATTTTTAGAAAATTACCAAGCATTCTTAGGGTTAGGATCCAGGCTCCTTTTTAGGTTAAAATTCCACCAGCACACGCGGGATTAGTCCACACGTTATGGGGCAATTTGTCTGACATTTCACAAGAACACTTTGGGGAAGGCCCAATTCACTTGGCCTAATGCATTAGATAATGTAGCGTGTGCAGCAGCCCAATTCCTTAGTGCACGTTTCCGTGTCTGGTAAATGGATTAGGTTGTATCCTGGATACTATCAGTTACTATTATAGTCACAACTTTGTCCTCACAAATTTGGTCATAATGCCATGTTAAAGGATTACTTTTTCAATGTTTGCAGTATGCGGAAATCCATCGTGGTATAGTCTTTAGGTTTTACTTTTGTTTGTATCGGGGTTTAATGCTGTCTCAACAATTTTTTCATTCATTTCATTGCTCTCCAGGATTGACCAGTACTAGGCTAGACCCCTGAGAAGTCTCTACAAGAATCCTAAAACAATACCACCAGTTCATGTTTGGCTCAAACCCAGAACCCCAAAGTTGCAAGTCATGCACCAAGTATATTCTTCAAAATCTATTCAGATTTGAAGTGTTTAAGGGCATTCCATAAGTCTGGAGTCTAATGAAAATTCAAATCTATTGCTACCCTGAACCCAGGCAGAGAGAGGTTTTGAGATATCTAATTCACTTCTATTTTTTTTAATGATGGAGGAAGACCCCATACTCAACTGCCCACAAGAGCTGGTCAAGGTGAGTAGAACCATCGGCATTCCGTAAGTCAGTCGGGAGACTGCCTCTCATGAAAATCCATATCCCTCTCAGGATTTGAACCCACGTGGAGAGGGGCCATGTGATTTCAAGTTCTGTACTCTAACCACTAGGCCACGGAAGCCCCAATTCACTTCTATTACCATTAGGCATGGAGGACTTTGGTCCAGGGGTAGAGCATCGGCTTCGGGACACAAGAATCAGGGGCTCAAAGTCCATAAGTAGCGGGATCTGCCTTGCAACCTTTCATTAGTCCACAATCAGTGGGTGTACTTGTTACGTATATAGGAAGCAGAATCGAGAATGATTTATCTAAATTGTAAGAACTTTTTCACAGTCGATGTAAAATAAATAGGTTTAACCCTCAAAGTGCTGGAACCGACTTCCATTTAATTCAAACAGGATAGATCCAGGCCAGCCGCCAAGTGAATTGGCAGCTGGCCAGTGATCTAACCTGTTTGCTTATTTGAGCATCTTTCCTCAACAAAACTAAGCAGATATTTAAGCTTTTGGAAAGCAGACGACACTTAAATCTATTTTTAGAAAATTACCCAGCATTAAAAGGGTTAAACTAAAACCATTAGGTCTCAGAGGCCATATCCTTACTAGCAAAAAGGAACTTTCCATCTTTATAATGCAGAACAAAAATTCCTGAGACAGGTTTGTTCTTTTACATTTCATTACTCCATTTATTGATTTTGTATCTGGTCTTGTCATCAAGGGGCAGGACAAGTTAATAACTTTCTCGTTTTTCGCGAGGCAAAAAACATTCCCGGTTATGACGGTATCATATGCAGCCACTTAATGAGAAAATCCAATCTAGTAAAGCATGACAAAGAATGGTATTGGAGTCCTTTTCAACAGTATCTAAGTTTTATTCTCAGTTTAGCTATTTGTGACAATTGCATTTCTGCCATATTATGGAACAATATTGTCATTATTGGTTCTCAACATGGTCACAATTTGAGGGTTCAATGTCGAACCATAGCGAGTCTTTTGATTTTGTAAAAGATTTGTTAATTATAGTCATCAAATTGTTTTATGGTGAGAGAGGGAACGACTTCATTTAATGTCAGAAATAACATTAGCTAACCCAAGGTCTCTTGAATCTGGGACCCTATATTTAAAGTGCCCAGTCTCATTATCCACTCAATTAATGCTGCTGTAACCCTTAGATTGCTGGGTAATTTTCTAAAAATAGACTTTTATGTTGCGGGCTTTCCAAAACCTGAAATATCTGCTTAACTTTGATGGGGAAAGATACTCAGAGTAGCAAACAGGTTAAATCACAGGCCATCCAATTTACTTGGCGGCTGGCCTGGATCTGACATGTTTGAATAAGCATGATCACTCGAGGTCAGTGCCAGCACTATAAGAACTAATCTGACAGAGAATAATTAAGGAAAGTACATGGGGACATCAAAGACAGGTGTTATCCACATATTTTGTCAAAACACAATCATCATTCAGATGTTGAGATAAAAGGGACATGGATAATATCATCTTTTATAGATGTCTTTTGTTCACAACACTTCTACAACCTTGCAATTAGTCCTTTAATCTTTATGTTCAGCTTAGTATAACAGTCTCAACAAAGAATTTTCATTAACATGGTGTGAATTGGAATATTATATTTTTTATATTATATTATATTATTATATTTTATTTTATTTATAGAGGGTGAAACTCATTTAGCATTTACAGTACATAAAAATACTGCTGCTAATCTCCCATGAGGCCCTCTGTGAAAGAAACATATATGTTTTTGAGACCTAACATTCTTGGTCACATCTATAGCAAATAAGAACATTATTAAAAAGGCAAAGTGAGTCAAGACTGTTAGTGATTAATAAAATTTTGGTGCACATAATAAGTGTAGCATTCATTCTTGAAGGAGTTGAGGCAACTTGATGACTTAACATGTATTGGTAGTTTGTTCCAGATATTAGAACCTGAGTATGCAAATGACCTTTTCCATGCATTAGTTTTTGGTTTCCCAGTCTTAGGTCTTGGTAAGTCATTGATTGGAGGGTATAGTTAATATGTTCGTCATTTGATGGTCTAAGTCTATTTCTCATGTAGTCTGGAGTTAGGTTATTAATGGTTTTGTACATTAAAATACATTTATGGTACTCTACTCGCATCTGGAATGGAATCCAATTTAAGTTTTTAAACATATCTGCAGATGGTGTCATTTTATTTTTATCTAAAATTATACGGGCTGCTCTCTTTTGTAGTTTTGTAAGAGTTTCAATATTGTTATTGGAGCATGAGCCCCATACAGTGCTGCAGTAATCTAGTAATGGTAAAATATATGAGTTGTAAAATCACTGACACCCGGGTCATTGTTTCAAACCATGATTGCTAACAACTACACCATTACAGATCCATATTCTGGCATATAATATGCATTCTTTATTCAAATAATTGGGTGGCTAAAGATGTTATTCAAGTCAATTCATATCTCACCTCATAGACTTCAACAAAAGAGCATTGCTTAACCCATAACCAAACAATAATGACATTTGACCACTTTGTTACAGACGACTCTAGAAAACATTGTAACAAGCAATTCTTTCTTTTACCACAATGTTTTCTGCCCTATCAGGGAATTATCTTTCAATTTCATAACATTTTGAAATGTCATCTGCAAACTCTTTCAATTTGGGACAGTAGAAAATTTCCTGTTCGGTAATGGGTTAAGGTGTCATTCCATAATCTCAACTCATAAAAACCGACAACAGCGTTACTTGCTTGACATGAAATTCAAGTCAATCCATATTTCCACTCACAGACTTCAACAAAAGCCTATTGCTTAAAATGTCATTCAGTATCTCAAGTCGCAAACACCAACAAAAGTGAATGGCTTTAGATGTCATTCAATTCCATCCGCATATTTCAATTACAAATTCACACAAAAGCATACGGCTTGATGGTTCATCCAATTCAGTCCATAAATCAACTCATAAAATCCCTGTGGTTTGAAATGTCAATCAAGTCCCTGCATATATTTATCTCCCATTTCAACAAATTTAATTGTATGACAGTTCTTAATAACAAGCATCTATAGACATTGCTTTTTTATTTTATAATGATATAACTTTATTCAATATGATTATTGGAACAAAATCAAAAATTTCTTGCTGCAGTCAATAATTTACACTTTCTCAGACATTGTTTTCATGAATTTCAGAATTTAGTTTGAAAAAAGGAAAAAAAAACAGAAAAAGACAGGAAAATTGAACACTCATGGGAAAAAAAGGAAGTCCCATCATTTTTGCAAACATTCTTGTTTTTATATCTTCAATGTATTCTTAACAGTCTAATACATTTCACAAGTTATTTCAAATTCTTTCTTTTACGATCTAGTATTATGCTATCTGCCAATGCTTTCAGTTCAGATCATGTTATCCAAGTCCTTAGGGAGAGTTTGGACAAAGAACTTGGCTTAACGCATCAATTTAACCCTAAGAATGCTGGGAAATCTAAATATAGATCTTTGTGTCGTCTGCTTTTCAAAACCTTAAATATCTGCTTAATTATAATGAGGAAATATATATACTCAGAGTGGCAAACAGGTTAGATCACAGGCCAGCTGCCAATTTACTTGGCAGCTGGCCTGAATCTAACCTGTTTGCATAAGCATGAAGTCAGTTTCAGTACTTTAAGAGTTTAATACAATTTCAATGAAGAGGATAATATTGGGACCTCCTGTGATCGACTTTTGAAACAAAATGAACATTTTCCAAGACACACAAGATTCCAAGTTCTGCAGCATTACACTGTACAATGTCTCCAAGTGAAAAGTTTCACATGCTTGTTGCTAGATTATCCCCTTTCAAACCAATTTGAGTCTGTTCAATATCGGAAGCATCAGCAGAAGTACAAATTATCAAGAACAAAGAACATCTTTTTGTTTTGGAAAGAAGCCTTACCGAACAAAGGAACAAATTGTTCCTAAGAAGCAATTCATCATTTAATCAGAGGGGTTTGTAATTCTTATGCACAACATACAAAGAAACAAGTTATTTTGGAATAAGAGTTTCCAGGAAAAGAAACATCTTTTCTTAATTGATTTCTTTACACATTAAAATTTAATTGTAAACAGTATTTCAGTTTTATTGTGATGCCCAGCCTTTTCTTGATGCAGTCAGACCCCCATTCTCACCTGCCCTTCACCCTTAGAATGTCAGGTATTTCTTTTAAAAGATAGATTTTTGTGTCATCTGCTTTCCAAAACTTTGAATATCTGCTTAATTTTGTTCAGAAAAGATACTCAGAGTAGCGAACAGGTTAGATCACAGGCCAGGCGCCAATCTACTTGGCAGCTGGCCTAGATCTAACCTGTTTGCATGAAGTCAGTTCCAGTACTATAAAGGTTTATCATGCTTTGTCAAACCAGTGCTTTTACAACTACTAATGAAAACCTTGGTCTGCCTGTACCATGAACTGCAAGGGAAAACAATACTGACATTTCTGAGGGTCCTGGAGTAAGCTTTGTCTTTGTGACACAACAGTTGTGGATTTGATTCCTGTGAGAAGCAGGGTCCATAAATCTGACATTAGCATGAATCCTGGTAATGTATCCAAGAAGAACAATCGAGAGTGATTAATCTCTATATAACTTGTATCTTATAGGAAGATGCTTTTGGAATAACTTTGTTAGAAAGAGCAGACATACCCATATGAGCCATATCTCTTTTAACTAAAAAGACATTTCTATCAAAACATTTATGTACATGTATGTTAAAGCAGGTCAAACAATCGTCAGGTGAGGTAATAATTAGACCAAAGTTTACAATCTTATGTCCAAACAAGTTTGCTGCATGCAACCATGATGGAACAGGTATTCTTGCTTTTGCCAATAATAGTCACATGGGGTACACCACATGAGTTGACCATCAACATTCCGGTTTTGGTGGTAAATGATAATTTATGCTTTATAACAGTGTTTCGTCTAACACTCGGCAGAGAAATAGCAGTCAAAGACTGTCTGTTTTGTGCATGTGCACCGGAGGCAGGCAGAGTGTTGGACGTAATTAAGACCAACAGTTAAAAACCAATTGGCTACACAGGTCAATGTTTCGGGTGGTAGGCCCTAGTTAAAAGAAGAAATCGATCAAAAGCCGTAAATGTCAAACACATGGTTATCTGTTGACTAAAGTACATCCAAAGAGTGCATATTGTTTAACATATTTCCCGCCATGTTTTACCCCCTTTTGTCTGTGGGCAATTTATGGATTTCAAATTAGCTTTGAAATGATCTGTGATGAATTACAACATGATGGAATAAATAGACAGGATATTAGCCGCAGAGAACTACGCAGTAAAGCAATTAGTTGTATGAAATTATTCAAAGTTATCCCCTTCCTTCATAATACCTCACATCGAGGGTTCAGTGCAAGAATATAGTAAGTGCTTCATAAGCATGAAGCACTTGCTATAGTCTTGCACTGAACCCACAACATTACCACATATCCTGCAGAAGAATATAGAGACATTTTGAATACTTAAAATTTTCTAAGGAAATAAAATCTTAATTGGACTTCATTTTGTCAACTTAAGTATAAGTGTCTGCAGGCTTGGACATATCCCCCTATGAGAAAAATATTGCTTGAAAAGGTAAAAGAAAATGGCCAAAATGTACAAGCATCTGCACTTTTCCCATCAGCAACAATGATGTCTGTTTGTTTGTGTGGTGTAGTCTTTGTTTTTTCAGTAACTTTTCAGTTATATCTTGTCAGACAATAATACTAAACTCAATTAAACCCTACAAACTACAGCGTCTGACTATTTCAAATACAGTTTCTTGTTTCTTCCTAAGATGTATTCCCTTATGGAATAAACTACCAGAAGCAGTGGCTTCCGGGTCCCTCTTTAACATCGTCCAAGAGTGGGCATTCAACCCTGTATTTCCAAAGTAGTCATTCTCCTCCGGCTGTGAGTAGCACTGTGTGATGGAGCTAGAGCTGCATTAACAGGGTCTTGCTCCCTGGTACCGCCATGAAAGCTGGATTGGTCTTGCTCTGATGGGGCAAAAACAGCCTGGGAATCCTTTCTATTTTTCCTTTCCTATTGGCATGATTATCTTGTTCTTCTAACTTTCCTATCATTTAATTCTGTCTTTTTAATCTTTCTCTTAAACGCACTGCTGTGTTCTTGTCAAATATGACAGAACAATGTATCTATGTAGAAGTATAAGAACAGAACAGACCATCCATATTACCAACATTGTCATGAAAGCAATGAAGGGAAGCCATTCCCTACCATAAAACTGTGCGCTCACTTTTAATTCCTGTCTCTTTAGAAATGTCTCTGCCTTTATTACCCATTCATCTTCTGGTGAAGAAGACTTACCAACGCCTGACAAAAATGTCAATCTAAAATTATAACCTGTGTGCATGTTTTAACATAAATGCGTGCTTTAAATTGCACCAGGATAGCAATTACCAGGAGCGCTCTAAGAAATTTTGTAGAAAATCTATAAATTACAGCCAGGTTACTGATACACTTCGCATGCAAACTCCCTCATTGCATGGCAAATCAATTATTTTTTAAAACCCTCGAAAAGATGAAGAACACTTTCACTTTACTAGATACAAACTTCTGCTTTGTTCAAAATCAGTTACATTAAACTGTCAGAAAATTGAAAATAAAACAGAATCTTACATACTTTGAAATTGAGCCCTAGCTGCTACTGCATTTAATTTGGAAAAACACAAAACCAAATACAAAGGTATAATCTGAATGCCAAATAAGAACAGAATAAAAGCAGTAACAAAAAACAACTGCACCTTTCTTAGAATTGTCCAGGTACAGCTTGTTTAAATAGACTTCCCCAGCTTTGTGTTCATGAACAGGATTCTTCAATCCATCAGAGGGGTACTAGGGTATGACATTATATACTTTCACACTTTGGGCTTTCATATGTATAGATTGCCAATCGTTCCGAACATCATTCTAAAGTCGTATATTTAACCCTTAAAATGCTGTAACAGACTTCATGCTTATGTAAACAGGTTAGTTTCAGGCCAGCCGCCTAGTAAATTGGCATCTGGCTTGTGATCTAACCTGTTTGCTACTTTGAGTATCTTCCCTCATCAATATGAAGTAGAAATTTATGATTATGGAAAGCAGACAACACAAAATCTATTTATAGAAAATCACCCAGTATTCTAAGGGTTAATGCTAACAAAACCAAACATGCTGTGACATCACTCCCATTAGTGATACATACAAATTCTCACATTTCGTTCCTGCGTTTGACAGAATATGTCCCAGATACATTTTCTAAAGTGAATAAAAGGTCAGTCCCCTGAACCAATTTCAGAGGCAAATGAAGACGCCATTCCAGTTAATTAAGTTTGTTGAATTGTTTCCATAATGGCACGTTTTCAGTCGACTGTATCTCGAAAGTGGCTTTCTATCATTATGTGTCTCAGTGAGTTGGCATAACATTGACTAAGTAAACCATTCAAAGAAATCTACTGCCCTATTCTAACAATTCTAGCCTGCATATTTATGAAGATTATGTTTAAGTCAGAAACAAATCAATATCAAAAAAGAGAATTTACGCATTACACATTATAAACAATCACTTTTGCCATAGTTTTATTCAAACAAGAGGACCATGATGGCCCTAGAACAGCTCACTTGAGATTTCAACCTATTTGAAAAATAGTTAAAAACAATGTTTTCAACTTTTACACAGAGTTGCTTTGCTTTATGCATTGAACATCACCCAACAGACATTCTTGTGAAGTTTGGTTGAGATTGGCTCAATGGTTTAATTAGAAAGAGAAGATGTTTCAATAAATTGTTGACAGCGCATGAAGCACGATGGACGACAGATATTTGGGGATCACAACTCTTACCTTGAGCACTTTGTGCTCAGATGAGCTGAAAAAGGTCTGCTTCATTATAGCTTTAATTGTGCCAAAGTTCATAAGAATAAAAAAGATAAGAATAAAATTGCCCCAGCATAACCAATATTGTGTTTATCATATAACCTTTGAAGAGGAATCTTACTTTACTAGATATGTGGCATAGTTTCTTTTTATCTCAGTTATTAATTGTCATTAATTTAACACATTCAACCCTGAAGAATATAATGGGAGTGTATTTTTAATAAACAAAATGGCCGTTATGAGCCTTAAATTGCATACCTGAAAGTCTGTTGCCAGGAAAGATTGCTAGGGAAGGTATGTGAAAGCATTTTGGGATTAAAGCTGCCATACTTCAAAACTCTTAGTGTGTCTTTCTCTTTCACTATTCTTTAATGTCATGTCAACAATATTTCAATTATATCACGGCTTTCCTGGGATTCACAAGTGCAAGACAAGGGCTCTAAAGTTAAAAAAAAATCTTTGCAAAGAGACACTCATGAATCCAGTGGTAATAATAGAACTCAAACCAGGTCCCCTCAGTAACAAGTCCGTTTTCTAAACAACAGAACCATGCGGGACCCTCCTTTAGAGATTCTAAATTAGCAGTACAGGTCCAACTAAAATCTAAAGGCTGGGCTTGGTCATACCCCTATTAGGCTTCAAAAACTTACAACACAAATTAAATATATCTCATTTTTAAATTATAATTAAGTTCATATGGAAAGATAACAAGTATACCATCAACTTTCCAGTTCTGGTGGTATATGATAACCCATGTTTTCTAACGGCATTAAGTCTAACACTTGGCAGAGAAATCACAGTCCAAGAACGACTGTTTTTGGACTAAGAGTGCGTCAGCACTAACTTAGTCCATTGAATTTACATACCACTTTTTGAGGGACGGTACTTTATCGATACACAAACAGGGGTCTGACCCCAATTACTCATTAAACATCCACCTTCACTGTGCGGACTAATACCTTCTTGGAACTAGGAATGTATTCCGGATTTACTCGCTTTGTTTTGCTCTATATCATTATAACTGTTGCCTCATGGGAAATTGTAAAATGTCCAGATGTTCGAAAAATAGACTATCAATCAGTCTCTGTTCACAGAAATAATAATTATAGTAATGGTGGTAAAAGGAGCAGCTGTATTCCTCGAGATGTTGCCCAAAGAAATTTTCAAATGTGTCCTCAATCATCTTGCTTTAAATGCACCTTAGTCCTTCAGTGCTATCAGCGCTTTGATTGACATGAGCATTGTTAAGCATAACTCTATTATAACACATGGATTATCATTTACAACCAGAACCAGAAAATTGATTGTCAACTCATGCTGGATACACAATGTGGCTTATCATTGGCAAAAGTTGGATGAAAAAATCAAAACACCTGTGGCGTGGCCATTTGTTTGGACATAAGATCACTTATATTGGTCATATAATTTCCATTGTTGTTTACATAGCTCAACCCTTATATTTCTGGAACCAACTTCATGCTAATGCAAACATGTTGGATCCAGGCCAGCCGCAAAGCAAATGTGATGTAGTCTGTTTGATACTCTGAGTACTTTTCTTCAACAAAATTAAGCAGATATTTAAAGTTTTGGAAAGCAGACTACACAAAAATGAATTTTTAGAAAATTACCCAGCATTCTAAGGGTAAGGATTTTCATCTGCAGTTTATTCCAGTCGATAAATCTCTTGTAATGGAATGGGATATGCAAAGGCAAAACAGTGGTCTGCAATACATGTGAATCGTTTTAATTATTTACAGCCATGCATGCAAAATTCCCATATCATGCGACCATAGTGAAGGTATTTAATCCAGCATAACTTTGTATCGAAGCATGATAATAAATTATTTATCCATACATCCTCTCTAGAAAGATAAAAAAAAATGATGTTTTTACATGTGCAACATTGCTGAAGATAAAGATTTACATCATCTCCATATGTGGCAATATTTGTAAATCAGCTATGCTATTCTGCAGTAATTGACGTTATTGTTTGATGTAATGATAGATTTGGTATTAGAGTTAAACATTGCATCAACAGATTTTCACTTGTATTACAATGTATCCCAAGATTGACTGCCCATGAGGTCTTGTATACAAAACTCATTTCCAAGTCGTCTGCTAGAAATATACCCATTACAAAACAACCTGTAACCAATTTGTTGCAGACGACTCTGGAAAGCATTGTGGAAAAAGGAGAAATTGCTTCTACCCCTTCAGAAGATTATATTCAATTTTATCTTATTTTGAAATGTCGTCTGCAAACCCTTCAGTATGGGATAGTCTAAAATTTGGAGTTTGGTAAAGAGTTAAATAGCAAGAAACAGGAAAGGAGTTAACGGGCATCTGTGACCGTTGGTCTATGCCTGACATATGAGTATAGCCCATTCCCAAACAATAACGACCTTTGACCACTTTATTGCAGACAACTCTGGAAAACCTTGTGGGAAAAGGAGAAATTGCTCGTGACGAGCAATTTCTCCTTTTCCCACAATGTTTTCTGCCTTATCAGAAGATTGTTTTTTGATTTCATCACATTCTGAAATGTCGTCTGCAAACTCTTTCAATTTGGGACAGTCGAAATATTTGGTAGTAAAGGGTTAGAAGGTGAGAGTCTATGGCAGCAGACAGGCAGAGCAATCTGTAATCCCATAATCTATAAATTAGTCAGACTGTTTACTTTATTCATCCAGCCTGGATTTCTCATAAGCCTGGTGAGTCTAAGTCTAACGTAATTTGTCTGACCTGACATTCTAACCCTGCTATGATACATCTTTGTTTATAAGCTGATTATACCTTAGTGTTAATAAAGATATAAAAAAAAACCCTGCAATATCAGCATCCTTAGACGTTTTGTTACATGAAAATGCCTGTATACAATTATACTTCAGACGTCTTTCTGGCATATTGTGACAAAAGAAAAATATGCAACTGCTTTTACATTTAAGGACGTTCTCGGTAGTTTTTACTGCACACTTCATCTGCGCATCAACGGGAGTAAATACATCTGTCACCGAAGAGGTACTTGCATAGAAGTCGGATAAACATTTGTATTCGGATGAAATTTACTGTATGCAATTTTTTTCAAAGAATAATCATATTATCCATAAAATTATAATAGGTTATTAACATTATATATTTCTCAAGCATGGTAAGCCCCCAGCTTCTATATTTCAAGTTTAAAGTTATTTTTGTCGTTTTTATAAATGTTTTTCAAATACGGTTACCATGGAAACTGTCATTTAACAGAAAAACTAACCCGTCAACATATACTTTTTTTGCATTATTTTTCAGTTTCATCACATTTTGAAATGTCGTCTGCAAACTCTTCTCAATTTTCTTCTCAATTCGGGACAGTCCAAAATTTTGCGTTTGGTAAAGGGTTAAAGGAGTGGTCCGGAAACAGCTGTAAAAGTGGTTAAGATTCGAGCTCATGGAAGCATTCAGGATGATACAGGTGATTCCATTGATTCTAGACAATACAGTAGTATTAAAAAGAGGAAGAATTTACTCAACAACCAAGCTTCAATAGCATGGCAATGGTTCAATGCAAGACTATAGTAAGTGCTTCACAAACATGAACCCTTGATGTGCAGTAGCGATTTTACTAGGAAAACTTGCAATCTGAGGTGAAACCCAAGCTCAGTGTGCCTGTACTTTTAGCCATTGCCACTTTTAAAGAGTTTGTGACATCATTTATTTGATGATTTACTCAACAGCAAAGCTTCAACAGCATGTGCTGTAGAGAATAAACTAGGAAAACAACGCTTGCATTCCGAGTTTGAATGGACTTGTTTCAACGACATTGATCTTTCAGTGAAAATAAATAAGAAGCAATCCGAATGAATAGTAGAGAAGAAACAAAAAAACTTTGGCAAAAACTTCGGAAAGCCAGATGATGAACTCTAATTAACGACTTCAAAAGAAGCACCAAGAAACTTTGTTTGAATATTTTCTTGACTTCAAGGTTAAATACATGGGTTTGTAAACAGTCAGGTAAACTAATTAAAACACCTGCTAAATGTTGGGATGAGGAAGTTTAAAATAGATAGAATTGTTTCATCTCATTAGCTGCCATATTAACCTTTCTATACCACTAAAACAAAGTTTACATCAGCAAATTGTTATTTGAATCTAAGATTATTCTAAACCAGTTCAAATTAATTTGAGGCAGTCGAAATCAAGACACATTAACAAAGTGAAATCAAAGCGCTGATTGCGCTGAAGGACTAAGGTGTGTTTAAAGCAAGATGTTTGATGTTACATTTGAAAATGTCTTTGGGCAACATCTCGAGGAAAACAACTGCTCCTTTTACCACCATTACTATGATTATTATTTCTGTGAACAGAGACTAAACAATAGTCTAATTTTCGAACATCTGGACATTTTACGATTTCCCATGAGGCAACAGTATTACTTACATAGAGCAAAACAAAGCAAGTAAGTCCGGACTACATTCCTAGTTCCAAAAAGGTATAAGTCCGCACAGTGAAGGCGGTTGTTTAATGAGTAATTGGGGTCAGACCACTGTTTGTGTATCGATAAAGTACCGTCCCTCAAAAATTGTTTTGTGAATTCAATGGACTAAGGTGCTGACGCACCCTTAGTCCAAAAACCCAAAAAACAAGGTGAAGATCCCACAAAGGATCAGTCTTAAAAGATAATAAAAAGAAATCATTAAAACGAAAAAAAACTTTGCCAAAAAAAGGCAATTTTTCTGATATTATCTAGGCTTTAATAATTCTGTTGAATTTTAGTTCAAAATTTGAAGAATCTAAGTTTTAGATCATAGAGTAAGAACAATCCAATCCAAAAAAAACTTTCAAGTACTGCTCATATTTTATTATCTTTTAAAACCCTTATAATGCTTGAACTGACTTCATGCTTATGCAAACAGGTTACATCAAGTAAATTGGTGGCTGGCCTGTGATCTAACCTGTTTGCTACTCTGGGTAATTTTCCGCATCAAAATAAAGCAGATATTTAAGGTTTTGAAAAGCAGAGGCCATCAAAATCTATTCTTAGAGAATAACGCTGCATTCTAAGGGTTAAACACTTTGTTTTCTTCCTGAACACTGTTTTAATATGATCATACCATAGCAATCAATGTCTGTTGTTAATCAAAATAAGTTTAAAATTAGTTATAATAGTTGCTGCTGGCACCCACTGTTGTCTGAGGGTTCAATGTTACTAAATCAGTCATGCTCCAAAATTAGTGAGACTCTTGCCATAGTTTAATACTTCAAACCTGCCACTTTCATATATTGTTCACAAATTTCAATGAAACTTGATAAATGCCATCATCATCAAGAGAGAAGACGGATTGACACACTTTATATACAAATGTAGGTCAAACTTAGAGGCAACTTTCAATTAAAAAATGAAACTGCATTCTGTTTGGTCAATCAAAGATTGCTTACACTAGGATAAGATTCAACGATCAAATGTGGCAACAGTTTGATGTATAAAACGTCAATGTAAGACTATAGTTTGTTCATCACTTACTATAATCAAGCACTGAATCCTCTGTACATGAGCCCTAAATCCTCGTTACGTGACCCAGGAAAAAATTGCTATCTGAACCAGCGTCACTGTTGATCCAGTGAAACTACATTCATTTGTATAATGCATTTTTTGGAATAGGTCCCCGTAAAAAGACTCAAATAATCCAATTTACATCTAATACAGAGAATATAATTATGTTAAAAAAAAACCAGCAGGTATTGAGGGACCTTTATCATCAACAGTCCTAGCATGCAAAGATGTGCAGGCCTTTTCTAAGGGGAATACAAAAATATCTTGTTTATGAAATTGCGGTTCTTAGTAATTTGTAGCAGTAAGTATCAAAAGCAATTGTCGAAATGCATCAGAACTCCAACCTATACAGTTGAATTCCATAGAATTACTTTGTAAACAAAAGAAATAAGAATGAAATTGAGAATTCAAAGAAAGACTTTGGCACTTCTTCATATACACGATTCAATGTAAATCTTTCATGAAAGAACTGATATGGACTTGCCATAGTCAAGCATTGAATCTTCCACATACAATCTGACTAAAGCTTTAACCATGTAGTGCATGAACCAACTTTATGCCATGCAAACAGGTTAGATTCAGACCAGCCGCCAAATAAATTGGCGGCTGGCCTGTGATCTAACCTATTTGCTACTCTGAGTATCTTTCCTCATCAAAATTAAGCATGTATGGAAAGCAGATAACTCAAAAATCTTTTTTTAATAAATTACGCAGCATTTTAAGAGTAAACCCATAACCAAACAATAAAGACATTTAACCACTTTGTTGAAGATGACTCTTGAAAACATTGTGGAAAAAGGAGAAATTGTTCTTAATGAGCAATTTTTTCTTTTCCCGCAATGTTTTCTACCCTTTCCTCACATTTTGAAATGCCGTCTGCAAACTCTTTCAATTTGGGATAGTTGAAAATTTGGTGTTGGTAAAGGGTTTAAGAAAGTTCTCGAATTGCAATTCTATCATATCACTGACTGGGGTATCAAAGTTTGGCCAAGAATGCATAATGTGACAACAGAAGTTTTGCTGTTTTCAATCCACCACTACTGCAGTTACAATGCATACTTCATTTGCTTTAGAGAAAACTTATGATTGAATAATTGTGATTTATACAAAAAATAAAGAAACCAAAAAACATTCTGACACTTCAATCTGAGGAAAGTCACATGACACTTTCAGTAATTGAATATCAAATTAAGAAGTCAAGATACTTACGTTTCTCCTTTGAAAGAAGCAAGTGTTTTCGTAGTGGAGGAAAAAGGCGATACAAAATCATGCGAAACATCCGTGATTTTGAAGCCAACTTGTGTATGGCTCCTTCTTCAAGGTTACCATTCAATTTGTTCTCATTTTCTTTATTCATTTAGTTTATGGTTGTCAATTAACTAGTCAATTAATGAATGTCACAAAATCTCACATGACCTGAAGTAGTAAAATTGTTGTATTCACATCCAGCTTTATTCTTTTGTTAATGATGCAGTCTGGATCTTAATCAAGAGAAACTGTTGTAAAAATGACACAATGTCACACAAGCACACTGAAGATGAAAACCTATTTCAAAGAAACTTCTGCAAATGTCTTCACAAACAAGTGAGACAAAAGGAGAAATTGCTTCAAAAGAAAAATTTATCCTTTTGTCAAAATGACTTCCGGAACAAGTGAGACAAAAGGAGAAATTGCTTCAAAAGAGAAACTTATCCTTTTGTCAAAAAAGTTTGGTATGAAAAATTCTCTTTCTTCTGTTCACCATAGATGTCCTAAATCATTTTCATCAGTCACAAAATGTTAAATTCAAAATGTTAAATTCAAAATGTCCCACATACACACTTAAGACAAACACTTAAGTTCACCCAGCCCTACATCTTTTACTTTTCACCCATTTTTGAGATCTTTCAGTTCAGTTGGATACCAAAGGAATTGCAACAAAAGACATTGACCTCCTGTTTCCAGAGCCTGTGAGATGTTCCATCAGGCAACTCTAATGAGTAACAAACCAAGCACCAAAACAACCAAACAATATTGAATGCAAATGCTTTAATTAAATTTCAAAAAGCACCAAATTAAATTTCTAATGAAACACAGCGCATACCAATATTGCACAGCAATTGATTAAACCAACACATAGAACATTAATTAATGAATTAGAAGAAACCAATCTAAAATAAACATCTCATGTTCTCAGTACAATGAAGAACATCACCAAATGAAGCAATCAGTCATAGAAGGAATGCTGATGCACAATGTTATCCCATCAATGCACAACAATTTTAAAAGAAACAAACTGATTATCAAATTCGAGAAAACCTACTTCAAACAAACATAAAAAGATGAAAGTCCAATGAAGAACATCACCAAATGAAGCAATCAGTCATCGAAGGAATGTTGTTTCACAATGCTATCCCATCATACCTCAATGCACAACAATAAATAATAAACCAATCATTATGATAGAGAAAACCCACCTCAAACAATCATTATGATAGAGAAAACCCACCTCAAACAATCATTATGATAGAGAAAACCCACCTCAAACAATCATTATGATAGAGAAAACCCACCTCAAATCATTATGATAGAGAAAACCCACCTTATGATAGAGAAAACCCACCTCAAACAATCATTATGATAGGGAAAACCCACCTCAAACAATCATTATGATAGAGAAAACCCACCTCAAACAATCATTATGATAGAGAAAACCCACCTCAAACAATCATTATGATAGAGAAAACCCACCTCAAACAATCATTATGACAGAGAAAACCCACCTCAAACAATCATGGCCAGATCTAAGTCGAATGAAGAACATCACCGAATGAAGCAATCAGTCATAGAAAGCACAACCTTATCCTATCATATCTCATGGAATTGTGGGTATATCTCCGCAACTGACAACTTAATAAACACACAAAGAAAGATTCAGTGACTACAGATTCCAATGTTAACCCATAACCCAATAGCAATTAAAGATGGTTTAAAAAAATATATCTGAATTGGATAGGTAAGTGGATTGTAAACTGGAGTTTCATGCTGAAATCGAGATTATTTCACTCTCACCCCAGCAGTCAGTACACCAATCTTATATCTTCTCTTTGAGTTTCTAACCAGGATGATTTTATCAAATGACTTAAGGAAAATGCTTGTGTAAGTCAAAAGCAACATACATGGATATCATCTTTTTTTTTAAAGTACAATGTTTTCATGTGCCACATCTAAGAGGAATCTTGAAAGGACATCTCGAATATTATGTTACTTTTCAATAGCGCTTTTTTTAAAAATTGAAATAAGAGGAAAACTTGTTTTGAACATAGGTAAATTCTAAAAATATGATTTTGTGTACAATGTTCTTATGTCCAGCAGCCAAGTAAATTGGATGCTTGTCTGTGATCTAACCTGTTTGCTACTCTGAATATCTTTCCTCATCAAAGTTAAGCAGATATTTAAGGTTTTGGAAAGCAGAAGAATTACCCAGTATTCTAAGGGACTATATGTTCTTTTGTTATAATGCACACATATAAGTAAACCAGGCATCACGACCACCCAAACAGTAATAGCGGAATTTCTTAAGGTGAAAATACCCTCACAGTTTAGAATGGAGCAGAAATTCTTAATTATTAATACACTCATAAAGCAAAACAAAAATACTTCATGATACAAAAATATAAGTTAATATCCATTGCATCACACCAGATGTCTCTCTATTTAACAGTCTAATCACCATTTCTAGTAACACAAGGAAATTATATGATGCAAACCTATATCGCTAGATAACTATAACAAATTATTGCTAATATAACACCCATTTTTAACCCTTATAGTGCTGGAACCGACTTAATGCTTATGAAAACAGGTTAGATCCAGGCAAAACAATAACAAACACATCAATTTCTTAAGTGATCCTACCACATGTTGAAATAAAAATTTGATGTTAGTTTAAACTAATTAATTTTCAGCGATTGTGACGGAAGTTTGAAGTTTATGAAATTTGCTATCCATGACTGCTTCCTGGATACTAAACCAGTACTCACGCTGATTCTTTACCTCTTCTAACAGTTATTGAACATTGGTACAAGAGGCTGATGCTCTATAGCTGCACCAATGGTGCCCACGAATTTGATATTACAAAGGAAACAAATGCAACAAAAAGAGATATCACCAATTTGTCACTTAAAACATCCTTAACCCATCAATAAACAATAACAACATTTGAGCAGTTTGTTGCAGACAACTCTGGAAATCATTGTGGGAAAATGAGCAATAACTCCTTTTCTGACAATGTTTCATGCCCTATAAGAAGATATTTTTCAATTTCATCACATTTTGAAATGTCAATTCCAAACTCTCTCAATTTGGAACAGTCAAAAACTTGACGTTTGGTAAAGGGTTAAATCATCTTCTACAGGTAAGTGTAAATGAAAAACAAGTCATGAGATCTCCATTTCAAGTCATTTCCAATGTAAAACCAAAATCAATGCTATCAGCAAAAACACACTGTCACATAGGCCAATTTACAATAAACATCATCAACACCATAGATAAACCACCACCAAATCATCCATATATAACACACTGCAGACAAATTAAACCCGACACACGATGAGCACATCAGTTTAATTAAACTCATAATAACATTGTATAAACATTATCACCACCACCATATAACAAAAGATCTGATACATCTATAATGATATCTGTACAATATCTAGGAAGCACCTGTTGCATTGATGTTTAACTGCTGTATATAACGACTTTAGAGGATGGCTAACTCACAGGGAAAAACGCTGTACAGCGACGGCATCAGCATGATTGAAGCATCAGCAATAATCAATAGCTCCCATGTGTAAAACACAATGGCTACACCTAGATTTATCTATAATATATACAACAGCTTCAGTCTTTACGCTACCATTATCAAGTGTTCTTGAAAAAGTAGAAGGGACATTGGAGTGTTTCCATAATGAAATTACTCAATCAATCAAATTTGGATTTTGTGAATAATTTACTAATAAAATGGCCCTATTCTTTGGCTACACCTAGATTTATCTATATAAAAAAATACAGCTTCAGTCTTTACACTACCATTATCAAGTGTTCTTGAAAAAGTAGAAGGGACATTGGAGTGTTTCCATAATGAAATCACTCAATCAATCAATCAATCAATATTGGATTTTGTCGGTACTTTCTAATTTACTCATAAAATGGTCCTAATCTTAGGTAAAACCTAAATTTATCTATATATATACAACAGTTTCATTATCTTGGAATCGGTTACAAGTAGTCACAATAAAGAGAAAATTGAGTATTTCATAATTGAATCACTCACTCAATCAATCAATCAATATTGAATTTTGTGGGTACTAAGTAATTTACTCATAAAATGTCCCTAATCTTTGGTAACACCTTAATTTATCTTTAATATATACCACAGTGTCCCTCTCTTTGAATCATTGTCAAGTGAACAAAATAAAGAACGGACAATGAAATATTTCATAATGAAATCACTCAATCAATCAATCAATATTGGATTTCGTGGGTACTTATTGATTTAATCATATAATGACTATATTCTTTGGTTACATTAAGCAACAATGTTTAAATGGAGAGTTTTTTCGAAGACGTACGATGAGGGCTCAATTCAAGACCATAGCAACTCTTTCACCATGTGAAAGAGTTGCTAATGTCTTGAATTGAACCCTCACCTACATGTTAAAGCCATTATTTAAACCCTATGCAGTAGGTACCCTGCGATATATTCCAGCCACAACTTTATTCATTGATTGTTAATGCTCCACTCTGGAGGTGGAGAAATGAGAAGATTTTAAATCAAATATTGTAATATTCGTAACCCTTAAAACTTATCCTATAAACACGACAGAATGTTAACTCCTTTCAAAAGCTCAAGGAGTAACTATAGTACTGCATGAAGCCAGCAGAATTTCAATCAATACTTTTATTTCTTACAGTTACATAGACAAATTAGATGGGACCTTGTTTCTGCATGCGGTATTAGACTGTGAATGCTCATTTCCTTTGGACTGACGATCAACAGTTTGGTCTAGGGTGAACATTATTGGTTTGACTGTTACCGCCAACTCGGAACCATTTATTTGGCTAATAGGCAATGCATTATTAATAACAACATGATACTATGACCCTTTCCTGTTGTTTAGACAGCTCTCTTCAAGTTCTGCAGCCCAAACATCTATCTAACAAACAGCAATACAGCTATAGACCACTTGAGAGTAATTGAGAGATTAAGAGCCAATTTATAAATCTTATGTGGGAGATGAAATTTACCTCTAATTGTTTATCTACCGATTATTTTAATCGGACTAGAGGGACTCTTTCACTTGAACATTTAAAAAGAATAAAATGGATTTATTCATTATTTTGGTCACACAAACACAGCAAAAATCCTTCATATAAAAACAGTTTGGTGTTCTTGAATGGCCAATTAATGATCATAAATGTTCATGAATCTTTCACAGAGACTCATCTGCAGGGGAACCCTATTCCTCAGGCAAACTCATTGCTTCTCTCTACCACATATTGTTGGCACCAATTAGAAAAGTTTTCACAATGTTGCACATAAAATATCCTTATTCACCCATTTATCTAGACCTCTAAGGGTTGCCAGGAATCTGAGTGATTCAAGGACATCGGACAAATCTGAAAATCTTATTTAACCCATTACCAAACACTGACGACATTTGACCAGTTTGTTGCAGACATCTCTACAAAACATTGTGGGAAAAGGAGAAATTGCTCTCTAAGAGCAATTTCTCCTTTTTTCCACAATGTGTTCTGCCCTGTCGGAAGATTTCATCACTTTTTGAAATGTCGTCTGCAAACAATTTTAATTTGGGACAGTAAAAAATTTGGCGTTTGGTAAAGGGTTAAACGACCTTGTAGACAAAAAAGAGAGATTCTCCCCATTATCACAGTGGGAAAATCTACATGGACAGATTGGTTTATCATCTCGTGAAAACGAATCAATACACAACCAGTGAACAAGAACATTTGTTTATATATACAGTCAAACTTGTGTTAAGAGGCCAGCCTATGTAAATTGGCTGTTTAAGACAGGATGGCTGCTTAACACAAATTGATGTACGTTAAATATAACAATTGGACTTTCTGTAGTGGTTGTTTAAGGCAGGCTGGCTGCTTAAAAGGGTGGTTGCTTAACACAAGTTAGACTGTATAGTTAAAAGCATCCATATCAAAACTTGTCTCGCTCTTTCATCTTGTTTTAAAGTGACTATATCTCACAGAGATAGATAAAATGTCTTCTATGGATTAAATGACGAAACATTAGAATTTGCACCATTTAGGTTTCACTCTAGACTAAGAACCGGTCTCTCATCTATCAAATATAGAGACCGATATGGTTCAAATCTACCAGGGGTAAGAAAACAGTACATCATCCATACAGATGAACATTTGCGAATTCAAAACAAATGGTTGGCCATGAGACGAAAATTCCTTCACGGAAATATTGGTCATAAGGATTTGAAATCAATATTTTGACAAACATCTGATAAAATGATAAAGAACTGTCTGGTATGAAAATCGCAATACAATAATTCAAGGTAAACACCTGTGAGCTTCTTGTTTTTTAGTCTTATTTTGGAACGTTGCATTTTGACCTATCAAATCACTCAGAATCAGTAGGCTGCATGTTGTATACCTTGTGGAACATAGTGGAGCCAGTAGACAGCAGGGGACCAGTTTAGGTTGCAATCAAGGAACTGTGGTAAGTCAATGAGACCACATTACTTCCATCTTGACTCAGAACAATGGCAAACATAATACAATGTACACTCCTTTTGGTATCAGCCTACATTTGTAATCTGTACAGAGAAAACACCAAACGTCAGATTAATGAGGCACCCTCCATTGCATCTAGGCTCATGTTGACCGAATTTAAATGTCTGGGTGTTAATGGACTGTCCAGTATAGCTATTTCCTGTAGGTTTGACCTCTGGCTTTCTAGCAGTTGTCTACTTCTCTCTCACGCAGACACAACAAATTAACCATTTTCCTGTTAAAGGTAACTTACAGCTGTCATGACAATCTTAACCCAAGTCATATTATGTCATGATCCTTTTAAAAGAGCTCGTTCAAATCAAAGACCTAATAAACATGTTTATTAAAAAAAAATGTCATTGGAACAATACCGTTTTAGTTTTGTTGTTTAAATTTTTTATACAGTTAAAAATAGTAATTGAAAGCATTATTTATTGTTTAGGAAGCATGAATACATCTTCTGAATATGCACACTTAATTTTATCTTCTTAATATGCACACTTTGTATGCTGTATAGATCTCAAAAGCAATGTTCCCCTTTTGGAAAAAAAATACATGTTAATTAATTCACTGCATCTACACTTTAAAGAATTAAAAACAATGTAATTTTGCTTCCAACAACTATACTTTATTGCATATCAAATAACAGTTTCTGCAGTTCTAAAGATCATAATTTTTAACTTCCAAATTTCCTCACATCTGTGAATAAGGACCTATAAGATGACTTATTTGACCTTATTAGATGACTTATTTGACCTTATTAGATGACTTATTTGACCTTATTAGATTACTTATTTGACCTTATTAGATGACTTATTTGACCTTATTAGATGACTTATTTGACCTTATTAGTAGATGATAATGATTTGGTATAATACATACACTATTCTTTGTGATATTAAGTATAAACCTTTAGGACTAAAGGAAGAAATATATGACATTTCTGTTTGAAATTTCTCCTTTTGTCAAAAATGTTGATTTAGTCTTCAACTGTGGATAGATTAAAACAGGTTAATATAAAGGAATGAGTTAAATGAGACCATATCAGTTGTTAGAACTGCTTATCTAAACACAAAGGAAATCATAATTGCAATTTCAAAGTCTAAATAATCTGGCTCATATTCTAATAGTGCGACTCGTTACACGTCTCAATACCAAATCACCCAATCACTTATTTACGTGCCGACTCAGAGCGACACAAACCCTCTATTGTACTCCTGCTGAAAAATCAATCAAACTAATCTATGTAATGCACAAATCTCTGATTCGGAAATAAAGCCATTGCTGATCAATTGGAATTTCTTTCTTTCATTGTTCCATGTCATTCCTCAGATAGGATGTGAACAAAGGGCTTGCCCTGTGGTCCGTCAAACTGCCACGCTATTCTGCATATTCAGACATTGGATATAACAGCTTGTTTCTAAATAGATATTCAAATGAATCTTTTCCCCCTATTTCTTTTTGAGGGGGAAATGGTTAACAACGAAAGAAGCAGCTGACTGCAATGATAATTAAAGTATAGAAAACATTTTAGCTAACCTTGTTGGATAGAAATCATTAATCCTAAGAATGCTGGGTAATTTTCAAAAAATAATATTTGAGTCGTCTGCTTTCCATAACTTTAAATATTGGCTTAATCTTGATGAGAAAAGATACTCAGAGTAGTAACCAGTTAAAATCACAGGCCAGCGGTCAATTTACTTGGTGGTTGGCCTAGATCTAACCTGTTAGCATTAGAGTCAGTTTCAGCACTATAAGAGTTAAGAATGGTTAATGATGAACCAGGCAGCAGACTGCAATGATAAAGTATAGAAAACATTTTAACTAACTGTTGGATAGAAATCATTACGATAAATAAGAATTTGTTAGTTATAAACAGCTTCCTCTTATCAATGTAATTCATCAAGGCTTATGTTGCATGATTGTATACTTTCAGGCCAACGAGAGAATAACAAGTGGTCCAGGCGTAGAATGTCCGTCTCTGGACACAAAGGTTGTGGGTCTAAATCTTGTGAGATTCCTTGCCACCTTTCATTAATGCACATTCTGGATAAGAACTGATTAGGTATCCAGAAAGCAGAAACAAGAGTGATTGGTATAAGTTGTGAGAACTTGCTTCACAAAAAATGTGAAATTATAAAATTTAAACTTATAATGAGTGCCATGGTTATTAGCACACATGTCAGAAATAGACCTAAGAGCAGTGTTAGATATTCCTTCAAGTCATTAGGTCCTTGACCACCTGTTTTGCCTGTAGGACCAGTTACTCCATAGCATGGGTGGTCCTTGTGACCGTGAGAAACTGAGGAAAGTTCTTATGAAATCTAACCTTTCCACAAAGATTTGTCAACAGATTTTAGAAGGAAGGATATTGCCATCTTCCATGAATAAATTCATAATCCTAATCTTATACTATTTAAGAATTGACAACATGAAATCTTAAGGTCCAGATGAAGTTGTGTTACTAAGGACCCATAGATTTTACAAGTCACTGGTACTGTAGACTGCCTTGGTAAAGAAGTTTGTGTTGCGCCTACCTAAGAGACCATTGTGATAAGAACTGAAATGCTCAAAGCATTTCTTCTTTGGTCACAGACTTATTTTATACAAAAAGGGGGTATTTTCTAATTAACCAAGAAATTCAATTTCATCAACAAGATGAAATAAGATGTACTTGCTTAAGTTATGCACAAAACCTTTTGATAAACCTCTAAGAATGTTGGCTTAATACAAAAACAGACTTGACATGAAACATTTAAAGGACTATCTCACAGATTTGGATGCTGGGTCGAATGGCACTCTCTAATAGACCACAGCATCATGCATTTCTCGCAATGACTACACTGAATTGGATTTAAACTTTTTAAGATATATTGTTTACTTCCAATAAAATGACAACTTATATTTCTAAATTAACAAAACACTAGATTAAGATACCTTCGTCATGTGGATTTTTGGAAGCGTTTAAATGGTCTTGTCACACGACATTACCAAGAAACGCAGAAGACAATCTTGGGTTAATTTATAGAAGAGCTGAAAGGCAGGAAGGCTCATTTCATATTATTATTCAAAATCAAAAGGTTACAGCATCTAACAAGTAAAGAAATTGAAAATGGTCTTTGGTTTAGTGACAATGATTGTTGACATTAATTTTTTAACATTAGTTACTCCCAGACACAAATCTCTAAGTAAGTCCCTTTAACACACAGTATGTTATCTTATTTGAAATAACATTTTCCCCAAATCAAAAGAAAATACTTTCTGATTAATTTCCTGTTACATCCATTAATTGTTTCACTGCCTATTGGATTACCATGCAATAACCAACAGTAATAAATAATTGCAAAGAAAAATCTTAATTACTATGCAATTCACCCTTTACCTATCAAGATTTATTTAGAGCAAATTGCTAAAAGAAATATACCAAATGGCTAAAAGAATCAATGAAATTTACTAAGATATTTAATGAATATTGCTATTAAAATTTACTTTAAGAAAAAGAAATTTCATAATGGTCATAAATCTTTCCACTTGTTTCCTTCTCTGATGTAAATGTGTATTATAGAGCGTTTTAAAATAATTTTGAAACATGTTTTGTCTAATTCTACACTAATCAACTGAATAATTGAACAACGAAATTTAGATCAGGTAAATTTAGAGAAATAGAAAAGATTTTCCAATTTCTTCGGGTATGTTGTTCCTTACATGTAATACAATGAAGAACCCCAAGAATCGGAAAATTATCTTTTGTTAAGGTTTAACCCTTTCCCAAACAACAAATTTTCGACTGTCCCAAATTGAAAGAGTTTGTAGACGACATTTCAAAATGTGATGAAATTGAAACATATTCTTCAGAAAGAGCAAAAAACCTTGTGGGAAAAGGAGTAATTGCTTGTTACGAGCAATTTCTCCTTTCCCCACGTTTTCTAAAGTCGTCTGCAACAAAGTAGTCAAATGTCGTTATTGTTTGGGAAAGGGTTAAATACATTAACAATGTTCAGTAATATTATCGCCTTCCTTGCATTCATTAGAATATACAATGGTTCTGAAGAGTTGTGCCAAAGGACACATCAATGAGACTGTAGATATCAGTGGGACTTGAACCCATGTTACCAGTCCAAGCCATTCACCAATAGACAATTCAGGACAACCCTCTCCTCAAGAAAATGTTCAACAACCATCTATTATGTATCTAAGACATTGTCTCAGGAAGATCAAGCACATGTACCTCATAAATATCAAGCCATTCCAATACTGCAAGAGCAGAAAGTCTTAATAATATATGACCAATTACTTAAATGGTACTAAACATAACAGACCCCCAACAATAGGGTTATTAAGAAATCATCCCAATTGCTCTTAACAAATGATTCATCCTTCATCAACAATGATGTTTTGATGTACATGAACAAATAATACTTCAGATCTAAAAGCCAATGATTTTTTGATGTACATGAACAAATAATACTTCAGATCTAAAAGCCATTTTGAAATCCATCATACAGTATCTGTACATACGTAAATATATTACCAAATTTTATATCAATCTTTCATTCAGGAGCTATATCTTATCTTTCATCAAATATTATAATGAGTTCAAATATTCTTTCTTTTTTTTATCTCTCAAATTGTCCAGTGCATGAACAAGCTTTTGCTGTAAGGAGTGGAGCAAAGTTATTTAAAACAAGAATAACCATATCCTATAATATACTTGATCTAAACACTTGCAACAGAAGGCTAAACAAAAAACTTAGATTCTTCCAAAATTGGTTTCAGAAAATTTTATCCTTTGTCAAAACAGCTCTTCCAAAAATTTGTCAGCTGCTGTTGTTTTAAATTTGGAGCAGCCAAACCATCCATACTGAAAGTAAGGGTTGCTGGTCTTCTTTCTCTGATGGAGCAAATGAAGTTACCATTGTGATTCATTAGCCCGCACCCTCTAGATACTGCTTTAGGTACCACAGGCAATTAAGTCCCCATAAATAACTAGAAATCACATCCCAATTCGAGGGTTCATTGCAAGACTATAGCATTTAGTGCTTCACAAATGTGAAGCACTTACTATAGTATTGCGCTGAACCCTTGAATTGGTATTGATTTCCCCTTATATGACTGGTTGAACCACTTGTTGAATATAGGCAACATTTCTACTTTATTTCTAAAATGATTCATTCATCAAGCTTCTATGGATAACAGATTCTGTTTCATTCTGCTGACAGTTCACCAATTCATACCTGCTTGATGTTGAACTAATATTAGTTAGTTTAAACTTTTTTTATTTTACATCAATTGTGAAACAAGATCTTACAACTAAGATAATCGCTCTCGACTCGGCTTCCTGGATCCTTGCAACAAATTTGGGTTAATGAACAGTCGCAAGGCAGAACCCGCTATTTGCAGGATTCAAATCCACGACCTCCATGTATCGAGGATCTACCCCTGGACCACTTTCTTCCACCAAAAAGTAATATTAGGCTAGTTAAAATGGCCTTCATATAGACCTTCATTATAGTGAATATGTTGGTTGGTGTCGAGATGCAGAATGTTTATAAGTCAAGGTTGTTTAACCGACGCGAGCTATAGCTCAGTTTTACAGTAAATCCGGATTAACTAACTCCATCTCAGTACCAACCATATATTCAATTCAAGAATTGTTGATAATTCATAGAAAAATTTGTCTAGTATGTCTATTTATATACACCTATCGGCAAGAAAGGTCTTTCTATCAAATTGTATCAATTAAGACATGAGTTGCTCAAAATGCAATTTCTCTGTAATGATTGTGGTTGTTTCTATGTGCAGTTCACATAATCAAATACCATTTTCTGTTGCTTATTATAGTGACCAATTCTCAAAACACCTTTCGTCTATCAGTACATAATGACCTAATTCTCTGAATGTCTATATACCAAAAGTCCCATATTCATGGCTTACCAATGCCCAAGGGACCACCATTGTGTGAACACATTGATTGCCGGAGTGTTAGGGTGTCAATATGACACGTCAAACCTTATCATACATAATTTCTGAAGTGAACTTTGAGAGCCACATACTTTCATTTGGTTTCCATGTATGGTTTTGTGCATTATAGCGCTGGAACCAATGTCATCCTTATGCAAATAGGTTAGATCCAGGCTAACCGCCAAGGAAATTGGCAGCTGGCCTGTGATCTAACCTTTTTGCTATGCTAAGTATCATTTCTCATCAAAATTAGGAAGATGTTTAAGGTTTTGGAAAGCAGACAACACAAAAATCTATTTTTTAGAAAATTACACAGCATTCTATGGGTTAATAAAACTGCTACTGGTTTGTGCAGTTTTCAACAATTTTACAGCAATAAAACATAGCTTACTGGATTCAAACCAGTTCTTTGGTTATATAACATCAATGGAAAGTTTAGACACATTTGAAAGCCTAACAAATTGTTAAAGAGAAAATGCAGGTATTTTCATAGTCATAGACACTATGACAGTACTACTGATCAGTGGATAACATTGTTTTATCACTGATTGGGTGTAAATATGCCTTTGGGGTTTTTCTTTGCTTTGTGACATTGGTCGCAGTGAAGAGACAGTGAAATCTCATTCTTGTCCACCTATTGCAAAGAGGCAGAACAAAAATTCCCAGAAATTAAAGTTATACATTGAACTGACTCTTCATTTATGTTCTCATACCCCCGCCACCTTGTGACAATTAGCTTCAAGCTTCTGTCATAACTGATATAAAATGAATTGTGGTATAGCTTAAGTTGTGCTAATTTGGAATGCCATCATTATCCTTAACTTTTGGTCCTGGTTAAAGTTGAAAGCGACAACAACACAGTATCTCAATTGACCCTAAAACATGAAAATTTTGTGTAGATTGGGTATGACCTATTCTGACAATAGGATAAATTGTATGACACTGAGGTAACGGCAATTTTCAAAAGCAGGGGAGGTAATTCAACAAATCTTAATGAAGCAAAGGGACATAAGTCTGTATGTCAATCAGGAAGTGGTATTGTTGACTAAGACTAATAAGGACACTTCTATTAAAAGCTTTTGTCTGTTCTCTTACGAAAAAAGCTTCAAACAATGTTGCAGCATTGCGTGAAAGTAAAATAAGTCTTCATACAGTCAAACCTGTGTTATTTTAAGCAACCACCCTTTTAAGCAGCCAACCTGCCTTAAACAACCACTAAAGAAAGTCCCATTGTTAGATTTATAGTGTAAATCAATTTGTGTTAAGCAGCCAACCTGTCTTAAATAGCCAATTTACTCTGTCCCATAGGCTGGCCTCTTAACACAAGTTTGACTGTATATCAAACATTTTTTAATTGATCTGTGATAATTTTTTCATTGGATGAATTTAATGCTCATAATCATTCTAAATCCTCTTTAAAATAAACCATTTAAAAAGTTTACTTTGTCTGCAAGATGAACATGCTATATCTTAACCAAAAGTTGTGACCATGATCGTGAAATGAACCATTACCTTAGTTTAGTTTACCTTATTTATTTTACATTGATTGTGAAGGAAGCCCAAAGCTTGTTCAAAGCCGCTCTCGATGACTGCTTCTTGGATACTAAACCAGTACTCGCTCCGATTTGTGGGTCAGTCCCGGAAATCTTTACCTAGGGATTCAAACCTGGGACCCTTGGTACAAGAGGCAGACAGTCTCCCTCTGGACCACTGTCGCCAACAACCATTAATCATTAATCTAGTTTTGTGTCACTATATAGATCAATGATGTCATTTTATCAGTAGACAACATTTCAATTAAAATTCTCAGTCTGTGTGATACTCCCTTTAGTTTACTCAAGACATTGGGAGTGTCCCTAGACTGTAGGGCAGACTCTATCATTCATCCATCCACAATTCTATGGAGAATGTGACACACAGTTGCAACAGGTGAATAAAACACAATGGGAAATTAATTTGTGGGAAATCCATTGATCCTTAATGTGATTATCAGTCAATAGATATTTCCCTGGAGTCTCAGCGTCGAGCTAAAACAGTCTGGAAGAGTCCCCCAGGGTCAAGAAAATGAAAACTAGAAGTCCAGATACATTATTGATGCATTTAACAACAATTGCTTTACTCTTTGGAATTGCAGCCAATCTTCTTAGATGCTTTCCCAGCAAGATTTTTTAAGACAACATCCATCTTAATGCCAACCTCATCATGGGAAAAATACTGTGTGTGTTCTAAATATGAAATTATTTAAATATTTGCGGTTAGATTTTAGTGAATTTTCATGATTCTAATTAACATTTCATAATCATCTTTTACAAAGACAACATTCAATGTAACTATTGCCTTTCAATTCCAGAGAAAGAGCTTTACTTATAAAACTGTCAATCAACATGACTTACCATTCAATTACAGACTGTATACATCTAAAGATGCAGATCTAAATGTCTCTGTGGCTCGGCCAAGATCTGGTATAATCAAATTGTCTGCATATCATTGCAGACTTCTAAGATCAAAGTGAATTATACATAACATAGATGTTTTTGTGTATCTTTTATTCCATTCCCTAAAAGAGGTTTTGTACCCTCTCCAATTTGAAGACAGAAGCAAAGTAACCAAGTTTGTTTTCTGTTTTTTGTTAAAATGGGGTAGGGGGTTGGGGGGATCAAATAACCAAACTTTATGATCCTTTATCCAAACAAGATGCCTGCATCAAAGGTATTTTTGCATTTTCATCTACTTTTGCCACTTTGTACCCCACGAGTTGATCATCAATTTTCCAGTTCTGATGGTAAATGATAACCCATGCTTTATACAGCCTTATGTCTAACACTCTGTAGAGAAATCGCAGTCCACAGACTGGAATGACCTATAAACATCACCCTATGACTGGGATTTTCTGGCAGTCTGCTCATGCTGATGTTGCCATCTTGATTGGACATAAGATTGTTTAAATATTGGTCATATGTTTCCCCGGCCTGTTTAAAAGGAGTTGTTTGCATAAAGAAATTTTACTTCTTGACATCATGACATCTGGTATTATATTACAAAACTGTTAAGACTAAATCAATGCTTTTTGCTGTCAATAATCTGCTTTTAATTAGGTGTAGAAATTGGGACTAATGTAAATGTTAAATTATAAGTGGATAAAAATGGATGAAATATGTGACTAACAAGCAAGTCTTCTGTCTATTAAAAATGATGTTAAATGTAAACTCTCCCCTGCAAAGTCATTTGTCATTTATTTCTCGTATACCTATCAAGAGAGTCTGCCTTATTAATTATTCACTGGATTTCTTGAGGACAACAAATGTAAGATAATGGGGTGTACTAGGCTCTTTTCATTGCAATATTTCTTAACTATCCAAAATATCATATTTTGTTGTAACTCCTTAGAATTGTTTGAATGAGACAACTCCAATGAGTACACATGATATAGGTTTTAAAGAAGAAATAGAAAGAATGTTAAGTGAAATACACCTCTTATCTGAAGCTGGGATACAGCCCTGATGAAGAACTATTTCCCACCTTCCATTTATCCCCAACAAAAAAGGACTTTCTGTAATAATTAAATTGCCCTCATCTTGTCATATTGCAACATTGTGGTTCTTGTGACCTAGTTTAGTAACAAAGCCAGACTAGGTAAGTAGCAATGGTGATAAGTAGATACCCCTGAAAATGATTCAAGAACTTTTTCATGAACTCGAACATTAAATGACAGTTCATGAACACAGACCTGTTTCATGAATTTAAAGAACAGATTCATGGACATCAAGTACAGGTTCATGAATGAATTCATGAACCTGTTTTAGATGTTCATGAGCATGTTCTTGAAATCCATGAAAAAGTTCAGGAACAACTTTTTGTTCACCATTTAACATTCATCAATGTTTACAAAGATTATGAATAAGTTCTTGAGTCTTTCAAATTCACAGTGGCAAAAATGGAATAAATGGAATTACTTAACCTACATGAAAAAGTCTGACAAAATTGTATAATAGTTTTTATCATGATCTTCAAAAGAAAATCATATCATAGTGGTTTGTGATCTCTTTCATGCCACCACAAACTTATGTCCTTGAAAAATTACTTAAGAATTTTTAACAAAGAGAGCAAAGTTTCAAAAACAATATTCCAAAACACTAGAAGTAGCATACATTTATCAACTGGAAATAAAAGTGTGATAAATTCTTGAATATTATTCCCCAGGCTTCCAAGAAATTTCACAATAAGAGCTCGTATGAATCTAAGGCAAGTGGAAAACTTCACAATGTCTGGCACTAGAGATATCTTGTTATCGTTGTAAACAAGGTCATAATCTGTTCTAAAACAGATGGCCTTTATCCAGAGTAAACGTTACTGTGCTAAGCCTTATAGTGCTGGAACCGACTTCATACTTATGCAAACAGGTTGGATCCAGGTCAACCACGAAGTAAATTGGTGGCTGGCCTGTGATCTTATCTGTTTGCTACTCTAGGTATCTTTCCTCATCAAAATTAAGCAGATATTTAAGGTTTTTGGAAAGCAGACAACACAAAAATTTCTAGAAAACTACCCTGCATTCTCAGGGTACAGTCTACACAAGCTGATCAGTGAGTAATTCTCAAATGTTTAAAGTGATTTCTGCTTTATAGTTTCTTCTGAAGAAGGTTGCAGTTTAAACAATTATCTACATCAGTCTTTTTAAATTGTTTAATCTGGTCCTACTCGGCAAGATGAATTTTAAATATGGGGCTTGGTTTAACTTGATTTCCTGAAGTTTATTCGAATTGACAGGGGAGATAATCTTTATTGTTTTAAGGAAGAGTGTTTAGCATTTACCTCCCTTTATCTGATCTGCTGAACCATTTTATTGGATTTGAGATGTCAGTATGTACAACCATCAATACAAAATTATGAGTTGGTTTTCATTGTGTGTTTAATCATGACATTTTGTACGGTATATCAGAGGATGGACCCCGACCCTAATATACCTATGACAGAGACCATTTCATTTATGCTTACTAAAGTAACTGATTGGAAATTCTAGGAAAATGTCAGAACAAAATCAAAAATGTAGCATTCTTCTTATGACCCAAAACTGTTTAAAATTATTTTTTGAAAAATAAGTAAACTCTAGCTCTTGTACAATTGTCCAAGAAAGGGAGGACAGTGGTTCAGGGCTAGAGTGTCAGCCTTGTGACACAATGGATGTGGGTATGAATCCTGTGAGAAGCTGGATCCTCGTGCAATCTTTCAATACTCCAAAATCAACCCAAGTACTTGTTAAATTTCCAGGAAACCGGAACGAGAGTAATTAATTTAAGTTCTAAGAGCTTGTTTCACAGTCAATGTTTAACAAATAGACTATACTAAAGTAAGAATGCAGCCTTGAGAATCTGTACAAGGTATAATCAATAGTATCAATACTTGGGAGAGTTTTAATGTGTTAGTTTGAGACAACTGTTGAACATTTCTGGCACACAATTATATGGAGGTGAAAAGCAAGGTGTTGTTTAGTGAATAAATAAAGCAATTTCCAAGGAAACTCTCACAAATGGTAAAAAAATGTGACAAATGGTCTTACTTTGATCCTGCATAACACCTTCCTTGTAACACATTTAGCAAGAAGTTTGTTACATTGGAAGATAACTAGAAGTGTGCCGGTAATACAGTTTGCTCTCGATTTAAGACTTTAGAACAACCACGCCCAAGTTGTGTCAAATTTGATATTTAAATTTGACATAACCTTTTACCAAACACTAAACCCCGACTGTCCCAAATTGAAACAGTTTGCAGACGATATTTCAAAATGTGATAAAATTTAAAAATAATCTTCTAAGAGGGAAGAAAACATTGTGGGAAAAGGAGGAATTGCTCGTTAAGAGGAATTTCTCCTTTTCATACAAAGTTTTCAAAAGTTGCCTGCAATAAACTGGTCAAAATTTGTTATTGTTTGGTAATGGGTTAAAAAATAAACTTAACTAGCATACGCGTTTTTTGCATTGTTCATTGTTTGCGCTAATTCTGGTTTAGTACAAGAGAATGAATTAGACTTGACAAGGTATCTACCTCTAATGCATTATAACCCATAAAACCCTAAAAGTAGAGCATAAATATAAATAAATTCTACTCGCCTCACAAATGCCAATTATGCTGTCTTTTACCCATATACACATAAATCAATCTTTTAACATACCTGCAGTTCAAAGTGAATTCTTAGAGAAAAACTAAAATATAGTTTACTCAAAATACTAATTTCTCATTGAGTCAAAAATGTCTTCTAGCCAATTCCATGGTGGAATTGTCAAAATCTTCATAATAGCTGTATGCTTAGCCGAAATTCTCAATTTTATTTACTATCAACATCCCATATGGGGTGATGAGCAAAAGTTTATGAAGCAAAACTTACCTAATGTAGCACCAAGGAACACATCATATGAAAATAGAGAAAAAAAAGAATAAATAAAAGTGATTATGTCTTCTTTTACTTAAATAAATCTTTTACTTTTTAATCAACAACAAAAATATTAAATTACATGATATTAAATTATCAGAAGTCTTTGGATAATAAACCATAATATATAACCCTTAGAATGCTTGGTAATTCTCTAAAAAACAAAACCTTCAATATCTGCTTTATTTTGATGAGGGAAAAATACTCAGAGTAGCAAACAGGTTAGATCACAGGTCAGCCGCCAATTTACTTAGCATGAAGTCAGTTCCAGCACTATAAGGGTTAATAATAATTTTTAACATAAAACTTAGCCAGTCCAATCACCTAACATTGACCTAAGTGAAATAAGGTATCCAGTAAGCTAAAATAGAAAGTGATAAGTGTAACTTGTAATAAACTGCATCTCAATTAATGTAAAAAGAATAAATTTACAACACATGATGGCCAAGAATAAAGAGAGATACAGTGTTCTATAAGAACAGGCTGTATTGTGTTTTGGCCGGTTTAAATGCTCTAAGATGCTCAGAACCCCAATAGACCCCCCTCCTCCAAGTGGCCTGTTCAGATTTTGTTTTGGCCTGTTCAACAAATTTCTATTGAGAACAATGCAGATATGTATAACTTGTAAGACCCCATCTAAGAATGGATGTAAGTATGATTTAAACACACAATATGGACAATTCTACCTCTGTACCACCTACAGGGGCGTAGCAAGCCTCAAATCAATGTTAGGCACCAAAAGGGGAGGGTCAAATCAATGTTATACACAGACAGGGGAGAAAGCGTGAGGTGGATTACCCCTTCCATATTGGGGGAGACTCCCCTGCGAAATTCTTTTAACCCATAACCAAACAATAACGACATTTGACCAGTTTGTTGTAGACGATTCTGGAAAACATTGTGGAAAAAGAAAAATTGCTCTTAAAGAACAATTTCTTTTCTTCCCACAATGTTTTCTGCCATATCAGAAAATTAATTTTCACTTTCTTCACATTTTGAAATATAGTCTGCATACTCTTTCGATTTGGGACAGTCGACAATTTGGTGTTTGGTAGAGGGTTAAAGAAGAAGTGAAAACTATTGAAATTTGGTTTATATTTGGACATTTTTAAACATAATGCATTACATCAAATGTTTTCACTTTTAAAATTGTTGCTATGCACATGCGTACATGCATATCTCTGGCTACGCCCCTGACTTAAGTGGTCCAATATACACTTACAAAGAGAACCATCCATCTCAATAACTCATCTAAATCCATTTGTAGATTATAATCGGGAGGCAAAACAATGCCTGCTGTATGTCAAATAATCTAATTGATCAAACCAACAAAGGCAGACCTTATGTAAATCTAACAGTGCATGGCATAATTTCTTTCGGCCTAATTCATTTTACTTCATACTAAGGCTTCAATGCAAGACTATAGACTAAGTGCTTAATGATAGTAAATAATTTCTGCAGTGGTGTAGCGGTTAGCGTCGGGGACCAGAGACCGTCACCCTAGGTTTCGGTCCCTGATGGCGGCCAATTATTTCACTGTAGAGTGTCCTTGGGAAAGACACATTACCTAGCCTAGTACTGGTTGGAAACCAGGGAACATGTACTATAATAGTCAAAAATGAGTGCTGTACATTAACAGGAAGAAGAACTGACTATGCTGTCTTGCATTTATTGGTATGGGGTTTATTTTCACTACTCATGCAACAGCAAATGGCAACTAAGTTTTATTTTCTTATGTCACATTTAAGAAAGAGTTTTTGATAGATTTCAAGTTATAAACAGGTTCTAGGGTGATCTTCAAGAATAATACTAATAAATTGTGTCGTTCTTAACCCTTTCCCAAACAATAACGACATTTGACCACTTTGCTGCAGAAGACTTTAGAAAACATTGTGGGAAAAGGAGAAATTGCTCGTAACAAGCAATTTTTCCTTTTCCCACAATGTTTTCTGCCCTATCAGAAGATTATGTTCCAATTTCATCACATTTTGAAATGTTGTCCGCAAACTCTTTCAATCTGGGACAGTCAAAAATTTGTTGTTTGGGAAAGGGTTAAGGTCACTCCAGGAGAGAAATTAGATGGCTGCTATCAAGCATTGACTCTAGATGGTTCAATGACTATATCAAGTTATATTCCAATTCTTTGACAGGGTAACCAGGGATGGCCCAATCTGATTTTGATTTATTTTCCGTGAATGCCAACTTTGTTCTGCATTTATCCCATTGATGGTTATACATATATAGTAAATTTCAGCAAAATCTTGCTTGTCTGTTTAAGGCTTTTGGACAAGCTTGGCAATACAGACAGTTGATTTTGTCACCCCTGGTAACATCCATGTGCTCTGAATGTATGTTCACCCAATCCCCCAAAATGGACTTTGTTGTTGGACAAAATCAAAAGTAACAGCAAAAGACAAAAAGAACAAACAAGTTCTTTATGGTATTGATAGAAACCATAACAAAAACAGATAAATTGCATGTTAGGAGTGATTTATCCTTTTGCAGCAGTGGTTTCAAATTACTTTAACTCTTATAGTGCTGGAACAGAATTCATGCTTATGCAAACAGGTAAGATCCAGACCAGCCGCCAAGTAATTTGGCTGCTGGCCTGTGATCTAACCTGTTTGCTACTCTGATTATCTTTCCTTATCAAAAGTAAGCCAATATTTAAGGTTTTTGAAAGCAGACAACACAAAGATCTATTTTTAGAAATTTCCAGCATTCTAAGGGTTAGCAGTAAACAAATCAAAGTGAGGCAATATGGGCTTATATGTTGATTCAAATACTGTTGAAGTCAGATGAAGCATCATTAAATGCACAAAATTCAATAGTGGCATTTCAATTAGTGAACATTCAGTTTTATGTCCAAGTCCATTCTTCGTTCTGCAACATTATCCCAGATAATAAAGGCTAAATTGACCAATTAAGCAAGCAATATTACAGACTAATTTCCTCAGACAACATGAAAAGGAATGAAATTAATGCCTTTTTCCAATAAAATCTTTAAATTGACTTTTTCGTCAATTGAGTTTTGCCAAATCATATTTTCTTGTCAATATCACAGCCATTAGAGAATTTGTATTTAGCCTGGTTCCATTTAAACTAATTAACAATGAGATGAAACAGATATTTAAAAAATATCGTGAAATATTGTATGAGATATGAAAATGTTATTTTTTCATGTTGTAATTTTTGAAAAGCTTCAATCATTTCAGATTAAGATCTGTTCTGAATTATATTTCATTAAGATTACCAAATCTTTTTACACACAGCCTATGCATGAAGGTTTAATTTAAGATATATAATGCCTAATAAATTCAGTAACCATTACAAATTCTGCATCGTCCAAAGAGCTTACGGGTGTTGCTCAATAATTTCCGCAAATGTCATGGACACAACCATAGACCCTTAGGTAATTGTCAGCATCCATTGAGATTTGTCGACATTTGCCACTATTTAATAGGGGAGATATACCTTAATGTAATTCAATACCAAGAACCAATGATTGTAAATGCTTCATTTCATAGCACTCTGGCTAATTGGAATAGTGTAACAATAGTAAAAGCCAGTTACAATACATAAAAGGGATAATTCAGATTTTGATCAAGAGAATGCAACAATATAACTATCTTAGCTGTTTTAATCAAATTGCATCAGAATATCATTTTTCATTGTGTTTTCCAGCTTATGCCAACATTTGTAAGAAATATTTTGGTAATCTACCACAGCCCAATATTAATTGATACCTTTTTGAATATTTTATAATGTCCAAAACATCAATGGTTTCTCTCTAAAAAAGCTCATTACTTAAAAGAACCTTTCAATGGAAAGAACCTTTCAATGGAGAAACAAAAATATTAAACATATCTTTCTTGTTAAACAGGTCTTATCTTTAAATCAATCCACTTTCCTATCATTATTTATCTTAGATGCTAAATTGTGTTTTGTATGCTTGGAGAATTCTTTATCTTTGTCATGATTGAATAGACAACATACTTAATTATATTACATACATGTTTGTCTGTGCCAGAAGTGAATATGTTGTATTGGCTGTGAAGGGCATTCATATCCTTTTTTTTGTGTGTGTAAAATAAAGAATTTGATTGAATTAAACAGTAAAACATTTGTTGAAAACAAGGTCTAACCAACATTAAAACAACAATTTATAATCATTTCTATTTTGTGTCAAAGGCCAAAGTGAACATGTGCAAATTTTAAGACCAAATGACATGGACACCTTTGGCAGCCTAAATGGACACAACACTTGTACATCTTCGGCCAAAAGAGAAGAAAGAAGGCAATCTCTGATGTCAAAAGCATCAGGGTAATAATGTTAACTGGAAGAAGACAAGGGTATCGTTTTAATAAACATTTTATGCTTAAGATTTGCCTTTACAAGTTCAAAACAACCTTCCCTTTTATTTCAAAATTGGGCTATGTAATATTGTATTGTAACACATCATTTGAATTGTCTCTCCGAGACGATTCAAATGATGTTTTGCATTTCATTATCTTCCTTTTATTTATGATGCTATCCATGTTTATCAATTTTTACTTTTGCAAATATGTTTAGTAAAATGGCGTTAATGACCCATTACACCAAAGCCATGAAATAAGAAATCGGTCATCGACACAAAACTCAAGCACCATTGACCCAAATGTCATACCTAGTCAAATGCAAAACAATGTCAAGCGTAGAACGGAATCAATTTTTCCATTAGAGTGCATGAAACTAGTCACCCAATTAAACAGTAATCAGACAGTCTAGCTAATATATTGTTCAGTGGTAATGGATTTGAAAGTCCTGCGGAAGCCATGTTAGGTCCATTAACTTCCCTGCAGGCAATTTGATTACCAATGTCCCAGCTACCCCACAACTCCATAAATAATCATTTAACCCTTAGAATGCTGGGTAATTTTCTGGAAAAAGATTTTTGTGTCGTCTGCTTTTCAAAATCTTAAATATCTGCTTAATTTTGTTGATGAAAGATACCCAGATTAGCAAACAGGTTAGATCACAGGCCAGTCCCAAATTTGCTTTGCAGCTGGCCAGGATCTAACCTGTTTGCATAAGTATGAAGTTGGTTCCAGCACTATCAAGGTTTTAACACTTGTAATTTGATCGTTAGAGTTTTCTCTTTCTTAAATTCTCATTTATTCTTTGGCTAACTTTTGAGTTCGAGAATATTCTCATATCATATACAAGAAAATAATTTTGAAATATGCATATATCATCTATTATAATACAATTGTTGACGGCAGTACTGGCATTTAATGGCACTTAATCTGTTTTATTATGTGTGAAAAACGTGACAGCTGCTGAATTCTAGATGAAGACACAAAATCAAGAATCAGTCTCAATAGCTTAATAGCATGAACATAGGCCAATGGTCTTATGCTGCTTGAGAACAATTAATCTTTTTTTCTTTAATTTTATGAATTTATAAAAAAAATGTATAAGTTTCTCATAACAAGATGAGAAATATAGACAAATGGCATTAACAATTTTTGTCCGAAACAACCACACTTTGCAATAAGTAAATGGATGATGTCAAGAATTGAAAATGAAATGCCAAATTCGCAGATTGTTTCAGGTTATGTTTCATGGTCTAGTAAAAGGCAGCTTTCCAATGTAAACTCTTTCTATGCTCCCAAAACCCAAAGGTTCACCAGCTTTGGGATTTTAACAATAATTATGTTGAGTGCAAATTCTTCTCAATGAAAACAGGTTTCAGGTGGGGGAATCACATCACCAATGTTTGAAATTCTATTTCCCAACAAAATAGCAATATTGTGGACCATGCATGAATTGACCATCAAGTTTCTGGTTTGGGTGGTATATAATAACCCATGCTTAACACTCGGTAGAGAAATCGCAGTTTGGGTGGTATATGATAACCCATGCTTAACACTCGGTAGAGAAATCGCAGTTTGGGTGGTATATGATAACCCATGCTTAACACTCGGTAGAGAAATCGCAGTTTGGGTGGTATATGATAACCCATGCTTAACACTCGGTAGAGAAATTGCAGTTTGGGTGGTATATGATAACCCATGCTTAACACTCGGTAGAGAAATCGCAGTTTGGGTGGTATATGATAACCCATGCTTAACACTCGGTAGAGAAATCGCAGTTTGGGTGGTATATGATAACCCATGCTTAACACTCGGTAGAGAAATCGCAGTTTGGTGGTATATGATAACCCATGCTTAACACTCGGTAGAGAAATCGCAGTTGATGGGCAAGCATGTTCAAAATAGTCAGTCTTCAACTCAAACTCAAACGATCTATAAAACCCCATAACAGTTTGGTACACAAGTGAAGGATTGTGGAACTAAAGTTTCTAAATACTAAGCAAATTGGGCTGACACTCACTCATCTGTGGAGAGGCAATGTGTCAACCATATAGCTTATCACACCATTCCAGACCAATCAGTTAACTCTCAAAATGGTTTTAAACACTTTTTTGGAAACGGCAGGCAGCTTTTGAATCTTTTCAACCAATGAAATTGAGCTGGCTAATTTCCAGAAATCACGACCACAGCTGTGGTGCAGAATAAAGAATAGACTCTTCCTCGCTCCCTTGAAAGTGTTCAATGTGAGTCTTCAAAATTATAGTAAGTGGTTTATATTATATACCATATAATGTATGCATGTAGTCTTGCATCAATCTTTTGAGTCCCTTCAAACATGAAGCACTTACTATAGTCTTGCATTAAACCCTAGAGTTCCTACACAAACCTGGAACACTTACTATAGTCTTGCATTAAACCCTAGAGTTCCTACACAAACCTGGAACACTTACTATAGTCTTGCATTAAACCCTAGAGTTCCTACACAAACCTGGAACACTTACTATAGTCTTGCATTAAACCCTAGAGTTCCTACACAAACCTGGAACACTTACTATAGTCTTGCATTAAACCCTAGAGTTCCTACACAAACCTGGAACACTTACTATAGTCTTGCATTAAACCCTAGAGTTCCTACACAAACCTGGAACACTTACTGTAGTCTTGCATTAAACCCTAGAGTTCCTACACAAACCTGGAACACTTACTGTAGTCTTGCATTGAACTGTTAGGTTGCTTCAAAAACCTGAAACACTTAATAAAGTCTTCCATTTTACCATTGAGTTGCAGTATGAATGAATAACCCACATTTTTTTTAGATATAGGATACAACCAAAATAGAAAAGCAAGACTATTTGCAAACGGCAACATTGCAACATAAAGACTGTTAATGATACTTATAAATAAAAAAGGGTCACAAAATAGTGAAGAACTAGAAAAGGCAAAGATTAAATTTAACAAATCCTCAAAAAAAATGTTTAAAGACAGAACGCGCTCCGCTCCCACGAACCTCCAACAAACAATAATGCTTCAGATTTTTTTCAAATTTTATATGCTCTTACATCAGCTCAATACTTTTGAAGACATTTGACTCTATCCAAACAAATCTGCTAAACGTGCTCTATTTGCAGTATAAATTACATTTTACACTTGAGACGTCTATGTCCGATATATCTACATGCTTTCTCAATAACACGTTTGGGGGAAACAACAGACTTTATTGGATATGATCAATCTTCGACAAGTTCAAGATTCTAACGGTATATCTCAAAATCTTAACATAGATAGTGCTCTTTCCCTTTTAATTCTTTGTAAAGTTGAAATATTAATTTTGCTTTTTGGAGAAAAATTTGCAAACCCAGATGGCACCAACGTCTATCAAGTATCATATCAATTCATTTAAAATCGCGCTAGGAAGACAATAATTATTACCTACCAGTTCAAGCGTCACTGTGTAGCTACATCAAGTTACTCGGCCATGGTTATTAAACTAGCTTCTTGTGGGAGCAATGAGTATATGCCACATGGTAACTTTTTCCCCTCATCGTTTCTCTTCAGCATCATGATTTCTAAAGGTTAATTTAATCTCTTTTTGACAGGGGAAGCAACCTTCAATGTATCCAATATCAACAAAAGATCACGTAGGCCACCCACGTTTTAATAAAGTAAGGTTAGTAAAGTTACAGGGATGTTCCTGCTTAAATACACACTGTACGCACATGCAAAAACTTCCCCCACAAAGTAATGAGGGGAACTATGTGGGATATTGCACAACACAAGAGTCTCTGAAAGATGTTTTCAACAGAGAGGTACCCCTAACCTCCTCATATCCGCAAGAATCTTGCTTTGCTTCCATTGAAATACACGTCTCAGGAATGCCAACGTCTTACAAAAATATTAACATTTTTGGCCTAAGGATATTCATAGATATACATTTATGTAATGACGATGCTGTTATCATCGACACAAAGTTAATACTCTACCAATAATTTTAGTAATATATTTAATGTACTACATATCAGGATTCTTTGCAATACTCATGTAAGTGTTTCATACTTGTAAAACACTTACTATGGTCTTGCATCGAAGGCTGGGTGGGTGTATTGTGAACTGCCACTAAATTGTTCTAAATCATAAAGATATGTATTGCATATATTACCTTTCTGAACACCAATGCATTGTTTGAAGCAGAAACCACCATTAAGAAATAAGACAAACCTCTCTATAGTATTTTGCACGAACATCAATTAAGACATAGACGCACCGACAATTATCGTTACACCCGCTGACACAATCGTCCATTTGCTTGTTTTTACTAAACATTTCATGCTAAGAATTTGTAAGTTTTAAACAACATTACATCTTATGTTAGTATAAAAGACAAGCACTATTGCAAAGTAATACAACATTAGAATGGTCTTTCTGAGACGCTTTAATGACGTGCCACATTGCAACATTGTACTTTCATTTAAGATACTTTCTTTGTTTATCAGTTTTGACATGCGCAACACATTTCCTTAATTTGTTTAGAACAACGGTACCCCGGAGACTCTTGTCAAAGAACGAAACAGTTATTGGTAAAAGAGGGGCTACCATTGAAGCCAAACAATAGCAAACAGATTCATTGGTAAAAGAAGACATGAACAGCACTTGGAACACCTTTGAACAAACTCATCCTTTAAAACACTCCATACTCTTAACCCTTCGAATGCTGGAAAATTTTCCAAAACCTTAAAGATATTCTTAATTCTTATGAGGAAACATACTCAAGGTAGCAAAAACGTTAGATCTAAGGCCACCCACCAATATACTTGGGTCTGGCCTAGATCTAACCTGTTTGCATAAGCATGAAGTCGGGTCAAGTACTATAAGGGTTAAAAAGGGAATGTTTGATAAGGGGGACTGTCAGTATCACAAAACATTCAAGAAGATTCATTGTCGAAACCAAGCCATTTACGGCATAGAAAACTCATACAAATGAATTTAGAACATCGATCGCTAACACATTGCATGTAGGCTCAGATGAACAAAACGCATTTTGTTTGCTCTTTATATCACAAAATTTAAAAAAACTCTCCTCAAAGCGCATGCGTAGAAGCTGTTAATAAGAACCAAGAAATGAGGTTTTGAATTGATACGGCGACACTGTAAACATATTACTATTTGTAATTGTGTCAATTCCAGAAATATCTAGAGAACATGTTGAAGTGTTCTTTTAGATTTCCCCATCTGTGAAATCCCATTAAGACGCCACGATGCTTTACTTTATTCTTACACTGTTTATTTTATTAAAAAGACAAAATACAAGAAATAGAACCAGAGGAATCCCCACAATTGCTGTGTAAGACTAGGAATTCCACCCAAACCTGACCCCTGGACACCATCTCTTATGCATAGTTATCGTTCGATCCTCACCCATTGTGGTGGTAGCGAAGCGGGAACTTGACTCTGGTAGACATTGTCTTAGACGTTGATGGGCGGCGGAAATCCATCATTTCAATCGCTTGTTATTCCTAATGAATCTTAGTCTGTCTGTTAAGGTGATATTCAGTTTACTCGCTTCGTCTCTCATAGGTGTCCAAAGAGTCTCTTGAGAATCATTGATAAATGAAAGACTCATGCAGTAACTAGTGAGGAAGTGTACCATTGATTTAGTATGTATCAAAGTTGTATATTTTAACTCAATGAATGCGCTTTTGAAAATAATGAGATGGAAATCGAGTTGCTCGTAGTTGCTCTAGCTCTTAAACCTTCTGACTCACAACCGACATGCTCCAAATATTATAAAGGGACGGAATGCGTAAAGTGAAGAAACAAGACAGTAACACAACTTCAATTCGAAAAGAACCATCCAAGTTACCAACATGTCAAACCTTACTATTTGACAAAATTAATGACAATCGTGTTACAACCATGTAAAGCACTTTTTACGACAATGTGTGATCAATGACTCATAATTCAGAGTTCTTTCCGAAGCAAGAATAACATGTTGGCAGTTTAATTTATACATTCCATGATTTTTAATCGTTAATTACGGGAATCGCAAAAAGCTCTTATTAAATGATGTACATACATGGATCTTAATGCATTATCCATTGTATAAACCCGTCTATACATGCGTTATGAATTATGGCTAACACGACAAATGCGTTAGACAACGTTAAACTACATGCGCTTTAGCAGGTTATCTTGTAAAACAGACAATCATTGAGCCTTGAAAACTAATAAATCATACGATGGAAGAGCTAAAACATTGACCCGGCCAAAGACTAGATAAGAACTTCATCATTTTCGTATCTATGGTTTAGTGTCGTTTTAACTTTTACCAATAGTGAGTCACTCGGCTTTCATTCATTCAACAATGAACCCCGTGAATTTGAAACCCAAGAACTTTACAATGAAGTCCCGGTTATTATTTTGTCTATATATGCGCTGGTAACGTTTCGACATGGGCAACAATTCCGGGATACCAATATGCAAAATACGAATATCGACCATATAGAAAGCTGGATTATGCTGTTTACACTTCAGTATCGAATGGTGTGGATGTTCTTACTCCGTGGACTAGACCACAATTCACCGTGTTGACATCATAAACAAGAATGCATTTAAAAAAGATATGAGTAAAAGAAATGATATCAGCATTGTATGTGTTACTTGCTGTCTGAAAGATCGTTTATCTACCTACAGTAGCATCCTAATGTTTGACCTCTTTTCCTGAAAATTGATCAAGACATTCGTATAAGTTTGATGGGCGCATTGGTCATGTACAGCTTAAGTTAACCATTAGAATGCTGGGTAATTTTTTGAAACATTTTTTGTGTCGTCTGCTTTCCAAAACCTTAAACATCTGCTTAATTTTGATAAGGAAAGAAACTAATAGACGCAAACAGGTTAGATCACAGGCTAGCCGCCAGTTCACTCGGTGGCTGACCTTGATCTAACCTGTTGGCATAGGTATGAAGTCAATTCCAGCATTATAAGAGTTAAAAACTAAAAAAACAATGCGTCCACCATCTGAACACTATTTCACGCTAACCATCAAAGTTGATCAAACGGTTTCTAAAATCAGGATAAGTTTACAAAGCAATATTGATATTAAAAAGGAAGTATTATTGTCCCGCCTTAAGTCAAATTCCTTCAATCAACTGAAAACTTCAATTAGCTTGCATTCTTTGATTTCGTGTATGGGAAATCGAGCCCAAACACAAAGATACACCGAAACAAGTACCGTACGGTTATGCTTTGCAATCATCCATCTGCAATAACGTCTTGTTCTAATTGATAGCGCATAACATTAATGTCTGTATGCCATCCGCGTGTAAAAAGCGAGAGGTTATAAGACGCATGCTTGAGGTGATTTTGTTTGTTTGTTTCCCGCAATATTGTATCATCAAACACATGAAACATATGCTGGTGAAAAGGGGGGGGGAGGAAGTTTACAAAACATATGATGAGTAGGCAATGTCATTATTGCCTTGCAGGCTAACAAATGGTATTTATAACGGCAAACTCGATATGACAAATAGTTTCGGCATCACAAATGTTGGACGGATATCGGATACCTTACGGACTGCCATACGAAAGAGTGTGGACAACGTGGATTATTGTGTCGAGAACAAACATTGCTATGGCAATATCTTTTTCCAAGACTTTCTAATATTTTGATGCCGAGTCTGAAACAATGCTGAATGTTTTTAAGCTGCTTTGGTTTTAAAACGTGTCAAGAAAATGAAGACGTAACTTTATTGTTTTAATTGCTTATTAACTATATCGCAAGTCTCAAATGCTGTACATTGATTTGAAGTAAAGACTTCTAGTTTAGATCGTATTGAGGGGAAAACACATTTCGACTTTAAAGAATGAATAGAATAGAGCAATAGAGACTTGAATGCTTGGCCAAAGACAACACTAAAAGTATACGTCTAATTCAGGCGACACGTTTACGTATTATGCAAATCAAACCGTTAAAAATGCCCACTGTGGGTTGGTAAAATGACATTGGCGTTTTCTCTATAGTTTTAGGGGCGCTTTTCTCCAATCGTGATTTTGTATATTAGCAAGAGCAACCGACTGAAAACACGCGAAACCATATAGTTAACCATAGTTTATGGGACGTAATTTAGTCAACACAATTTTTCTTGAAGACTTGACCTAATGAAAGTGCCTGCCATGGAGAATGCTTAGTCAACAAGAAAGTAGGGAGACTAACCCGTCATCAAGAGATTGTAGGACATAGAAGCATAATTTGCAATAGGCACATGTGTGTTAGCTGTTTTGACAGAATAAGGTTTTGTGAAATTCGAACTTTCAGATTGGAATTAAACTCCTTAATTTTTAATTAAAAAATACAATAAACATTAAGGCATTTTACCTCCATTTTGTTTTCATGCAACATGCATTGTTTCAAACGAGAGCAGCCATCTTTTTTGTATTACTTATGGGCATTTCTTATGTTTTCATGCGTCAATTTACTGAGGGAAATCAAAGACTTGCATAATGATGAAATTACACATTGCCTTATTTAGTTGTTAGTAGAGGGCCAAGACCCAAACCCCAAACTTAATTACATGTCTCGACTCCAAGTGTCGAATATTCTTGAATATTTCACTGGAAATTTCCTCGTGAAACATACGACAATATATGTTTACATAAATAACGCACTACAACCGAAATCGTTTTCAAAATATGTGTCTGTGAAAAAATCTTAAAAAAGAACCCTCTGTCACTTCAAACTCTCTGACTCTGAACGAGAAAGTCCATTTGCCATGCGTTGAAACTCACATTTAAGAAGCAAACGGTAAAAATCCCATATATTTACAAATGTCTTTTTACAAATTACCTTTAATGCGAACACGATGATAGAACACAAGAAGAACCAGAGAAACTTGGAGAATACGATAGAATAACAAGACGCACTGAACAAACACCCATTGACTTACCAATGTCGAATACGTATCTGTCGACAAGCTTACTAAACCAATGGCGGAACTCCCGGCAGAACTGGCTCATCTGGGATCCCGGAAGTTTGAATTCCACTTTTCCGATTTCCGGTTCAACCGTCATTTGGCTGCTCGAAATGTTCGCCTCGGGTAAACTGATAGGTCCCTGGCGGCCTCAATTAATTAAAACACTCTCTGTGCTTTGTTTTGATTCGTGCAATTCAAAACGTTTTAGATGCCCCATGACGGTTGATTGTTCAGTTTTTGGGGTTATCTCTCTAGTCTGTATGGTGCCTTTTTTCCCCAGGACTGAACGGCTATATAAGGTAGAACAATTTATTGAAAGCTCATATCGCATTCGAAAAGGATTATGATGCATCTGGCACGCGGCTGCGTCGAATCGATTCCAAGAGATAAGCACGCTGTGCATTAAAACCATTACCCCATATCAGTAGCCCGTGTTAAAGCGTCGACAAGGGAACCGATTGTCATAAAATGATCTCTATGAGACATTTCTACTCGAGTCTATTTCAAGCTTTTATAGGAACCCTTGAAAATCGTAATTACGTCTGTGTTGAAGCAGAAATTGACCAATCGCCTTATTCGTTTAGGTTTGTAGTTGTTAAGAGTTCCAGATGATAGGTTACTTAGAGTCGTGTTCGAGTGGTATTTTGAAAGCTATACGATAAATTCTATCTATAAGATATACATCATAGTCGACTCATTGCAATTATAACCTATTTAGAATTAAGCCACATTTCTAATCTCAACAAATGAAACAAAATGATTGCAGAGTATCAAGGGGGTCAAAGAAGATGTACAACCAGGTATTTCGATGCAGTTATAATCGAATGCAAAGACTGGTATAATGCAACTTATATATCAACCTTCAAAACGGGAAATGCACGATATTTTTAACTGAATTCGTATCAAAGGACATCTTTTCATTCCAAATAAGACAGCATACTTATGACTATGAAGTACACTTCTTGGAAAGGATCTATGTGTGCCGACGAAGGAATTGTTGTTTAGCTTGTTCTTTTGCTAATTCTTCAGAAAATGTCTGATATTTCCGTGTAACGCAGGTAATTTAATGTATTTGAAACATAGTCAAGATCAAGCTGTTCCATTTGTGGAATCACGATTTAGCCACGAATGCCATTGATTCCTCATTTGAAAGAATGGAAAGCGGTCCTTTGGTTGAACTGTTTCCCCAGTCGGAGAAGCTTTTACCATGCAGACACTGTAGCTATTTGTCAATCGATGAATTAATAACGCAGTATTTTGTTTCAACTGGAAAGGTAACCATAGCAGCGCCAGGGCACTATTTTGCGTAGCGATATTATTAGCAGACACATTACATGGTCTCCGATTACTCCAAGGGCTACATGTCTCAGTGTCCTAACCCACACGATTTCATTCCCCACGCATACACATAGTTACTCGATATTGCAGGGAAGTTATTAATCCGCGGATTACTAGGAAATTGTAAAATGATCAAGCAACAACCTTTAACATTGAAATCCCAGACCATCGACACTGTCAAGGAAACAAGTACATGTCCATGAATTATCTATGATTACGACCCTTCTTATGAAATCACCTTCACCCATTGCGATACATGTATGGTGACGTACATCGATTCGAATCCATTTGAGAGGCAGTCGCTACATGTAGTGACAGATCAATGGTCTTTAAAACGTACACTTCTCGATCCTCACTTACTGTTGAGATGACCGTAGAAAAGTAACTGAGATACTGCTGATGCTTAACCCAATATAAGACATATGTGTATGTCCATTTGCTGGACATGCATATGTCCGCGAGAAAAGAACACTTTCAACGTTTGAATCGCCCACTCCTTTGTGACAAAAAGCGACGGACTTAAGGACGCTGACTTAATACCCATTTCCCAAAAACTCACGCTGAAGCACATGCAGCAGAGTTATGTATTGTAATATTTGGTCAGAATCTTTTCTTCCACGTATAGTTAAGCAATTTCTCCGTCATGCTGTCGTAGTCATTTGATCAAAGTTTAAATCTGAACCTGTAGCAAATCCCTTTGTGCAGATAGGGTTTGATGTGTTGACATGGCCTAGGAAGATCTGGTACAATTTCAAGTATAGGGTAAGCTTCTCGGTGGGAATTGACCCCAATTGGGTTAATTGGAAGGTTTTCAACGACAATTAATTCTATTCGCGTGTATACAATCACGAACAATAACTTAATTAAGGCAAATTTGTTTAATGGAAAATCACAAATTTCTGTAAAACACAGTACAATTGGGTTATACTGGATATCAGTTTCTCCCTGCGAACAACGTATATGTGTGTTACTTATAATTGTGAGAAAAGTAGTAGCTAGGCAGATATAATACCAAATATCGAAATACGGCTATATAGAGTATCAATCATTTGTACATGTACAAGTATTGATTTAAAGATTTAAGATTCGAAGTTGACAATGTTGATCGTTTGATTCATTATTAAATGAGATGATGAACTAAGACTTGTCTAAATATGTTTTTATTTCATTTTTTCAATATGATTCATGTATGCCGTCATTGTCAGATTTCAAATTTTTATCATGCATTATTACAATTCACATACGTCCATAATGATAGTATACCAAAAGAATGAAGACTTCTTTTAGGTTTAATCGAATACTGAAACCTTATCAAAAACATAACAAAAACAGAAGCATTTTCACATATTTTTGTGTGCTTTTAGTTTTTATGAGCAATGTGGTATGTTTTTTATTTTAAACCTCAATCAAAGTATACACCTTTTGGTTAATTCTCAAACACGAAGAAAAGATGTACCTAGGTAAATGTAAACAGAAACACAACCGTGTTGGTGACTACAAAGTGGACGATGGTTCTTGGTGATGTTAACAACGCCGACGAAGGTGTTAGACTTGTAGATGATGAGGATAGGGGTTGTTGTGGTGATGATTATATTGCTTATGTCGATAAAAGTAGCGGTGGAAACCATGGCGTCGATGATTCAAGTATAGCTGGTGATAACACTGAAGACGATAATTCAGGTATAGCTGATGATAAAACTGAAGACGATGATTTAGGTATAGCTGATGATAACACTGAAGACGATGATTTAGGTATAGCTGATGATAAAACTGAAGACGATGATTCAGGTATAGCTGATGATAAAACTTAAGACGATGGTTTAGGTAAAGCTGATGATAACACTGAAGGCGATGCTTTAGGTATAGCTAATGATAAATCTGAAGACGATAATGTTGGAATAGGTGATAATAAAACTGAAGAACATGGTTTCGGTAAAGCTGATCATAACACTGAAGGCAATGCTTTAGGTATAGCTGATGATAAAACTGAAGACGATGGTTTAGGTAAAGCTGATAATAACATTAAAGACGATGGTTTAGGTAAAACTGATGATAAAACTGAAGACGATGATTTAGGTACAGCTGACGATAACACTGAAGACGATGGTGGTGATATATGTGATGATAATACTGAAGACGATGATTTAGGTATAGCGGTTGATAAAACTAAAGACAATACTGTTGGTATAGGTGATGATAAAACTGAAAGCGATGATGTTTAAATTGGTAGGATGAGGATGCTGATAATGATGAAGATCAACATGGTAACAATGACGACAGTAGCGAACACCAAGATGATGAATATGATTGACTAAGCTATCAAAAGATAATTCCCCATGATGAGCTTAGCACTGATCACGTCTAAGTTCCATCAAGATACTAGGAAGAAACTAACGTGATCGAATAATACATTCGTGTTGATATAATGTACAAACAATTCCAATCTTACCTTCCTATTTCAAAGAATAAGTGTAGATAGTGGCGTATTATGTCTCCTGGAAGCCTCCTTAGCTATCTCACATACTATCAAGTCCGCATGATTGCGAGACATTTACAATGTGACGTATTTGACCAACTTTCCTCTCATTGTGCCAAGATTTTGTATGAGGAAGAAAAAACGCAGACGATAGAGACATACATTATTTGGACAAAGAAACGTAAATGGACATCGAAGAAGAGACGGGCAATATAAATACCGACCAAACCAGGGTAAACATCGGAATAATTTTCATCTTATAGCCAACCAAATTCAAAGTTAATGCTTTGGCAGAAACTTATCTTCGAAGTTCGAAGGTTTAAACCCTTTAGAGTTAATATCTTAAATGATTACCAAACCGTTTTGATTTTTAAAAAATGATTATTTATGTCCGTTATTCGCAAATTATAACAAGAAATCTGTCGACTAGTGTCTCAAGACAACGAATACACTACCTTGTAACAAGGAGGTGCAAATAACTGTTAGAGTATACATATTTTATGTAACAGGTGACGAAATTTACAAAATCATTCTTGTGCTTATCCCGTTCCAATACTGTCGATGCAGGTATTTCCCAGGAGAAATTTAACATATAGGGAACATGGTCAAGGTACATAAGTGTATTGCATTCGACTAACTAAAATGTATTATGATGACCTTTACCTTAACAGAGGAGTGTTGACAGGTTTCACAAACCCCCTATGGAAGAATTGTGGTCCCTAACCATAACAAATGTCAATTCCATATAATTCTTTTTATCTAGTCTTATCAAGTGCTTATCCGAGTGGTAGTCATGATATCAAAGCTTCTACTTCAGAACCATATTTGCTCAAAGTCATGTTCATCACTGACTTAGCTATCCAATCTCGTAGAATCGTTTGCCATTCTGGGATTTCAATGCCAAGCATCTGCAGTTTTCAAACTATCTCAAAGATCCGCATGTAGGTGTTATCCCGATCCTCACAACCAAAGAGAATCGGAAACAAAGAAAAATGTAGATTACACTTTATCATAAGCATGTGACAGCGGCTCCACATAAACATCCATGGCGATTCGCAACAGAAATGTCAACCAACAATTCACATGACGGTATGAGTCATCATCTTAATTAAATGATCTTAAAGTTGACGTCCAATCTTAGTTCCATAAACTTCAACATTCTATTCGATCCGCACGGTCGTCTATTTGCACGCCGTCAATTCATTTCCAAAATGTCACATCTACTTTACAACATATAAGGGGAAACGCCGTTGTGCTTATACATCGATGCTGCGTATCAACTGTCCCCATGCCAGATGTAGGTGTCAACAACACATTATATCTCATCTTCCGAGGTTGCTATGTAATCAATGGCAGGTTCTCGTGGGGTTGTAGTGTATAATCAATGCTTACGAAAACCGAGCTAGATTAATGCTTTTACCTCTTATATGATACCCGTAATAATGATATATAGGTCTCGATTTTTCATTAACACGTTGCAGTATCAATTTACGTTTCAAATTACACACTATTTTTCCCGCCCTGACGTCACGGGACGGCATGTCGTTGTACGTAGTTATGTATTATTATAAAGTTCATTTTCACAGCCTTTGTAGAAAAGGCTATACGCTAATGTTTCAAATAAAATAACGAATGTTGTGTTTTTTGTTTGTTTTGTTTTTTAAATATAAGCCTCATTTTTCATAAAAAAATATTAGGATACATTTTCGCACTTGTACTTATATAGCAACTATAAAGTTATTCAATATCATATTTCATGACCAGAACAAAGCTGATTGTATATACTTTTCAAAAGTTTTTTTTTTTTCAAATAATTTATCGTAGCATCCTTGAACCCTAAAGGGTTTAGACAACTCTTTTGCAATCGTGCTGATCAGCTATTATGTCATTTCATTTTATTACACGAAATGGAAAAATACTTCACACAAAATTTGTCTACATTTTCTTTACAACAATCAAATCATCTTTCGCGGGTGTTTTTAATATTTTATCACGATATTTCGGTATTTTTTCAGGATATTTTGGAATTTTTCAACGATATTTCGGTATTTTTTACGATATTTTGGTATTTTTTAACGATATAACGGTATTTTTTACGATTTTTCGGAATTTTTTTCAGGATATTTCGGAATTTTTCCTCGATATTTCGGGTATTTCTCCTCGATATTTCGGTACATTTCCTCGTTAGGTACATTTCCTCGTTATTTCGTATTCCAGTTATTGTTTGCAAAACGTTTAGGTCTGGGACGGCACATTAGCTTTGGTTAAGATGGATACGTGTTTCATTTGCTCGAAAGGAGACCATTTGCTTTATTTTGCAGGCAATCGAAAACCAACATGTTGGTTTTGCGTTGCCATACACGATAACACTTTAAACAAAAATATGTAGTCCCTTAAAGAAATACAACAAATAGTAAAAAGGAAGAAAGACAACAACTAAAAAGTCCTTTTTGTGTTATACAAAAATTCGAGCTGGTCAGGAATACGTTTGCGTTTGAATCTAATCCAAAACTTACGAAAATCTTACCTATTCCATTTAAGACGGGATATTTCCAAGTAATAGAAATTAATAAGTAAATGTCTATATAGGCAAAATTTTCGAAGGATTTTTAACGGAGATAAACGATGAGTTAATTCGAGATTTGCACTCTATGCGTAAGACTTTTCCCCTGGTCTATTACACTACGACAGTGATAAATGCATTGCCCCAAAATGTCATGGCCGTACTTAATCAGACCCGTAAAAAAAGCGCGATTTCGACTAGACGCTGACGATGCTTCCCTTTCTATAGTGTTACTTAACACTTTACCAAACGCCAACTTTTCGACTGTCCTAAATTCAAAGAGATTGCAGGCGACATTTCGTTATGTGATGAAATTGAAAAATAATCTTCTGATAGGACAGAAAATATTGTGGGGAAAATGAGAAATTGCTCGTAAAGAACAATTTCTCCTTTTCTCATATTTTTTTCCGGAGTCGTCTGCAACAAACTGGTCAAATGTCGTTATTGTTTGGTAATAAGTTAATTCAATAATAGTGTGGTCTGTAATTGCGTTTGAATTTTACAGGACCGACAATCTTCGAACTTTGTAAAAATTTAGACCAATTCTACCCATATTGCTTGTCCTAAATTAAAGGCAACGGCAGCAGACAACATTTATTTTAATCAAAAAGTTTATTGGGGGAATCGATTGTGATAGAAGGATAAACTGCTTATTGAAACCAACTATTCCTTTTAATCAAAGTACTTTGTAGATACTCTTGAAACAGATTTGTCTAAATAACGTATTATGGGGTAAGAAGTATAGGGAACGAATAGCTCTAAAAGTACAGCGTGTTTTCCATGACAATGAAAATCCGTAAGGAAGAAAGATTTCGCACCATCCGTCAACATCCATCAACGTTTGCATGCATCCATCTAGATATATCGTACAGCCTTTTCTGGAAAGATACAGATGTGTTAGGTTGGACAAGGGCATCTTCGATATGAATGCTAAGAAGTATCCCCATGCAGCGACGCAGTCAGCGGTTAAAAAAGAACATTCTGCAGTACTGGGTAGTTGGTACCGTTTTACTTAACATTTCATGCCAAAATTTGCATAAGTTCAAAACAACATTATTTCAATGTTGTGATAAACTTAATTGCTTAGTAACACATTATTTGAATAAATATTTTCATTTAAGATATCATCCATGTTCATTGGTTTCGACTTACACAAATGTTCGTCGTTGGTAAAGAACGGTACCCTGCATAGAGTTGCATGAAACATCTGTTACCCATAACACATAAACGTCACTAGTTTTTATTTTAACACCCACGTGTTACATTGTTAATGCTTCTATTTGTGGGTCTTTTCTATTATATAGAAATAAAATAGCAATTTAGTTAAGACATAAACATGTTTTAGGTGTCTTCATTTAATTACGATCGTAGTTTGAGTGTTCTATTGTCTTTAAAACTCTTTGTTTTGAATTTACACGTGCGTTAAAACCATCATGTTTGAAGCAATGGCCTTCAAAGATAAATGCTGTTTATCATTATAAACATATATTTGCAATAATTGCAAATGGATCCGTTTTGCACTCCATTGCGCATTAAATCACTAGGCGACGTTCACCGACGTATACTTATTTGTTACCGCGCCTCTAAAATCTGATCCCATAACCATTATACCTTTTCCCAGCGGCTGAGCGTCATTATTTCGAAGTATGCAGACAGGGTATTTCAAATACGGATCAAATGATGGTGGCGTTGCAAAACAGAAATGCGTCAATCAAGATAGATACGAAAGTTCACTTTTTACTAAAGGACGATTGGTTTCCTGATTGGTTTCCTTATCGGGATGTCAATCACGTCAATAGTATTTCAATTGTTTTGTAACTCGAAAGCTTGATTCGAACCAAGGCAGAGAAGGGCACGGTTGCGAAGGCGCTTGTGTTCTTTGGAAACCTTATCAGCACAAAATATCAAGGATTTTTGCGAATATCTATTAAAACAGGCGTTGCCAAAATCTGATTTATTAATTGAACGTTAATGGACGTTAAATGCATTTTAATGTCTGTAATCATTACTCTCATAATGCTTATTCTTTCATCATCATAAATGCATTCTGAAAATTCCTTACAATTTCTCCATGCATACTTAGACCAACATGTATCGTATCTTATACGTAACATTACTTAATTAAACATTTCATTGGCTAAGCATAGGTCTCAATTAAATTTTTCACCATGATTATTATATTGTGGTAAACGCCATGTCAAAGTTTTTTCAGCTTTATTATCAAAGACTCACACTTTTGTCTTGGATTGACCCCTAAATGACTCAATGAATAAATAGTCAGACAATAATATGACAAGCAAGATCAGTATTATTTATGGCTACCCATATTGAACAAAATATGTCAGAAATATTAAATAGATGATGCATCATGTGCAATTTTTCTTATCTATCAGAGGAGGAAAATGTGGTTCTGATCACTCTTTAACAGTTTACTCGCCCCAACTGCTCTGGTGATGGATGATCAAGTGAATATCATACAACAAACCAACAGACAGTCTTTCCTCACTTACTATAAAGACCATGCACCGAAAGGAACCGTCAGACTGTAGGGTCAAACAACACGTCAGCATTTTCTACAAATATGGCTTTGTCTTGACGATTCTCTTATCCCTTAGAAAACTTTTCTGAAAAATGGATTTTTGTGTCACCTGCTTACCAAAACCTAAATATTTGCTAATTTTTGAAGAGGAAAGATACCCAGAGTAGCAAACAGGTTGGATCCAACCTGTTTGCATAAGCATGAAGTCGGTTCCAGCTCTATAAGGGTTAATACAACAGCAAATGACACCCGTTTCGGTCAATGGGTAAACACCTACATGTATTATTACAGTACGTACAGCCTAACAGGCCAATCAGTACAAGTTAACTTTTAGGTAGCTGTCCATGGTGTAAGTCCAGTATCTCATGCACTTTACGCTGATGTCAATGTTGTATATGTGAATATCGATTAGCACCAAGCAAGGTTATCTGTAAATACTGCGTAGTTTAGATACACTTGAGGATATTTTACAGATACTTCATGAACATCTGTTGACGTTTCGGTTGATATTTAGAGAGATTAGTCGATATGTTTCATATAACCTAATAGAGGCGACTGGTGCTTGACCGCCTGTCTAACAGTGCAAATCTTAAAAACATTTTCATCTTGTGGCAATTTGTGACGGGTCTAAATTGAAAGGAAAAGCATGTGGCCATAACAGCATGAAAACCTCATTTTAGTTTTGCTTCTGCTTTGCAATAGTATTATGGAAAATGAAAGCAATGGTCCTTAAGAGCATTTTTTTTCTTGTGAAAGTGGTTACTATAAGCATCCGAAGCAAGGGCGTGTAAGTGAGATAAATCGGGAAAAGCTTTAAAACAATGCACTTTAAAACGTGTTCCAAAGAAAATAATGTGAATTATTTACAGATTTTACGCTATTCTCATCGTCGCGTTTTCAGTTACACCGCCACCGAAGGGATTTATGCAGATTTGTGCTTAATCCTAAATTGGCTTTCAATTTAGAGTGTTTTTCCCATTACCGAGAGTACTACCTAGGGAAGCCATTACTATATTTGATCTTTGGTACGAACCAACATGTGTCACATGGCAATATCGTAATTTCATTTTAGATACTTTCCTTGCTCATCAGTTCTGATTTATGCAAATATTTTCTTAAAATAATTTAGTAAAATTGTAGCAGGTTGCACGGTGGACGTTCTTACAACAGTTTTACCGTTTGCCCTTGCTTTCAATAAGCACCAGTCAGGTGCCTGTATATAAAGGAATGGGCTAGATATTGTTGTATTCTTTTTTTTTTTTGCCTTACAGTACATGACACATTATGGCTTCAGTACAGAACTAGAACTACACTGTGTACACAACTCCAACGTTACATGTACGTTGTTCAGAGCATATTCTAGAATCTGACCCGTGAATTGCCTAGGGAATGAACATGATGAAAACATAATAAGAATGCTGTCAATAAGAATGATGTCAATAAGAATGATGTCAATATAGATGATGATGATGATGATGATGTTGCACGGGTGGGTCAAACTGTGATGATCGTGTTTATCTCATATGATGACGACGATTATAAAGCCAATATCGATGATACCTACATTTGATGCTAATGATAATGGTAATGATCATCAAATGATAATGATAATGATCATCAAATGATAATGATCATCAAATGATAATGGCGATATTTTTGATAAGTGTGCATTGAGATATGGTACAGACGTCGCCGATACAAAATGAATAACTGCTTAATGGAGATGAAAACACTGTCAGTAACGTCAGTAAGATGTTGACGGCATAACTGGTAATTGTGTCAACCGATTGTTAATGAAGCAACTAATGATCGTTATTTTCTTTAATGACAATTGTAATATAGACGTTGGTGATGTGTTCTGTAGGAGAAGGATAGTATGACGAAAACGCAGAATATTTGCTTTATAAGGCAATGCATAACGAAAGATTTCAGACACCGAGTTCACCGTAAGCTATTTGGCTGGAGTGCACAAGACTAATTTTGACCATATCCGGAAGTCATTTGTCTGTGTTCGAAGAAAGTCCTTTGACATATCACAGATGAAAAAGGGTCGGGGATGTTTTCCTTCTTAGCAACGTAAGAAATTTGAATAAAAGAAATGTTCGGATACAAAACTGTAAGTAACGCGAGGTAAATAGCAAGTAGTGAGCCATGCATTTGCCTTTCATCTTTTTGATATAGAGTCCTTTTTCATACTAAAAATATTCTCTTCAATGTAGATCCCGTTATATATGGTATCGCAGGATTCCAGAAGCACAGTCGCTCATGGTGTTTTCAGGGGAATCAAAATGCATTTTTGACTCCTTTGCAAACTTCCTTAGCAATTGCACGTCTGAAATTATGTGCTACCGTTACGCCGATTTTAAATATGCCCGCTTGGTTCACGAATTGTAACAGAAGAGCATATTTAAAACCCACTGACCCACTGATTCAAAAATGTTTCAAGACCCACTTAATCGTGGAACAGAATCAAAGCATAAAATGAAGTAATCGAAACCGTTTCTTTAATCCATACATCACAGACATATCAAACCTTAATCCAATTTTCACCTTCACAGCGTGGTAAATAAAATCCAGCAATCACAAATAACACGGTATCTCCCCACACTACCAGATGTTTTATTAATCCATATTTTCCGCTATTTACATTTATCTGATAAAAACCAAAAACTATTAGTGCTGTTAATCAACTTCCGCATGCAACACGATTTGAAACAACAAAATTCCTGTGTTACTGACTAACCGGCTATATAGGCGACTGTGGATAAGGCACGCTCGATTTATCCGATACAACGTATGAAATATCAAAACTATAACAAATCAACAATACTTTATTCGTAAGCTTCATTATTAACCCATTACCAAACAATAACGACATTTGATGAACTTGTCGCAGACGACTCTGGAAAACATTGTGTGAAAAGGAGCAATTTCTCCTTTTCCTACAATGTTTTCCGTCATACCATAAGGTTATTTTTAAATTTTCTTCACATTTTGAAATGTCGACTGCAAACTCTTTCAAATTGAGACATTCGAAATTTTAGTCTTCGGTAAAGGTTTAACGTGTTGTCCATACTGATAAATTAAATATTTAAAAGCTTTATCAACGACACTTCTTAACCCGTGAAAATATTCCTCGACTTAATTGAAATATAGACACAGTGAAACATAAACAACATAAACCGAGATCTTAGGAGGAAATGTGCTTTTATAAATCGCGATGGACATTATACTACGAGTATTAAAGGTGTCAAAGCACTAATCTTTAAGCCAGGTCTACAAACGGTCTTTAAAGGTTTGATTTGCTAGTTCTCGATGGTATCCTTCGTCAAAAGAACGAAGGGATGCGCAGCATCACCATTTTATCCATCTGTATCAAACTTTGGTCTTATACCCTTACCAAATTCCCCAGTGGATTTAGTTTTCAATCCACGGATGACAACTCTGAAAAGGCATCAGTAACAAATTAATTAACCATGTGTCAAATTTATAATGCAATTTTTCAATTGAATTATTACGCGAAATGAAATGTTTATATTCGATAGCCATATGCTTCATTGTACCAGTTAAGACACACCACATTGTAAACTGGTGACTCCTGCTTTTAGTTCATCAGATTGATCTTGTTGGTTATGAAGACTTATTCTGGAAGACCCTTAAATGCGTTGCAAAGAACATGTAGTAATACATTTCAGTAAAAAGCCTTTGTCTACGTCATTCTTTAATTTGAATTATAAAAACACCATACAAGTTAGAAATAAAAACCACCAGACAACCTGAAGCGTTTTTGTTAAAATTGAAAATCAATTCTGCATAAGTGAGAACTCTCTAATCATTGTGTGTTCAGATATCACCTGAACGTCACATCAGATGTCACAACATACGAATTACAGAGGTGACAAGGCCACTTGTCTTTAAATATAAAAAAGGGAGAGCTCTATAATAACCCTTTCCCAAACACCAAATTTTCGACTGTCCCAAATTGAAAGCGTTAGCAGACGACATTTCAAAATTGGATAAAATTGAAAAATAATCTTCTGATAGGTCATAAAACATTGTGGGAAAAGGAAAAAATGCTCGTTACGAGCAATTTCTCTTTTCCCCACAATGTTTTATTAAGTCGTCTGCAACAAAGTGGTCAAATGTCGTTAATGTTTGGGAATGGGATAAGATTTACATTGTCGATCTATTGTGCAACACCTAATCGTGTTATCATTGTTATCTATCGTGTTATCATTGTTATCTATCGTGTTATCATTGTTATCTAAGTTGAGTTCATAGATGAAAATTATACAAGAATCATCAGTTCTTCTTTTGACATTTGTTTAAAAGGTAATCTACCTCTAATTAACATAAACCATTTTCTTACGCATACCAGTACTTAGATGTATGCGTTTCAACGGATCTAAATCAGACTATTTACCAAACATTTTTTTTTTTACAAAATTAGTCATTTCTCAAGAGACATGATTATTTCTGAGCAAATTTATAAGTTATACTCTTTGTCAAATTGTTGTGTATCGTATGTTAATGCTGTCAAATTCGACCAATTACCGAGTTTTGTACCGGAGAATGCTTTAACATTGGTCATTTTGGTGTACAAGGTGAAATAAACGGCATCAAATAGATCTTTGCCAAACTCAAGCATTGAACATGAGCATACTGTCATTAAACACGGCACTATAAAACACCTCATTTTGGATTTACCGTGAAAAAGTTAATTGATGTCGCGAATTTGAGCACAAATTAATCCACACCATAGAAAACGATTTAACCGACAAACTCCTTCACCGAGATTCCCCGATGCTGTCTATTGAATACATGTTACATCAAAAAGGGCGTGGCCATCGTGTGTTCCCATGGTTACCTTACCTGATTACTTGATCAAAATGTTTAATAACAGGAAACTGTAAAATCGAGTGCTTCCGGAAGTTTATCATCGATTGTGCACACGCATGTAGTTTGTCCGCCATTACGACATGCACTTCCGGTCATGGACAGACAAAATACGGCGCTAATTATCAACTACAAGCTTGTAAATGGTGTTTATGACAATGTTTCGAGCTTCAAAGGGTTGGTCCGTCTTGAAGTGCTATCCAAGTACAGACCCGGGTTTGATTGTGTCAAGGCCACATTTCAAAAACCAATTTTGTAGAAACTGGAGGATGCTGCAAGGGGCTTAAAGCGATTGCTTCGTAACCCACAAAAAAATGAAAAATAAAGAAGAGAGTACATTAAAGTTGGTAATATTGCTGTATTGGCGCATTCTGATCAGTAGAAAGTTGTAATTGATCGCTAACTTTGGTTTAACCCTTGGAATGGTGGGTATTGTTCTAAATATAGATGTTTGTGTCGTCTGCCAAATTTTGTAGAGACGGGGTGCCAAGAGTAGCAAACAGGTTAGATCACAGGCCAGCATTGTCGGCTGGCCTTGATCTTACCTGTTTGCATAAGTATGTAGTCGGTATCAGAACTGCAAGGGTTAATTCCTTCGTATCGGCAGCCGAAACTTTGTTGATTTCAAAACCGAAGAAAAGCATTTTTAACATATCTTAAGATAAACACTTTTTATATACACTGAACCGAATTTCTAAACGTCCACTAGATGTTTTATTAATATCTTGGTATACAAAATATTTCAACTTTTGACATTTGTATTTACTTATGACAACCTTTATTTAAAACATATCCCAAAAAAGTCATTTGATTTAAATAACTAATTCAAATATAAATTAGACTGTGAACATTACCACCCTACAAACAAAAGTGGACGTTTAGAAATTTGGTCCAGTGTATATCACGTGATTAAACTTCTGAAATCAATGTTTGTACGGCTGCTTTTCGACAAGACTTTCTACACATGTACATATATAGACGTTAATAAAATACATGTTTTATGCACCAAGAACTAGTTTAATTCCCTAAATGCCTTGTCTAAGAATCAGCAATCATTTTTCTGTTTCTTATAACTCTTTTTTATACGGGAATCCAGGTGAATGCCCAACACCGAGTATTTGACCCAGTTCCCTTTGGTAAACCTCATATAAAGCGAGTAGCACGTTTCATTTGAAAGCTTATGGTGCATTACATACTGCTTGTAAGAATTGCGCGAAACTAATACATTGAATATGCAAAAACGAAGGCGAGTTACGCTAAACTATTATATGTATCTTTATATGTATGAAAGATTCCTAGTGGAAGAACATTTCAGAAAACATAATGAAGTCTTATATCAGGTACCTCAACGTGGTATTCAAGGCTAAATCGATGCGAATGTACGATGACTAAAAGCAGTACTTTCAGTATCACTTTGATAAAATTATTACCACTATTAAAATAACAATCGTCGGTATGATTGTTGCGACTGCTATATAATGCTGTTACGGACTTTTTCATGCTGTCACGTGGTATCCACAGATTGATCACATGGTACATGTATTCACAAGGGAAATCACTCTTCTGTCATCCGGTCTGCGGGGTTCAATAAGGCGATAATTTTCTCGTAGAACAGGTATATAACCAAGACTGTTGCATCCGACAACATAAAAACAGATTAACAAAATCGATTTGGATAGACGTTTATTGATGTCGACAATTAACGGCATCGCTGTGGTAAAGGGCAATTGTTTTTTATCAACACACTTGTCTGGCAAGTGATTTAAATTGTCTAGTACAAGAAGACATGTAAACAAACGCTAGCGGCTTTATCATCGTTCGTAACCTTTGGAACGTAGAATCATCAATCTTTCCCTTAGTGCATGTAAAGTCGGTTAATGTGGTAATATTATATTCCAGAAATCCCCAGTTCGAGCCTCAATGACACTGCTGGTTTCATGAGTGTCCTAAGTCAATTAACTTCATAGCTCTAGCCTAGAACTGGTGAAGTCCATAAAAGCAAGTTGCGTTAAACGGCGTTACACCATATACACTGTACACATTAAATAATCACTTGCAAGCCGTGTAATAGTCATGGTCTTTTTCAGTATACATGTTTCGTTCCTGGTGGTTTTTCTTAGGAGAAATCACATTTTGAACTTCTTACCGAACTTGTTTAAACACTAAAACATATATCAAACCTCTAGGAATTCTATTCTTTCGATTTCAAGTTGGCTGAGGGTTCTTAAATATCTTAAAAAATATAACAGAAAACCTTTTCATCTACTAGAAAACAGTAAACGATTATAAAAGATTTCAGATATCCCACGAGAGCTGGACAATAATGGCGGACCCTTAAATCCCAAAAAAACTTTGTCGACTTTATGCCAATTATACTGTCTGGTCCAAACAAACCGATGGCAAAGCTGTGGCCAGATCACGACTGCTGGAATCAAATATGATTCTAACTTGTTTTGTTTTATTTTGTCTGCACAGTTCATCATTTCTCAAGGCCACTTCTTCTTTATGTGATGCATCGTATGACAAAGTCGAGAGTTCAGTGCAATACTATAGTAAGTGCTTCATGTTTATGCAGTCTTGCACTGAACCCTTGAAGTGCTATATCCTAGTTTTGTTATTAGATGCAGTAGTAAGTGAACTTCTGTCTGTAAATATGCAGAGGAGACGATCGGGAAACATGCCTTTGTTAAAATATTCCCTTCTTTGACACATCCGATGTGAGACCTTACGACCGGCATTTCCGAACAGGGACTCAATCTCTGACTTAATTTGAACACAATTATCTTTAACATAACTTTCCCGTCTTTTGAATTGCAATAACAAGATTCAATATACATTATTTCGCAATCATACGTATAAACATATGCTGGCAAGTCTAATCGTTTTGTAGGATGTTTATGATATAACCTAGATTTATTTGCCCTGCATATATCTATTTTTAATTCGGTGTTTATGATATCTAGTAACGTTACAACCCAGTTATATATACAAAAAGCACAGACAATGTGCGTTGTTTAAGTTATTAAGACGGTAAGGTGAATGGTTCATGAATCAAACTAAACTGTTTAATACTATCAACCATTTGAAATCACATGTTAGACGTTGATGTTCACAAATGCTCACTGACACTGACCTTCCTAAAACGGGCTTCGAGCCGTGGTCAAGAATCACTCAGGTAAATAACGGCTTCTCCGTAATTGATCTATTCTAGCTTTGGCTTAAAAAATGCTTGCTCAGGGAAACTCGCACAAAACCAATGGCGTCAGTGCGGGTCGAACACTGCTCCGTGGGATACAAGTTCATCATATTTGCAATTGTGACACAGGACCCATATTGGTCTTCTTCGTCAGTGTCGTACCAGCATATTTGAGTTTTAAATTACAAAAAAAAACAGTTTTATAGCAACTAACATTTAAATGAGATATGTTTCGGAACAACTCTGTCAAAAGGAAGCATCTCTCAATATTAGCTATTTCCCCTTTTGATATAACAGATTATGTGCGCATTGAAACGAACCGACGTGTGTTTCAAGGGATCAAGGAAGGAAGAGAGAGACAGTTTGCATACCGACTGAGGGGAGGTAATAGGGATTTCAACCGTGTACAAGTTCGTATTATTGTCTCCCGTCGCAACGTCGATTGAGCGAGTCACTTAAAAATTACTCTAAACCAGCATTGGTAAGGAAATAACTCAAGGGTCATAAATCGATGTGATAACATTGCATAACTGAAATAAGAAAACCATATTTCAGTCGGGAAATCGCAACATTAAATATCTTAATAACATTTAAATCTTCTCATCTATTCGAAGTACAAATGCGTCTAGCTGGGTCTATTTGTTAGTGTAAATAAAGGGAGTCCTCTGTGTCAACATAGTGTGCTATCGACCTACAAGGAGCATCTGTTCAAACTTACAGCAATCACTCCCTTTCCAATCTCTCGTGATCGATGTGTAATTAGTCTTACACATAACTCCATAACTGGTCCAGATCAAATTCGGAGGTGGCGAAATCTGACTTTGATTGAAATGTCCGTAAATGCCAAACCTTTTAAGGTGGCGAAATCTGACTTTGATTGAAATGTCCGTAAATGCCAAACCTTTTAATGCACTTGACCGTGGTTAATAGTTATATTGTAAATCTAAACAAAAATTCACTTGTGTGTTAAAGATTTCGGATCAGCTGGGAAATATTGACAATTAATATTGCCACCCTTGAAATGCAATACCAAATGGACAATGTAGACCTATAAGGATAAATGTGTTGTTTTCATCTCATTTCAGATTGGATCGGGACGATTCATATCGAGTGCCAGATGTCAACCAAGGGACTACCGTGTATACAGTAATCATGTTTAAGTTTGCCAACGATCGAGTCAAGCGTTGTTCAAAAGTGTGACAAACATTTATACGTAAGGGATAAGTGTTTGTTTTAAGTTAATGAAAACTAAAAGTTGACGGGCAATCGATATAAGGAAATGTCCGATTAAAACCCCTTGATAATTTAATCTATAGCCAGAGTAACAGCGCTGAAATACAGATAGATACCTCGCCATCGAACGGAAACTGCTCTATTTTTATGAGAGATACACGTATTATTCGGTTAAGTAAACTTTCCATACTCTGGTGACATGAAAAGAAACATATGTATATTTTACATAATCTGTAATGGCATATCCAATGAACAAAATCAGCTACAATGACACTATCGTTGATCGTCTGGGTCTTATAAAGGATATTTATCATATTAGGGCTGATCGTGCTTACGACTATGGCTACAATGATACTGAAAATGAAGATCGTCCAATGAGCGTTTCTGAATGTTGTATATGCAAACGTTATCAAATGTTGGTTTTTTTATTTTATTAAAAATATGTCACCTTGCTACAGAAGTTGGCAGAGGTGAACAACCAAAATAAAGTAGAACCACTAGGAGGGTACAGTCGTACATCGCCAAAATAACGATTAACGTACTTAACCCTTTGAACCAATGGCATCAGTGATAATCGAACACTGGCCCACGGGTTACAAGTCCATCATCTTGAACCAACTTCATGCCTATGCAAACAGGTTACATCCAGGCCAGCCGCCAAGTAAATTTGCGACTGGCCTGTTATTTAATATGATTGCTACTCCGGTTATATTTTCCCAACAAGGTTAAGCAGATATTTAAGGTTTGGAAAAACACGCGACACAAAAGGTCTATTTTAGAAAAGTATCCAGCATTCGTAGGGTTAACTTGGTACATCACCTACAAACTGATTCAATTAAACACCATTGAGAAACGCGACAGTTTCCCACTGATTCTATCATTCCATTTCACGGCAGCTGTGATAATGGAAAAACTGTTTCTGACGAAGCTCGTTCGGGCTGCGAATCCTGTTAGATGATAAAATGATATTGCTGTGAAACAAAATATAATTACAATAACTGTATTCGGGTGATCAGATCGTTCGACTGGCATGTTAACTGATGGAGTTTGGGAACCAAACACAATCTGATTAAGCCATACAGAGATACTGTCTGACAGCTGATAGAGGAAAGGAATATCTAGACAGAAGTAAAACGAGACATACCATGGGGTCCTGATCCGTTCGTAGCTTTAGCCTAGTGCGGGGTATACAAAAGGGCCAGGACCACAGGCTAAACGAAACACACTTTTTAAGTGTGTATGAAATAATCAAAGTTGAAAAAATGTTTGTTAATGGTTTAACGCATTATTTCAGTTATAGATTACCAACAAAAGACATGTCAATGTCCTCTCGACCCAACCCAGTGCTTCTTTCGTTGACTCGAGTTCGCAATCGAATTCGAGAGATAGTGCTTTCACAATAAATTATTTTTGCACGGTAGTGAAACCATGAATTAAGTCCTTTAAACAGTATACCGAGGTTATTCTGACGGAAAAATTAATATCCTTTTTTAACATATAGTAAAATTGAGTAATAAGGGGGAACACCATGCAGGCTTTGCCAAAGAAGGACGAATAACCCTGAGGTAAACTCATTTTAAGAGTGATTTTAAAATAAATTCGCAGGTATTTGTTATATAGTGAAAAGAAAACTGGTAAAGGGCTTGATATAGTATTGCATCGATACTTCGATATCTATACAACTGTACATGTACCATACAAAGTCTCCCTGAGGAACGAATTCAGGTCTAAAAAGATTTTTTCAATGGATTGTAATAAACGGACATAAAAAGCTTACTTAAAAGTTGCAGGAGCTTAGGTAGCCTAGAAAGAGTTGTAGGAAAAATGAAAAAATAAATCTCCTAAAATGAAGAGGTTATAGAATGCAATGGTGTGCAAGAACGGTTGCCTGTATCGATGCACCTGTTACCATGTTTTAGGTTTTAGCAAGTATCTGGCATCTATTGTACTTTATAAATAAAAAGGATGTTTCTCAGTAGGTTTGGCAAACAGCTTACAGCAAAATACATCATCAGAGGGAGTTTCTAGATTCTGCTGAATAGTTTAGCACTGAGTAACAGTGAAACAATTCCAAACTAAGTTCGTCTTCCAATTGCGAAAACGATGCAAACAGACATAAGTTGGTGATACTCATAGATGTTGTTTTATTTCTGCAACCCGTTTTTGTGTTTATATTAATCTTCATCGTGGATACTTGAATCAATTGAAAAGTAAAGCGAGATGATACCGAAAGAATCAGAGATAACTCTCTTCCTTGATATTTAATATCTGATTGAAACTATCGAGATAATAGAAACAAAAACGTTTGTTTTTAACGAAAAAATGCTCCTTTTGTCGCAGCGTTCATTTGAATCGGCTGCCACATGTGCGAACGAGAAATATGTGTGGATTCAGATTTGAAACTATGATAAAGCCATCTTGAGGTGTAAAGTGCATTTAACACACACTTTTGAAACTAATGCGAAAAAAAGTAAAAAATACTCATACCAAAGCAGGTTTCAGGTTTGCCCCATATCCTAACATAAGAACATATTCATATTAATCATCTTTTGAAATAAAAAAAAGTATTTTGACCTCTGAAAAGTTTCTAAATATCCCCAGTGAATTTGTATTTTTTGATTTGCATTCATGCCATAATGCTCCATAAAATGAGGGATGTTGAGCTCTTGACTCAAAATTGAATTGCGAACACTAATTATTGTGTTCGGAAAAACAACAGGAACATCCCCAGACACACTATAATCACGGAAGAACAAGCTATGAACAATGCATATAATCACGTTAAACAATATCCTAAAAACCCGTTTGCTGTTTCCCGAAATGTTTTTATCAATTTTCTATAATTCAAGTTACTGGTTATCAATCCAATTTAGTCTCTAGTTGTTTTACGAAAAGAAAACAGGGGTCCCCTGAAGAATTCCGCATCTCAATGGTGGTTCTGACTACGAAAAAAAATGTCATCCTTAATCCCTTCAAAATGAATTCATATTATACATTAAAAAAATACTGGATAAACATTGCCAAAATTTGCTGAAAGGTTGTTTTTAAATCACCAGTCAACTCATGAAATCATGAGACAAAATTAGAAATTATTCGAGTAATTTCTTGTCTTTTTGTCGCAGCGATTCTTCTCAAAATCAGATGTCACATTTCACACCGTTTTCATTTCTGTAGTGTTGTCTTGGGATTGAAAAGGTAAAAAAATAAAGAAAAAAGATAGAATTCCAGAATACAATCATACAGGTCAACACGACATCATTACAAACCAACAATGCATGAGTAGAGTAATTGAGAATGGAGAAATCGGTTAATCAATTGCTAATGGGTATAGTTCAGGTGAGCTATTGATTAATTGCTTGATAAATGAATTCATTGTGTTCATTTTTATTTTTCATTCCTGTTTCTCAATCTCATTTCGATAATCTCTTGGTTTCCGATCCATACATTGCGTTATCTTAATCTGACTATTTGACCCGTTTTGTAAAGCGAACGTTTTCTGATTCGTTTTTATTTCAGTGTTTTGTTTACCTCACGCAAATAGTTTTTACGTACATATATGCATGTTTTCTATAAGTGGTCAGACAGGCAGGCTACAATCATTGGCATTTCATTAGCCAGCAGAAGTCAGCAGGGAAACTAGCTGTCATATAACAGTTTTATGTTCGAGCGAAAGTATTAAGAAACCACAAGTAAGAACGACAAAAAAGTATCCTTGTCAGGCAATTTCGTTATTTAAAACATCCATTCACAATTCTATTTATGATTAAAATGTCAAAATGTGATAATTCTCCCATTTTTATCTTTAGATGGCTTAATTGAGTCAAACCGAAATTTCGTTTTGAGTAATAGTGTCCTAAATTCATAGAGACACGTATTTCATTTCAAATTTAGTATACTATATTATGGATAAACGGATGCCCATTACCTTTCTTGAACAGAATTGAACCCGCTCGAGGGCAAACGGTATTTGTGACAGAAGGAAAATTTGTTACGAATGTGCGGATATTGCTTATGACACAACTATAATAAACTATACTATTGTTTTTCTTTTGTTTTTATATTCATCTAATTGTATATTTTCTTTAACCATGTGAGTCTTGTCACTTTGTGTTTAAACAAATACCTAATAAACATATGTCTTTGGTTTAACCCTTAGAATATTGGGTAATTTTCTAAAAAACGTTTTTGTAGACCTAAAATAACTGCTCAACTTTGAAGAGGAAATATACTTAGAGTAACAAACAAGTTAGATCACAGGCCAACCTCAAAGTAAGGATCCAATCTCTTTAAGGATAAAGTCGGTTCCAATAATGTTAAGGCTGTACGTATGTCATGACTTGCCTACCTTTTTATACAACCTTTTATCTTTCATCGGTATACCTTTTGAAACTTTATATGAGCAGATATACGACCGAAACATTGCGGATCCACTGTATGTACGTGCAATACCTTAATACAACCATCTTCATAAAAGCTCGAAATAGAGAGACGTGCAGTCAGTGTTAAAAAAAATCTCATTACATCGATTACTGCTATCTCAATTCAACATCTCATTACTAAATGATTGAGGCGCACGCAGCATTAGCAATTAGTTTGAAATACCACAACACGTTTACATATCGATGGAATCTTTTGAAGGATTCAAACGATTAAACGCTGACTGTCATTTGTGAATGCTCTAGCATTGCATTACATAGCGACGTTACTAGAACAAGTCCGAAAGGTCCGTGTAAGATATTGGGTAAGGATAGTGTCCCTCTTGTTATAAATAAGCGGCATTGCCTTCCTTTGTTTAAATTGATTTACGGTCTCTCATTGCCAGTATGGTTAACAACATGTAATGAAGCAAAACACAGTCTTACAAGTACACGGACGAATCCGTTCCGTACATAAACAATATGTTCAGACAGCAATTTCCGAAGTGCCTAGATCAATTGCTCCAATTAAGGTTGTGTTACAGTCTGTACACTATTTCTCACCGATATTCTAAGCAAGTCATCATCCAAGAGCTTTGTTTGTTTGTTATTATAGGCAGTTTGCGAGAGTCTTTGATGATGGGCGCCGTTGATAGGTTGAGTGATCGATAGTCTCCCGTACGGAGAGGTTCACTTCCGCCACTGACGACGGACTCCCGTCTATCTCGTGCTAATATGCTTGTAATCACGGTGGCGAATCTTATCAGACGGACTATCGACAGTTTATAGCCGACGGTAATTACAGAATAGCACCGCGACACGCCAGTTTCACCAACCAGTCTATCACTTTAACCTGTTAACCATTAGAATGCTAGGTACTATTTTTAAAATACATTTTTGTGTCGTCAGCTTTCCAAAACCTTTACTATCTGCTTGATTTTGATGAAAAGAGATACTCAGAGTAGCAAACAGGTTAGATCACAGGCCAGCAGCCAATTGACTTGGCAACTGGCCTTGATCTTACCTGTTTGCATAAGCACGAAGTTGGTTCCAGCACTAAAAGGGTTTAGCGAAATATCAAAGGAGAATTGGAATGCCATTTTATATTTTTGCTCTCGACTGTTTTAACAGTACAATCTGTCACCTCGCGGTAGACAGTGCCTCATATCCTTCTATTTTGCGAAAGGGGTGCTCATGCAAACCATTGGAAAGATCTACTGGCTCAGTGCTTCAAAAGAATAAGTCGCACAAGTCTTGAAATATAATATAAAAAGACTGCTAATCGACCATTATCTTGGCAACTTATTTCCCCTGGACGAGGATCAAATGAAACACAAACATCCTGTCGTACCAGAGACATATATAATCATCTATGTCTCTGGTCGTACTTTCCCCTAAAACACACTACGCCACCATTAAAGCCGTAGTCGACATAACATGTCAGTAGTTATTTATTCAACATCATCGGTCAAGGCCATCATTAAAGACATGAATTATTGGCTAGTGGAACTGCCTCCTTGACCCATACATAATGTTTTTGTCCCCAAAAAGGACCGATTCATTGAGAGGCGCAAGACATTCCTCATCTATCTTAGATGTACTTATCAAAATAACGCGTTTTGTAAGTCACGACAGACCACTCTCTAGGAGAAATCAACAGCAGTGGTCTATACAAAGTTTTATAGCACCGCCGGTAACTGGTTTAAATAGACAGAAGTCCCGAGTATTTGACATGCATTTGCTAAAACAGTGTGATAATACAGCAAACACTGCAGACAGTGTTAGGTCTATGCATTACTCTTTTGGTGCGTAACCTTGTCGTCATAAGACTCCGTTACCTTTGCATTATAAGAATACGTTACAAATCATAAATAAGCTTGACATTAGAGGTATACTTTCGACATACAGATTCTTGCGTGTATGCATTCCTTCCAAATACACTTTCGTTTAAACTTGCAATCAAGTAACGCTTTAATAAACTACACGTGCATGTATAAGTAAATGATTAATGTATCTTTGCGCCATTCTCCAGGAAGATCAATACTTAATCACCTGCAAATGACGTTTTCAATCTCGTGACAGGCGACACAATTTTCGAAATCACTGCAGTGTATTTTTTCTTAGACGAATGTATCTCTGATGGTTCAGCGTTTGTACGTACGGAGCAATTACAAAGTAACATTTATATACCAGTCGGTTTACAAAGGTCCTATCTTTATCCCTTTTAGTGCTGGAATCAACTTCATGCTTGTGCAAACAGGTTAGATCCAGACCAGCCGCCAAGTAAATTGGCGTCTGGTCTGTGATCTAACCTGTTCGCTGCTCTGAGTATCTTTCTTCATTAAAATTAAGCGGACATTTAAAGTTTTGGAAAGCGCAGACACACAAATCTGTTTTTAGAAAATTACTTAGCATTCTAAGGGTTAAATCCGCCAACTTACTAACTCCCAAGGTGGTGCATATGTAAATGTGTCGTTATATTTCTGGTGTACGGTCACTCAGTAAGTTCGCAAAGAAGTCTCTGAAAATCATTCGGGTTTGGGGACATCTAGCAAATTTTCTGCAACAATTTCCCTGGAAACATTCATACGTGGTTTTTTATCAGATAGTAAAGGTAATATGAAAATCTCCCAATATTATATTTATCATATGTTCTCATCTGGGATACATTATGTATGTGTTGTTTGTTGTTGTTGTTTTATTGTTGTTGTTGTTTTCAGAGAAAAAAGTAGTGTACAGTCAGTACAACAGAGTATGTGTGTTGTATCAATTTCAATCAGAAATACCCAAGGTAATCCTGTATAAACCAAGTATAACAGTGTATTTAGTGCAAGCCACTTGTAAGGATAGCCATAGCCTTGCACAGAGCGATCGGTATTGTAGACGGAACTTACCTTTCTTGCAGAAACAGACGATAATCCAATCAATGAGAAAACACCTGTATTTTGTCTGAATTTTATCTAGGAATGTCATGTCCGACTTTTTCTCCTCCTCCTCCTCTGGTTCAGATGACCGTTCGTCATCTCGGAGCATGCTAGTCTTCTCGGTAATTCTCGCGTGTAATGGCGACGGTAAAGACATGGCTTTTTAATTGGGTTAGTTTTGTATTTTTTCCAGAATCAAATGTATTCACTTACCACTGTTAACCTTCTACCCACACCTTTATACTTATGCTAGGATAAAAACATGACTCGTGTTCTGTTAGTCTTGTATTATTTCCAAATAATATCCTTTCACTGTGACCAGCCCATGCACTCATTGACTAACACATTAGAGTAAGACATTGCCGGTGATGTTAGTTTCCTTTCATTTTTGGATTTAAATCCCATCATCCACTGTGTGTACCTTCTTTGATAATAAGAACGTTTAAAGTCGTTTATTTTTGAATTTCACATAATAATAGGTTAACACACATTGAACTCTTTTTTTTAAACAAGAGGGCCATAATGCTCATAATACTCATACCAAAGCAGGTTTCAGGTTTGCCCCATATCCTAACATTAGAACGTATTCATATTAATCATCTTTTGAAATAAAAAGTATTTGGACCTCTGAAAAGTTTCTTAATATCCCCAGTGAATTTGTATTTTCTAATTTGCATTCATGCCATAATGCTCCATAAAATGAGGGATGTTGAGCTCTTGACTCAAAATTGAATTGCGAACACTAATTATTGTGTTCGGAAAAACGACAGGAACATCCCCAGACACACTATAATCACGGAAGAACAAGCTATGAACAATACATATAATCACGTTAAACAACATCCTAAAAAACCGTTTGCTGTTTCACGAAATGTTTTTATCAATTTTCTATAATTCAAGTTACTGGTTATCAATCCAATTTAGTCTCTAGTTGTTTTACGAATAGAAAACAGGGGTCCCCTGAAGAATTCCGCATCTCATTGGTGGTTCTGACTACGAAACAAGAGGGACATAATGGCCCTTTATCGCTCACCTGAGTTCTGTTTGAAAAAGAGGTATATTTAAGACAGAGTGGTTGGTATGTTTCAAACTCTTCTAAGTGCTAATTGCATTGAATACTCTAAGCCAATGCTCTTGCTTGTTAACATTTTTTTATGTGTATTGTATTTGTCTTCTTGAGTTAATGTTCACCAAGACAAAGAGAATTAAGATGAAGGAAATTTAGGTTTGTGAAAGCAGGGACAGTAACAATTGGTTGGGCAAATTAAAATAATAACAATTGGAAAATGTATCTCAAAGTCGTTTATTGGTTTTCAACAGTAAATAAATTTGGAAAATTTTAAGACAGTCAAGCTTATGGTAAATAATCCAATCATTCTGGCCAACTTTCATCAAAATTGGACCATAAATGTGGCCTCTAGAGTGTTCACAAGCTTTTTAAATTATTTGACCTAGTGACCTAGTTTTTGACCCCACATGACCCACTTTCAAACATGGCCAAGATTTCATTTTGGCAATCCTTCTGACCAACTTTCATCAAAATTGGACCATAAATATAGCTGCTAGAGTGTTCACAAGGTTTTTCAAATATTTGACCTAGTGACCTAGTTTTTGACCTCACATGACCCGGTTTCAAACTTGGCCAAGATTTCAATTGAGACAATCATTCTGACCAACTTTCATCAAATTTGGACCATAAATGTGGCCTCTAGAGTGTTCACAAGCTTTTAAATTATTTGACCTAGTGACCTAGTTTTTTACCCCACATGACCGAGTCTTGAACTTGGCCAAGATTTCATTGAGACAATCATTCTGACCAACTTTGATAAAAATTGGACCATAATTGTGGTCTCTAGAGTGTTCACAAGCTTTTTAAATTATATGACCTAGTGACCTAGTTATTGACCCCACATGACCCAGTTTCAAACTTGGCCAACATTTTTATTGAGACAATCATTCTGACCAACTTTCATCAAAATTGGACCATAAATGTGGCCTCTAGAGTGTTCACAAGCTTTTTAAATTATTTGACCTAGTGACCTAGTATTTGACCCCACGTGAACCAGTTTCAAACTTGGCCAAGATTTCATTAAGACCATCATTCTGATGAACTTTCATCAAAATTGGAACATAAATGTGGCCTCTAGAGTGTTCACAAACTTTTTTTTAAATTATTTGACCTAGTGACCTAGTTTTTGACCCCACATGACCCAGTTTCGAACTTGGCCAAGATTTTATTGAGACAATCATTCTGACCAACTTTCATCAAAATTGGACCAAAAATGTGGCCTCTAGAGTGTTCACAAACTTTTTAAATTATTTGACCTAGTGACCTAGTTTTTGACCCCACATGACCCAGTTTCGAACTTGGCCAAGATTTTATTGAGACAATCATTCTGACCAATTTTGATAAAAATTGGATCATAAATGTAGCCTCTAGAGTGTTCACAAGCAATTGTTGACACACGCACGGACGCACGGACACACGGACGCACGTACGCACGCACGGACGACGGACATCTCGGTATCACAAAAGCTCACCTTGAGCACTACGTGCTCAGGTGAGCTAAAAACGATTCAATAACTCTGGTAACGTGAATAAGTGTTACGATGTATCAACCTCTACACAATTTAAAAGAAGGACCATCACTTTACGTGCATGTCGATTCATAAATTCATCAGTTGCATCATAAAATAGTATTTAACTGCAATCAATACATATACATAATGACATGGAAGCTGTAATCATATCGCTCGTTTTGTTTCCAGCAAATAACATCGTTTCTTGACATTTATGGTTTCCCCAATAATGAGCGTTTTACTATGGCAAATTTTCCCTGAACATTAACATACGTATCTTTCCTAAATCATGCTCCCTTCTGTCGAATTGTTCCACAAAATCCATTTTGGAATATGTTCAAGCCAGTCACGTTGTGCATTCGAGGTTCTCTATCGTACTTGTTCTATTTGAATACAAACAAAAGCGGTCTAGAGAAGGGGTGTTTAAGGATGTCTTACAAGCAGTATTTCATAAACTATATGAAACCTTCCTTTTCGTGTGAAATCATCTGAATAGTGTTGATGCTTAGAGAAACAATAGGGGAGGGTAAGGGATGTATGTATCTTACTGGGTCCTCTGAAACACTTACGAAAAAGTATCGCATGCATATGTATATTGGTCAAAATGGCGAGTTAACCATCTTCCAAGTAGAACTAAGCTCAGTTTTCGTTATTCTGCGATTCTTTGAAAACAGGAAGAGTGCATTTTCACGTCTATGTCAGTGTTTTCAAGAACCATCTTTTCAAAAACGACCAAATAAGATTGTTGTATTAAGAACGTATGTTCGCTAAAGACGTTAGCTAATGTATCCGAGTGCACATCCGAGATGCTGTATTACCTTTGTATTGAATCAACCTTGAAATGCTGTTTAGTAAAAGTCAATTATTTCGAAATTATCACATGTTTAATCTCCTATCTTCGATGGATTAGGTGGGAACTACTTTTATTGGAATTCCCTTCAAATTACTGAAGAACGACCTTTCAAATTAACCAAGTAATCTTGATTCCTTATAAGCAAACCTTCCATAATTTGCCCAATTATCTTCATTTAAACAGATTACTCTTTAACTACAACTTATCGAGAGTGATTTGTCTTAGTTGTAAGAAATTGCTTTACATTTGATGTAAAATAAATAAGTTTAAACTAAAAAAGGAAATTTTATAGTCGACAAAGCGTGTTCATTGTGAAACAGTACATTCTTTTGGATGTAGCGTTTGCAGTGTCTTGTTTAAATCTTGAATACAGATATCGATTAATTTACCATCTCGTGTCCAACACCCTCATTTATATTCATAGTATGTAAATAGAAGCATGGCGCCGTAGTTTAACCCAGTCTTAATGTACAATGTTTATGCAGCGGTAAATATCCTAGCAGGTCTTAATGACCGAAGACGAAAAACTACGCACCATGTTAAATTTGTTTTTCCAAATGAAAGCCTACAACATCCTGAGTCTAATGGAGTTATACCCTTTTAGTTAATGATATATACCATTGCAGTAATTGCAAAGGGGTCTAAACACACGATGTTCTTTAGAAAAACTATTTCCTTTGATATTTCCTCTTAAGATCACGCTATGGCAAACCATTAAAAGTACTTGACTATGTTTCTTTAATGAATTATGTTGTTCGTCAAAGAAGGGAGGTAAGCGCCGCATCAACAATTATACAGCTATTTAACGGATATTCCTGCATTCACCAGTGCTAAATGTGTAGCCTAGGGCTCTGAAGTGTTTGCCAAGGTACAATTGCAGGAAACTAGTAGAATCGGTTAGGCTCGAACATGGGAAGCCCAAGTTTTCACTACAATTATTTAAACACCAGGTCATGAAAGACCCTCCTAAATCTAAAGGAAATTCGTTAACTAATTCATTACATATGGGTTACTATTTGACCGACTTCTTTAAGTACTATGCACCATTATAGAGCGTGTAATTAATCTTACGGGTGCCCAATGTTATTTCCTTATTATACTTAAAATACAATTATAAAAGGACTGTAGGATTTTCTTCTCCTTACGCAGCTTTCGCTTTTATAAAGAATCATTCTTCTTATACCTCAAAGACAACAGTCGTTGTTGGTACACAGCCAACTCTCTGATCAATGTTTTTGATATCTATAGGGACTAAACGATTCTATGGAATCTAATCAACAGCTACCTTTGACTCAATACGGCATATTGGCACCTTGTCCTGGATCTTGATATATCATTGAATCAATAGTTCGCCAATGCTCTCCCGATATGGAAACACACAAATGAAATTCCTCACGTTAATGCGCGCTCTAGATAGTGTCAGATGTTTCTAAACATGTATAAACGAGAAGTTCTCAAAATACATGTGACGTGTGAAGATGAAACACCAACATAAAAGGGCGGAACAGAGGCTCATGTGTCCCTGATATCAAACGATGGCTAATGCCATAGAAGCAGACCATACTAGAAATGAAATGTTACAAAATGAGAAGATATAGAAATATTCCGTAATCCGAATGATCCAGACGTAGATATCTCATTCTACTGTAACAGATTTACAGCATGGATCATCCGAGTTAAATATTCCGAGAAAATTGATATTGCAAAATTAGCACCAGGTAAAACTACATGTATCGGATGCCTATAGGCCTATATGGCGATGCGAACTATTTTCACGCCAAACAAGTCAAGGATACTACATCTATATGGTGTAATTAAGTAATGTCACAGTGATTTAAACATCAAGCGACATATTCCAATACCAAATTGGTTTCTATCACGTTACCAATTCCTACGGGAATGCAAGAAAGTGACCAGATGCCAAATAAGACATTTCTATGTCAAGAATCCGACACGAATAGCTTTATTCTAAGCGTTAATATAAAAAGACAAATCACAAAAAAATCTTATCTATGAATAATTATAGATTGCCTTTAAACATCTGAAAGGCATCCAAAATTGTACAAGTAAATCGTGAAAAACTTCTACGGATTCATCAAGACGACTGACCATCTTCGAGTGCTGGTTTAAAACGACTCATTTCCTTAATACTTTGAAATATAAATCACAGATATAACACCGCACTAAGTCGATTCTACCTCCTTTATTGCTCATACTTCTTGATACATGTTACATGTAGTACCCTCATCTGCTGAGGAAATTTGATAATGAAAGGGGGGGGGGGGACCAATGACTTAACAGTCCATAGGGGTGTGTCAAAACAGGTAGGACAATTGACATTCCATAGTTCAATCTTTATACTACCTTTCATAGAGATTCGAATTCATTAATGCCACCGCGGATGGAACCAAACCGAAGAAGTCCTTTGTGATTTCAAATTTATGAAATTACTATTTAGCCACGGAGGAAGGTTTGAACAAGGGAATAAAGACCTTCAATATTATTCAGCGAAGAAACAACAAAGTCACAAATGTCTTCAGACGATACAAGATACCCTTGCGTGCCTTTGGGAAGTTGTGAGTTATGCAGATAAAAATTGGATAATTCGAAATGCACCGTCTCATGTTATTCTTTCTGCAAATGCAATATTGCATCGCCGTCAAGATAATTTGAAATTAGAGCCGGATTCGTTTCATATGCCAGTCATAAATCGTGTTGATGTGCCATTTCTCTCTCGGATGGACTGACTAAAATGAATTCCCCTGGTGTCGCCATAAAGATAAATCCTTGAATCAAGCGCAAGCATATCTGGACACCCTAACTATCTGATAACACGGGTATAAATTGTCTTAACAGATTTCTTCATGAGACACCCATTCTGATGTTTCTGTAATGGAACAACTTTAACAAAGAGGGACTTGGCTTTCGTGAGGACTTTTCTCTACACTATCATAACTACACATACCTAATTTCACAGAGATTAAGTTATTGATGCTTGTTGTTGCTCTCAACTTTGGACCATTCTTAAAGTGTTTTATTTAAACTCATCGCCTGAAGAACAAATTGATAGAACGTTACCATAAATGCCTTTCTGGCATCCTGTCTCCATCTAGGAAAATCTCAGACTGATGCATCTATTTCAAGCATAGCTTAAATGAATACCGAGACAAATATATGTGCATAGACTGACAAAACAAGAAAAGAGGGACATAGAATGTAAGACATTCGATTCAAATCTAAAATAGATTTAAAGGAGCCAAAGAGGAAGGAGTCTCGGAAATGAAGTTTCAAAACGATGCTTGGACTACAAAAAAGGGTTGGGGGACGAATTTAAGACGAAAGCAAGAATGCCAATCCCTTTTTATGTGCGATTTTGGGAAGGATGTCAACGTAATACCACATAGTCCTACGAACGAAGGATGCCGTTTCCTTACTTTCCTTGTTTAAACGTGTTGTTTCTTGTCTAAACCTTTAGTATACGTACGTCAAGACTAAATAGTTTAACACAAAGAATTATCTAACGGATGTTGAAATACTGCTTAGAAAGTACTCAAAAACACCCCAATCCTATTAGACACAATGATCACGCCCCTCTCTTTCTCGACCCATGTACATTAAAAACAACACCACTAAATAAAATCATACTTAATCAACTAGGAGAGCCGCTTATCCGACAAATCAAAACATATCCAACACGTTAATTCCATAAACCTCCTTATCACACACACGGGAATAGTACACCTAATCCATTTTATTGAACTCAAAGACCTCCGTTAGTACCCATTGTTTACACCGCTATCTCTCAACTAAAACAACAATTCGAAAGGTTGCTCATTCATGTAAATACAGACTCCACTACAAGTGGATGCGTTAGAGAACAGCACGGCGAGCTATGCCTTTGTATTTACCAATAGTTCAACTCGCTGTCAATCCCTACGCCACAGTGTTATTTCGTATTCAAACCAATTATCACGGGCACAACGTATTACAAGATAGTACCAGTCTTGTTCAACCTTTTGTCACGGGCACAACGTATTACAAGATAGTACCAGTCTTATTCAAGTCTTATTCAAACTTATTGTCACGGGCACAACGTATTACAAGATAGTACCAGTCTTATTCAAACCTATTGTCACGGGCACAACGTATTACAAGATAGTACCAGTCTTATTCAAACCTATTGTCACGGGCAGGGCACAACGTATTACAAGATAGTACCAGTCTTATTCGAACCTATTGTCACGGGCACAACGTATTACAAGATAGTACCAGTCTTATTCGAACCTATTGTCACGGGCACAACGTTTTACAAGATAGTACCAGTCTTATTCAACCTATTTTCAACCTTATATTCACGGGCACAACGTATTACAAGATAGTACCAGTCTTATTCAACCTAATGTCACGGGCACAACGTATTACAAGATAGTACCAGTCTTATTCAACCTAATGTCACGGGCACAACGTATTACAAGATAGTACCAGTCTTATTCGAACCTATTGTCACGGGCACAACGTTTTACAAGATAGTACCAGTCTTATTCAACCTATTTTCAACCTTATATTCACGGGCACAACGTATTACAAGATAGTACCAGTCTTATTCAACCTATTTTCAACCTTATATTCACGGGCACAACGTATTACAAGATAGTACCAGTCTTATTCAACCTATTTTCAACCTATATTCACGGGCACAACGTATTGCAAGATAGAACCAGTCTTATTTAATCGATTGTCTTGGACACAAAGTATTACAAGGTGGTACCAATCTGATTGTTCTGCAGTTTTTTTTAGATAGCCTACGCTTTATTCTAATCTCTTACCGTATCTCCTCTATCATCGGTACATATACGACTTGTGCTGCAAACAAATTCACTTCATAAATATTGTGCAAGGTATGCATGAGTCAATAAATGTAGAGCATTTTAATACTGTGATCAAATTTTAAATTTCACCATATCTCTTCCTGATACTTTTAATTAGGACTATTGCAGAATTTGCATTATCTCATTGTATTCTCCTTTTTCATCGACACAAAACTAGGATAGACATACTAAAGGGACTTTCCATCATCTTTCTCTAAGCCTCAGAGGTGACAGTTGGCCCGGCTGGCGGCCAAAACATTTGTACCAACGGACAAAAACCTCAGTACCAATCATAAAGTGTCATATTTTCAAAATATCCGAGAGAGAGTTTTGAGATGATTGTCAGACATTAAGCAGACAATGCTCTAAGTTGATATCCTTCAAAAGTGCTGGCGAAATCAGCTTAAGGAGACGGTTTCGGGAGGAACCACCATGGTAATCAATGTTCATGCATTGTATTGTATCTATTTACATGTAGATGTCCATTAGTTAAGGCCAATCACAAACACTTCTGTAGTACATCATAGGCGTAGGAGCAGGGGGGGTCAGGGGGGGCCCGCCCCCCCCCAATATCTATACTGGGGGGGCCAGAGTATACTTTGCCCCCGAATATTGACAGTGGCAAATGAAGATATTTGTATAGAAAAATGAAAGAAACAAAATTTAACAGCAGAATAAAAATAAATGTGTATTTTTGTGCTCTATTTTATACCAATTCGCCTTTTGTTACGGACAATAACCAAAATCTTTTTGACGTCATCAACGAAGTGGCAATCTGAACACATCGGGTTTATCCAATGAAAACTCGGCTCACTAAAATACCCGGGAAGTTTTGATCGACGGAAACAGTGGTGTAAAACATGTTCTTTGAAAGGTGTCAGACTATATTGTCTTCAATTGTTAGCTAAAGCTTAAAGAATAATATAATTGTTTGACTATTTCAAATAGTTTGGTCCGTGGCTGTGACAGTCTGGTCGCTGCCAGTTTTTACATAGTTCAATACAATTGATTTCCGCGTGAGATCGAGACCTGGCATATCCTTTTTTTCTTTTTTTTTTATATTAAAGATACATGTTTTCATACGCTTTCTTTTAATTCTTATAATGTTATTGAATTTGTACATGCATGAATAGTCATGAAAGAGTTTAGGAACATTTATTCTTAGACCGGTCCTCATCTGAAGTTGCCCCCCCCCCCAATGTTGAAAACGCTCCTACGCCTATGTACATGTATAACTAGATTAAGACAATCACATAGATAGCACAACCACACCTCATGATACGATTAGGTTACCTGTGTCATTCTATGTCGAAAAAAAACAGGTCACTAGTTCCTTTACCACGTATAACCCATTTAAATAATTGATGACACTTGAATACCTCACTCCAAGGTTTTTTGTCAGGCATTAAACCTGGGAGGTTTCGCCTGTGGTAACTGCGCTTTCACACTCCATCGATGCTGGTATGGCATGCACGATTTAGAGATCTTCTCTTGAATCGTTTTCAAAGCCAAGAATGTAATGCCAATAAAATAAATATATGTCCTTGATATTCTTGGCGGAATAACTAACTCAACTTTTAACATAGTATTGCAGATTTTGTCTGGATATCCGGTTTCTCGAATTTCTCCGTCTCATAAAGAGACCCAACCATCTTCTATCAATAAACGTTATGCACAGTATGAACAGTAAGAGGCACTTGGAAGAAGAATACAAGGCTCTTTGTTTGTACAAAATAGATGGTCAAAATTGCATCGGTTAATGCTCTCTTTGCTTTTCCAACCTAGACAAAGTTCAATGAACGAGTAGGTCGAATATTGACTAATCAGTATATAGAGGAGTAATACTACTTTTAGCATATGCAGAATTAATTTTTCATAACCTACGGTAGTACAGTTTTCCTGTAATTTAAAAGTAACACTATATTACAAGAAAAAGTAGGGGGAAAATCCATTGTGAAAAACTCGTTTCAAACACGTGACATCCATACCGGGCAAACAATTATGAAAAAGGTGCAACTGCCTTCGTAGTCCCAGATGCAGGCCATTAACAATCGGGACGCATTTCCGGACAATTTGGTTAGACATATGCAAACCTAGTTTTAACGACCACGTCTAAATCAGATAGTTTAGCTCCCATAAGAATACTATCTCTTACCTGCTATATATACTAATTAAAAGCAAAATCAATCATGACTTGTTCGTCTTTTTAAAAAGAGACACAATAGGACACCACTTTCCTTTTTTTCTTTTTGATCAGGAACCCACTCGGAGAATCGGACGACCTAATTGGCCAAAAATAAATAATTATGGTCGTTACCAACGACGAATTCTGGCCGATCAATTATGTCCCAAGTATGCTCTTTTATACGCACCTACAGTCGACGGTTAACAACGGTAATACTATTGCGAGAAGAGAAAATGGTGCTACGATAAAAACATTTCGTCTCTTCTAATTACTTTATGCTTTTCAAATTCAGATCGAGCTTAGCTTACTATTAATAAATAAATGTTCTATCTCGGTACTTTCAAGAAGAGAAGCAATCAAATGCCTCCATATGGAGTAATGTGTAAAACGTTCCCCATAGTCACATAATGAAGACAGATATAATAGCAGTCCCGCATATGACATGCCCCATTCGTCTTTCGTTCTTGCCTTCTTTCATCATGTGGGATAGAAAGGAAACGACAATACTTCTACAAAACTTGGAACCTACGAGTTAAGGTAAGGGTCATTAAAATCTCATAGGAGTAAGGCATCACAATTTATCTGAAATTCTGCTGACTTTCCGTGAAGAAACTTCAAGGCCCTATCCTGCAACTGGTGAATCAAAGAAAGCAGTAACATAGCTGAAACGTTTTGATATGGCATTAAACCATATAGCTGTATTTGATGTCATTCACGAAAGTTTTTTTGTATGAGCATTTTGTCCTACTCGCATCCTGCCAGGTTCTAAATGGTCATGACAATGACAATCGCCTTGTATGAAGCCCAGCTAAGAGGCAAGCCCACGACGCTTTTTGGATGATATATATAGCGAAATGTTCCGAGGTTTCAAAGCCCGCCATGCTTTTTCTGATGGAACTACGGCGATACGGCATCGCTCAGTATTAGACTTAGAAACCTTACATCGGCAAATTACCAGCACTGGATGAAATATGTTGATCTATTCTACCTATGCTTTTAACAAAAGACGAACTATATTTAGATATGAATTCAAGCTACCAAGACGAACTATCTAGAAAGGGGATAATGGGCTTTGGTACTCTCATCAATATTCATTGACTTGTCAGATAGATACCGATGCATGGGAAGAAACATATAGGGGCAGACCTCTAGACATGCAAGGTTTTACCCTTACCAATACACTACACTGTATTTCAGTAAACAGGACCACGGCCAAAAATACATAGGCCTATATTATATGATACACGATTCAAGTTAATTTCAGATGTGCTGAACACTATTATAAATGTTTTCACATCATATTGTAAGAAAAAGAAAGATAAATGATTACATTATTATTATTACAAGAATAAGTTATGGAGTCAGGTGAAAACTTGTTCTTATAATTTTGATACATAGAAACCTTTTTTTTTCAAAGTTGTATTACCATCAGTTCTAAAAGATTGTACAAAATATCTTAATATGGACCAGCTTTATACCAGTTATCTAAATAGATATATCGAATGTCTCCAAACTTTTCAAATATAGAGAATGCATGGAATTCGTCCTCAACAATAAAGATATCCTGCCACTATTTAGTAACTCATATCGGACTTTTTAACCATCAACAGATATGCAGGAGTACATACATTCATGGGACCTCTTTAAAGATACGCTATTCAGTTAATTGCCACTATTTAGTAACTAACAACAGTCTTTAAAACCATCAACAAATATGCTGGAACATATGTATTCAAAGGAACCTATGGACAAATGCATTAATCAGTGTAGCAAAAGATAATACCCATGCATTGGATGAAACATATAGGGGCATACATTTAGACATGCAAGGTTTTACCTTTAATGCATTTTAGTAACCGACACCAGTCTTCCGAACCATCAATAAATATGAAGGAGTATATGTATTCCCATAAACTATCAACAAATGTATCAATCAATGTAACACAGTATAATATTGATGCATGCTCAAGAACATATAGGGACCGAACTCTTGACATGCAAGGTTTTACCCTCAACGCTTTTTAGTAACCGACATCAGTCTTTAAAACCATCAACAGATATACAGCTGTAGCCTATGTGTATTCATTTATTTACAAATAAATCAAAAAAGAAGGTACATGTGTAGATGCAAAGGAGGGAACATAAATAAGACGAGTTATAGACATGCAAGGCTTTAATCCTTTTTTGTTCGTTTGAAAATTTTAAAAGAGACACCATTAAACTAATCTTTAAAGAGACAACGACCTTCATTCATAGTGGAAGACCTGGTTTATCATTGAACTCGGATTCCATTATAACAAAAGTTAAATGTATGTACAATTAGAAATCTTTCCTTCTCTGAATGTATCTTCAATCATCTTCCGAAAAAGCATCACCTTGAGCAATACCGTCTGTTTCTGACATTATGATTATATGAAACTGGAGAAAACAACATATAGTTACATGCAAAACCAGACGACAGACAGCCAAATAAATGGTTTCCAGCCATCCAATGTATCTATTTTGTGATATGGCGATGGTATATGTTCCTGTATTTCAAAATAACTTCTATCGTCTTTGAGAAATCGAGTCTTTAACTTGACAGTCTAAGAGATGACAGTTTTTCCCAGACGTGTGTTTTTTGGAAGACAGAATGACAAAGATATATTGTGGAGGTACAAGTATAGTGGGAATAGTAAGTGGTATATACAGTGGTAGTTGTAAGACCTCGGCTTTTCTATTACAGGAAAGAATTTAAATTGTTTTTTTCTTTTTCTTTTATTAATATAACAGGCTTAAATATGACAGACTTTCTATTGATTCTCGAGTTTAGATCCATCATTGAAGAAATCCTGTGAACTCATATAAGTATCGTACGGAAGTCAATAACATTGTTATATTCAATATATTCCTATGTGTCTTTTTTATATGCAGTACATGTACTCATTCTTGCATAAAAGGAATCAACGGTGGAACTGTTTCGTGTATTGTCATTTGCAAGCTTTTAGTTTTGAGTTCGTCCATAGGCTGCAATAAGATTAACGAGCCAACAGGTTCACAACTTTCAGCCTGTTATGAAAATGAGCTTTTTCTTCCTTTAATCTACACGTTTTCCGAGCGTTAATGTCAGGGAACGTTTCGTATATCTATCCTGGAACACATCCGATCACGTGTATTGTTTACAATGGTTCAGATATGCTTATCGAAGTTTATTGTTTTATTTGCGAGACCTGACCCATTACAATTACGATCACGTTTGCACAAAACACTTCCCAGTATTTGTGTACATAAGTCACAAATAGAACTAAAAGAAAAAGGAGCCGATGTTTGGTTCTCAAGTTGAAAGCAAAGCGATACTCCATCAATTGCCTTTATCTCTACTTCCATAAATATATTATAAGCACAAATATACTATAACTTTTGCAGTTAGAACTGTATTATAAAATTATGAAACGACAATTTTGCATTTTTATCTTAAAACTGTACGTTCCAGATTCGTAAAAACAAAAACCAAAATGAGCTTTTCAAAGTGTCAATAATTTCTCGTTTATCTTATAATTTTCCCAGGGTTCACAAGAATCAGACACGGCCATAAAAGCTACTGCGAAAGGAAGAAGCTAAAGGCGTTAAATGGGGATCGAACTTGGGCTCCGCATATCAAAACGTTCACCCAATAAACCACTTTGCTATGTTTCTGCATGTCACAATTAATTCCTGGGATTATTCTTAAAAAATATTTGCGTATTCTTCTATTGTGATGCTATGTGAAGGTACAAAGAAAGCCATATCGCGCTATGATGCGTCGTAATGCAGGGGTCGGTCGTTACTGATGACGCAGATCGCTAAACAGAACGGTACAAAGCCTCTGCATATAAGGTAAGCGGTTAAGTAATAAAGTCAGACAATTCAGACGTGAGAGGCGTTCAATTAAAAACTTGGCCGTACGATAGACGGAGATAGATTCGATGATCGTTTAACATTTGTTACCAATTCATTTAGTTGAGTGAATGCGAATGCGCTTGTAATTAATCTTCCTTCCTGCATATTGGTGGAATGCTGGGTAATGTTATAAAAATAGCTTTTAGTTTCGTCTGCTTTCCTAAACCATCAATACCTGGTTAATTGTGATGAAGAAAGATACTCAAAGTAGCAAGCAGGTTAGATCACAGGCCAGCTGTCAATTTACTTGACGACTAGCCTGGATCCAACCTGTTTGCATAAGCATGAGATCCGTTCCAGCACTATAAGGGTTTAGCACATATACTCGTAAGCAATTAATTTCATTCGCACTATTTCGGTGCTGTTGATCTGGAGCTGTTAAGATAATTTATTGATTGCAGACAAGACAAATGTTGTGTAGGTATGTGTAGGGCCACTTTAAACATTATGGAAAAATCAGTTTTGGTCCATTTCATTTTTATCTTTCTCCAAGTACATGACTCCGTTTCGAGTAACATCAATCAAATGTCATAACCGCCACCTAGAAAAACCGGAACATGTTTGATAAAACAACAAGGACTAAAAGCAATGTCATGTAAGAAATATCTTACCACCATAACAGATCTTCCTTTACAACTGCAATTTTTAATTTTTTCCTATTGTTCCCTACCCTGAGCATTGAAAGTTAGTTGTTTTCTTTGTTTAGTTTGGTTAAAGACCAACAACATTTCTGTTGTACTGCAGTCTGCAACTACAGTTCATTTAGTTGAACATTGGTCTTCTACCTCCATAAGACTAGGAAGAAAACCGAACGCCCGCACCATACACGTCCCTCGAAAGCAGCTCTAAAACTTTTCGAAAGCTAGTTCCTGTCAAGTTGTCTGCTTCAGATTGTACCCGATGAGCGAGTGGATGATCAGATTAAAGTTGAAGCAAGTTCAATGAGTTCTATGCAGTAAATTTAGACGTTAAACACTACATCTCTGTGGATCTGCCTTCACCTGTTGATACGTGGCTATGAAAGTCAGTATTGTTTAGAAACAGCTTTCTCGAACGTGCCTGCATCACAAAGGCGCCTGTGGGTGAGTCAGGAATCGCGAAGATAGACGTTTCTTTCTATCCAATTATGTTTGTCTTTTTCGGATCCTATGTTGTTAGTACTCACTAGAATTCTAATGAATACCACCGAATTAGGATTCACCGAAAAGTGTTTACATTACCAAACAAAAACGACATTTGACCAGTTTATTTAAGACGACTCTTGAAAACATTGTGGGAAAGGGGGAATTGCTCTTAAAGAGCAATTTCCCTTTTTCCCACAATGTTTTCTGCCACAGCAGAAGATTATTTTCCAATTTCATCACATATTGAAATGTCGTCTGCAAACTCTTTTTATTTTGGACAGTCGAATACTTGGCGTTTGACGTTTCACGAAAACTTCTGGTGTTATTCACCGAGTGGATGATTAGATCATGGGGCGAAACAGGTCAGCGGGTGCTTTTTCTCATTGGCACGTAAACAAAGGTGCAGTGTACGTATAACAATTAGAAGACAAACGGGTAAGGTAGGTGCGCCATGAGAACCACCCCAGGTATATCGAGGAAATATTACATCAGACGTTTTGCTTCTGTGTGAGTTATGAGTTTTCAGCTGAAGACTGTAGATCCAATTATTGAAACAATATTTGGAAAACTGCATGTATGATTTATCTAAGCTAAAATAATTTATCGCTTATTTAGTATAGTCCATTTGGCAGACGGCAATTTTGATTAAAAGATAAATACTAAGGATGGGAACGAAAACTGGAATCACTAAATCAAATACGAAAAGGGAATCGACTGCATTAGAAAACAGCTCATTTTATTTTACTTTTTACACTTATTTAAGAAAAATGTCTAATAAATCCAAAATTAGTCTGAATAAAACTGAAATCTCTTTGACACAACGTTTAACCTAAATCAAAAACATAACTGGAAGATGCATTGCTAGAGATCCAAGACGAGCAGACTAAGCTTCTAGATATCAGCATTGCAAATGGGAACGATTCGATCTATCAAAAACCAGAAGTAGCCAGTGGCGTTTTAGCGGAAAACAAAAGGTGAAGTCCAGTTTAATTGAGAAGCTTAATGAAGGGTTAGCACTAGAGACAATAACGCAAGTACACACATCGATTTGCGGGATCGGTTTCGGCAAATGCTATAATCGCACCCTTTTGGAACCTCTTAATTATCGATTTACGGCAGTGTGCCGCTTTAAATTGTTTATATTTTGAAATCATGATTGTTTCTGGTGTTAAAGTTAAACAAGTTGTGACAGGGTCTGCTTGTTTCTTCTCAAACCGACCACTGGGAATTTTGAAATTTCGTCGATATAGGTCATCGATTTTGAATTGTTCTTGAAGTCTTGTTACTTCCGTGTTCTGTCCTGGGACCAACCAAATATCAGCCACATCGTATCTAGAATACTGTTCCAGGAAATCTCCCTTCACTGGCGATTGTCTACTTAAGGTCGAGATTTATTATGCTACCAATGCCCATTTCCGGTACACAAAATCAAAGGTATTTTGATTTTGATTTGTAGTTGCTACTATAGTTGATGGCTTCCATGGCATTAAAACATGGTATCCACAAACGTAGGTGATGCCAGTTAAAAAAAAAATCACGATAAAGCATGCAGTTATCTTGATATCAATGCAAAAACTTAATAAAGCGCGTCAATCCAAATAGACACAGCAATATGAGATGGCAATTATGAAGTACATGTTCGAATGCGTGTTCTTGCCTACATACATATGGAATCGAAACCATTGTTACAAAAGTAGAAGTCGCTATTACTGGCAAAGGAATCGTGAGCAATAACAAGGAAATTTCCTTGCGTCAGTTCTTACATGTATGACAGTGCCCTGATAATGGTCCCTCGTCATTTCAGACACAATCGCTCATGAAGTTTGCAGGTGTTCCAAATGCATCCGTTTTCACGTAAACGTCGTATTAAACGTCAGAACGTCACGCTCTAAACTCTGCAGACACAATACGTCTGCCTAAAATAGGTGTATGTCTGTCTGGCCGTCAATAAAAACGCCTACACTGTGCTGAACGAATCCTTCGGTAGTTTCGTTGTCTCAACCATGCCATTCCATACAGAGTCTGGACGATTTTTCAAGATTCCATAAATCTGATTTAACATTGCATATTTCTGCATATCCAAGACGATGTAAAGTTATTGACAATTCGCGCTGAAATAATGTCGCGGAACATCGAACAAACCATAGCGATAATTTCCGAGATACACAATTCTGTATCGTTAGTGGAGGGGCTTATTACATGGGTCTTTGAAAGTAGAAATTGAAAATTAAGGCGGCAATACTTCAAAATTTAAAGAAGCATATGTTAAGTAATTGGCAAAGAAGGCAAATAGAATATTTGTAGAGTTAGGTGTAAATTACAGATATCGTTTATCTAGAGACTTATAGAGCGAAACGTATAATTTTGTTCAAACCCATGGCTTCGCATATCTTACAATTCTAGTTTTAAATACCACACGACTAAATATTTCTCGACAATGCTCCAAATGTTACAAATATTCTTCATATGGTGAAAAGAGCTGAGATGAAAAGCAACGATCTAGCCTTGCTATACGGTGTTTGTTGATATCGACCTCTTCATAATATCGGATAAATGAATGGCGGCATATGGCCACATATTGTAAATGCTAGCCACAAACCTTTAACAAACAATCCGATGCAGACGGCAATATGAAATATTGTTGTTGTAAAATGACCATCTGATCAGTTAGTGTTTTACTAAATACTTTGCATCAGTTTGAAATTAAACATCAATGTGTGTCTGGATTTAGAGTGGTGTTCTAGAAGACTTTCATCTTGGAGAGATAAACAATTGTCGTTTGGTGAAGCAGTAACTAATGTTATCGACCAGCACGTTCTGTCTACAAAGATTAGTACGGTTTAATGCCAAAACATCTTGCATTTATAGCACTCTGTTCAATGAAATATCGCTTGACCCCATCTCTATAAAGATGCACTTTAACTAATCAACAAGAGCATGACCAAATCTTTGGCGAGTCGTTTCAAGTCTGTGGTTTCAGCCAAATATAACACCGAAGGCATTTATTTTTGTGATAGCTCAACTTTTGGAGTTGTACAGGAGATAGCAATCGTAATGAGGAATTGGTTTTACATAGTCCTACTTACAATTGGTGTTGCGATTGGCTTTCCATATACACCATTTTCCTGATAAAAAGGTAAATTTTAAGACAATTAAGGTCTGCTTTTAACGTACTCATGTACAAGTCTCCAGTTGTAGAAATGTTAAATTGTAAATTGTTCATTTTGCAAATCATTCAATCTTTATTTCCAAAAGAAGTACTTTGATATTTGGAGTTTATGTACATTGCTTCAGATAACGTCCAAGAGGGCAAGGTACAGTTTGGTGCAAGTGACTTATCGTCAAGAGCTATATACGTACATCCCTGACATTGAGACAAGCTCATAGAACACATATCTTTAACCCGTATATTGCTGAAACCGACTTCGTGCTTATGCAAACAGCTTAGATCTAGACCAGCCGCCAAGTAAATTGGCGGCTGGTCTGTGATCTAACCTGTTTGCAACTCTGAGTAGCTTTTCTCATCAGAATCAAGCAGATATCTAAGGTGTTGGAAACAGACGACACAAACATCTATTTATAGAAAATTACCCAGAATTCTTAGGGGTTAAATGATGATGCATCACATCGCTGGGACTAGCGATTAGCGACAACTATTGATTCGAGAATGGTGGGTGAATTATAAAGTATGATAAATAAGGCCTAATTTGACATCGAATGAATGTGCTCTTACCGAAAGTTTCAAGAAGCAGTGAATTACAGAGCTTCTGGTACCAATGATAAGCCTTGTGAATTCCGCTAAATGATTAAGGATGGGCAATACGCATTCAGACACATTCTAGCATATCGTGCGCTACATGGAAAGAAGTGTGTGTCAATAAGATTGATACTGTTGAGTGAGTGAAATCAATCTCGCAATGGCATGAACCTTGACCCCTTGCTAAGAAAATCGTAAATCAAATATAACAACATGAGCAAGAATCAGTGAAATGCTACCATAACCCTTTCCCAGACAAAAACGACACTTTACCACTTTGTTGCAGACGACTATAGAAAACATTGTGGGAAAAGGAGAAATTGATCATGATGAGCAATTTTTTCCTTTTCCCAAAATGTTTTCTGCCCTATCAAAAAATTATTTTCCACTTTCATCACATTTTGAAATGTCGTCTGCAAACTCTTTCATTTTGGGACAGTCGAACATTTCGCGTTTGGTAAATGGTTAAAACCCAGACAGTAACCATGCCTTGACTTACAATGCCGTCGTAGATTTATATTAAATGCCAACACCCGCGAATCTTTGTTGACTGGTTCCGTATTCAGTTTCTCCTAAGGTGACAATTTTGATTGAACAACATGATCAAGGCAGGAAATATTGCGATAAAAAGAGAAATATGGATCAAAAAGCGATTTCATCGTTTTGTGCAATGGTTTCTTAAATACCCCGCTTTCAGTGTGTTTGGATCTCAAGAAAGTGTGCACCGGACTTTAACAACGTCTGAAAGGTACGTTTATAGATCTAGACATGATTCCATAGCAGTACGTTTTGGCAAGAATTTATTATCGAACGTTTCCATACAGGGATTCGGTGTACGAGGGTAGTAATTCTTCTCTTTGGAGAAGGAATTCCTATGGTCTTGCAATAAGCCCTTGATACTAAACTCTTTTGACCCTTACAGTGATGGAACCGACATCATGGTTATGCGAACAGGTTAGATCCAGGTCAGCCGCCATGTAAATTGGTGGCTGGCCTAAGATCTAACCTGTTTGCTACTCTGATTTTCTTTCGTCATCGAAAGCAAGCAGATATTTAAGGTTTTGGCAGACGACACAATAATCTACTTTTAGAATAAAACCCATCATTCTAAGCGTTAATGGGCTTGTATCAGAGGAATAGGCAAGGCTTGAGACATGTTTTACAACTAAGCAGAGATTCATTAGTACTAGACTAAGGCTCTAAAGTATCTTGCCAAGGACAATCTGGCGAAATCAGGAGACTCTGGACAAGTTTACGACTGTGCAGATCGATACTGCTTGTTTGACGACATCATGGTGAGATAATTATGTTGGCTTGTTTGTATCTGGTAAACCGTGATTTTGAAAATAAATGTTTCGGTTATTTCATGAAAAAATGTGACAAAACTAAATTCCCGTACTTAAACCAATAGCGTCTACATATTTTGCATGGTGAACTGGCTCAACATTTGCCATGCTATTCCCAATATCAAAATTAAATGCGCGACATTTGAATTGACTTGTTGGATTTGGGTTTTATAACGTTCCAGTCAGTATTCTAACATATTGCAGTGGTCAGCAAACCTATTCATTCTTGTAGTATTTCTTTACCTGTGCTGTACAATTTCATATCCAGGCCGCTAACTGCTCTCCCAAATGAACAATATCAATCAGAGGTGAGAGACGAAGAAATCTTCTTTTTGCAATGACTTCATTAAACAACAAAAATAACATTGACTGGACCCCCTGCCGGGTATCAAACTCAAGGCACCTGTATTCTAAATTGGACACGCTACATGAAGAGCTAATGAATAGCAACCGTGCCAATGTTGAAAGGCGTCAACCAGGTGCGGGTTTAAACCCACAACTTTTAACATATAATCTTGTCTCTTTACCTCTGCAGGGCCGCAGTGGTAAATTTCAATATTGTAGTAAAACTGGCTGAGTTTACTAGAAAATTCACATCAAAAGGATAAACCTACTCGTTGCGAGTAAACCCTCCTGCTGTCGTAAAAGACAAATGGGCTTCGTCCTAGGTCTTTGACAGCGGCTATGGAAATGTAGTTTTCTTGAAAATAATCCGAGCTGTTAAAACCCTCAACCCTTTCCCAAACAATAACGGCATTTGAAAACTTTGTTGGAGACGAACTTAGAAAACATTGTGGGAAAATGAGAAATTGCTCGTAACGAGCAATTTTTCCTCTTCCAACAAGGTTTTCTGCTTTTTCTAAAGAATATCGTTCAGTTTCATCACATTTTGAAATGTCGTCTGCAAACTCTTTAAATTTTGGACAGTCGAAAATTTGTTGTTTGGGAAAGGCTTAAATTAGGGAAACAATATAAAAAAAAACAACTTTAGAAAATATATTTGCTTGTGATTGTTGCAGTCTTAGTTTCTACAAGTACATGTATAATAAGGAAATGGATTCATTTACCCAAACTCCTCACAGTAATCTCCCCTTGATACGCTGCATCGATAAAGGGAGATCACTGTGAGGAGTTTGTCATTTACCATTGCCATTGTGTATTCAAGGTAAGGCATGCAACTCCAATTAAGTTGTTATTCAAAGTATACAGAGTTATTTCCCTTGTTAATTAAAGCTTTTACCACGCAACACTTTATTTAACACATAAAATTTGAATGTGTTGAAAGGTTAGCTGAATGATGAATGAAAAAAAAACAATAAAAAACAAAAAAACAACAAAAGATGAACTTTACAGCAATAGAAGTTTTATTAATAATCTTACATCTCTGAGGTTATTGCAAAGAAAGACAAGGAGAGTCAGAAAGAACCATATGGAATTTGAATCAGAATAAATAAAACCTGTTTTGCTGCAAATCTCTTATATATTACAAGATGATATATTTGCTGAATAAATAAATTCTTAGAGGAATATCCATGCAATGATGTAAGAGGACTATTTAAAAGTAATCACCAATACAGAAGATGAACACAAGGGAAATAACTTAAAAATAAATCTCGAATCAAATGTATGAATAGTCTCCCTTTGTGAAGTAAAGTCTCACATTTTTACTTTCATATGGATTTGAAACGTTCAGCTTAAAATGATTTTGAAAGGGGTCTATCCACTCTTGTGAATTAGTATATTGCTGCGATCTTGCTCAGTTTTTTCCAATGGGTAGGTATTCATAACATTACTGGCATTCTACAGGGACATGATTGAAAAATGTCAATAATTTAATCAATTTACAATCGAAACATCTTCAATAGCAGATATTGTCTAATTAGGTGGATGAAAACACACGTCTCTATACTATCAATCAATATTTTCTTTCTGTGTTCTACTTCATCCTTTATAATCAGCATACTAAAATTTCTTTTGAAAAGAAAACAAGCATTACATAAAAGACAGCTCTCTCTTCATTTTTTAAGAACTTTACTGATAACACATTCTTACTTATCAAATAATGATAGATATAATAGACAAAAGAAGATGAAAAGTAAAATAATTTTTTTCTATAATGGAAGAAACTATGAAACAAAATTTCTCCTATATTGACTTCAAAGTTTGTCTGAAGCAAACATGTGAACATGTATCTATAAAAAGAACCTGTTTATAATGGGGTTTAAATCCTTTCAAAGCGAAAAAGACAAAAAAATAAAATCAAATTTACTCATAGCTGGTTTCACTCACTTTGGCACACATACAGCAAAAAATGTATCAAAAAAGCACACACAAAGATAAAAGAAGAAATTTCTGTTTTGTGTGGCAAATTCAGATATATTTGATACAGGGTTCACTGGGCACATCTAGTTAATGATAGACTTACCCATGTGACCGTTTTGTGTCTTACCTGAAAATAGATAAAAGAAAACACATAGTTTAGTAATAATATCAATTTTCAAATTTCTTTAAATGTATTTGCATGGGAATTCATGCAGTTTTCAACAATTATTTAGATACATCCGAACAACAGTTCACATATCTATGCTCCCTAGATTCTTACCAAAACAAAGTCTTTTTTTTCATTGACATTTAAGTGTCAGTATAATAAAAGGAATTCATTAGTACATGTGCTAATGGTTTTGATCATTCATTATGACCTGGCACAGTCTTGGACCTTCATCGAGATTCTCATCCTTCCTCATAAAAAAACTTCCATCAATATAACACTAAGGAAACATTTATAAACCTTTAAAATGCTGGGTAATTTTCAAAAAAATAACTGTGATGTCTGCTTTCCAAAACCTTAAATACCTCCATAATCTTGTTGAGAAAAGATACTCAGAGTATCAAATAGGTTAGATCACAATTTACTTGGCAGAAGACCTGGATCCAACCTGTTTGCATAAGCATGAAGTCGGTTCCAGGTATTTAAGGGTTAAGGTACACCAATTCTGCATTTGTCATGATGCTTTTAACACAAAACATCTAACAGCTAGTAGTTAACGAAGAAAAAGCCAAATTAAGTGGAAAAGAAAACCTCCAGTTTAAAGGGGGCGTCCTTTGGCAAGACACTTCAGAGCCAATAGCCTAGGACTGATAGATCCAGAAAAGCCATTATATAACTGAAATATAGTTGATTCTGCATTTTCTCATGAAGATTTCAACAAAAGTTATCTAACTGCTAGCAGTTAACGAAGAAAAAGCCAAATTAACCCTTTCCCAAACAATTACGACAGTTGACCGCTTTGTTGCAGACGACTTTAGAAAACATTGTGGGAAAAGGAGAAATTGCTTGTGGGGAGCAACTTTTCTCACACTGTTTTCTGCCCTATCAGATGATTATTTTCCAATTTCATTACATTTTGAAATGTCGTCTGCAAGCTCTTTCAAATTGGGACAGTCGAAAATTTGTTGTTTGGGAAAGGGTTAAGTGGAAAGGAAAGCCCGCTCTATAAAAGCCATTGGCTGGTATTGATCAGATCTAAATATAGGACAGCCTTTCAAGGAAACAAATAATTTCCTGGCTAAGCATTTCACACGTTTCCACCCTTTTCCCGGTATACCGAGTTTTACAGGACCCTTCTTTATTCATTTGTAAGGTGCCTGTTCACAGATGAGAGAAAATTTGAAAGTTTAAAATTGATTTCTTTAAAACTGCACATCTGCACTTTAATATGATACACACTGAAGGATTGTCTTTGGAAGCAAAATAAGATTGTTTACAATTTTTTAAAGTGAGTAAAGTATGTATAGGAAATAGAGAATAGACATGTACTTTAATTCAAAAGCGTGACATCGCTTTTTGAGATCTACCACATATAAACTGTACATACTAAGATGCATTGATGCTTCCTGAATCAATAAGGCTTTCAAATGCTACTATCAATTGTATACCGAACATCAATACAAAACTGGCATTGTTTCAACGACATATCATTTTGACTTTCAAATCTTCTCTTTTGTGAAAAAGCACCTTTTACATATATCATTTTTCTTAACAAGGCTCTTCTAATAGCCTCTTCATAAAATCAAGTTAAAAAAAAAAAAAAAAAAATTGGAATTTGCAGAGTATGCAGACAAAAATTTGAATTGATAACAAAATTGGAAGACATTTCTCTCATAGGACAGAAATGATTGTTGATAATGGAGAAATTGTTAGTATTATCAATCTCTCTTTTCTAAAAAGAATATCGAAACTCTCCCATACATATTATAGTACTTGTATGCAGCTGAAGCACACAAATCAAATATAATTGTGACTGAAGAAGAAATCGACTTTAACAAGCCTTTGTCTTTGACAATATTTCTCCACTTATGTCATAATGTTTTCTACAATTGACAAGGTATAACATAATCTCAAAAAGATTGCTACAACATTGACTGCTGTAATTTGAAGGAGTCATAAAGAATCATCTCAACCACAAGGTCTTTAGTTGTCCTGGGGTCAATATGTATACGAGATTTTTCTAATGAGTTCCCTTAAAATGGAGTTTGTCGAATATTGCCAAAAAATACTATAGGTAGAAGGAAAAACCACTTATCTATATCACTGACTCATTTATGTCTACAATCCTCTGTCTGCCTAAATCCCTAATGTTATCTTCATGGAAGTTTATTAATCTTGTCAGGTTTAATTCTACTGTGGCATTAAAGGTATGTAAACTAATTAAGCTATTCCTCAGGTGTGTCTGCAATGAGGAGCTGTTATGTTATTGCCTGTTTTCATGCTGTATTCACAGGTAAGGGAAGGACGGCACACTGCTTAATAATATTTGCAATTGGAACATTTAATTAACAAGCTATCTTTCTTATATAAACTGTGTTACTGAAGACAAATGAAATGAAGATGCAATAAAATGTACACACCTTCCTCAGATAGAAATAGAATATAGATAGAAGTATTGATAGACAAAGATAAATGATCTGTTGCAAGTATTATCATTTCTGAAAAATATTTTAAACAAAAGACATTCTAAGAAAGCATGTTAAAATTTGGAGTTTGATCTTCAAGAGTTTAAACACTTTCTTTATGAGATCTCACACAAATACAATTTTAAAGAAAAAAGAAGACACTTGATATGAAACAAAAATGAAAGATAAATGTAGTGGCTTTGTTTACAAAAGGAAAAATTGCTCAATTTGTGCAAATTCACCTTTTGTTTCAGTGTTCACATGTTACCCCGTCCAATATAAGTTACAGTTAAAGCTCTATTAACTATCATTCTATTGAAAGCTCATGTCTTTTCAGGACAATACAGCTAGCGAGATCCATCATGAAAGAAAACCTGTGCTCAAAGCATATTGAGGGAAATTCTATCGTAAGTACTTCACATATGTGAAGCACTTACTATAGTCTTGCATTGAACCCTTCAAATGTAATACCAAGCATTGACAAAGCTATAAAAGTAGATACTCAATGTATCTTTATGGGAACAACAGTCTGTAACATGATAGCAGGATATGCCCATATGACAATGATCAAACCGGTATCATGAATCCCTTATCAGTATCAGACGAACTTCTTTTGACCCATTCCTTGATATGGGTATCTTTGACTGGTCTTAAGTTGAAGGGACAATAGACTACTAAATACAAATGAAAGAAAAAGCATTTTATTTCCATTTGGGTTAGTTAGTGGCGAAAGCATGAATTGATTATTCAATGCTTTTGCCACAGAATAGATTCACAAACCTGTTCATGATGTTCATGAACCTGTGTTCATGATGTTCATGAACCTGTTCTTAAAATTCATGAACAAAATAAGAACAGCTTTGTGTTCCTGAATAGCCATTTAATTTTAATGAATGTTCATGAAGTTCCTGAAAAAGGTTTTGAATCTTGCACACCACTTCAACACTGGAAACAGTGCTTTTACCATTGAACTAACTGGGCAGATGGTTTTTGCCTCAAAACACCATAAAATAAAGCTGTTACATGACAATTAATTCACAAAAGGGGCTCCTGCATGGCTAGGTAGTTATGGTTGGGGACAAGATATCTGAGGATCATCGGTTTGATCCCAAATGGTGCTGCTAAAAAATGTTTCGTGGGAGTGTCCATTGAAAAGACACTTCAGAGCCCCTGAGAATCTTAGCACTAGTGAATTCTAGGAAACTATCATATAACTGAAAACATGTTGACACAACATTTAACCCAATATAAAAAATTAGTACAAATACAATTTACACAACTCAGTGGCATTATGTGTAATCCCCATAACAAACACAGACTCATTTTCGAAGCTTCCTCAAAATTACAGGGCTCGGAATTTATGACATTGTCCGTATTGATCGCCATATTTGGTAATTTCATGTTACGGAATCCTAACAGCAGGGGTGTTATATGCCTGTATTCAGGAGAAGACAGCCAAAACATCAATCGTATCTACTCGGCAATCCCCGTAACAAGTCGGTAGATATACCTCGTAGGCAGTACATGAATACACCAGAAATCCTGGGGTAATTTGCCTTATTTCCGGCGGTTAACGCAAAATGCACACAGGCACTAAATAGGTATTTTAGATACACACAAATTGGCTATTTATCACAATTGAATGTATTTTTTACCCTTTCCATTAAAGATGATCATATCAACACGTCTTTGTTTCATATTTTGTCAATCGGCTCTTCTCGGCAATCCCCGGCTTGTGCCGGGGATTGCCGAGTAGATACGATTGCAAACGGACATGCCCTTCGTTGCTGACCTACTTTCAAAAATGGCTCCCCATTGCTTCCGAGGTTATTTTAAGAAATGGCCGAGGTGTTCCGAATGCCAAAACATTGCCTTTACAAAAAAGTAGTCCCAAACGCTTGCTTTTACTAGGAGACGTAAATTACTCTGGCCTAAATTTAATGAGCTGCCTTACTATTTCTGAAACTTTAAACCTCATAGTGCTGGAACTCACTTCATGCTTATGCAAACAGGTAGGATCCAGGCTAGCCGCCAAATAAATTGGCCGCTGGCCTGTGATCAAACCTGTTTGCTTCTCTGAGTATCTCTCCTCATCAAAAACAAGCAGATATTTAAGGATTTGGAAAGCAGACGACACAAAAATCCATTTTTAGAAATTTACCCAGTATTCTAAGGGATAAGATCCCATTAATTGTCTAAGCTTGAAGTAAACTTCAATACCTTGTTTTGTTCAATAAAGATGTTTTATTAATGTGATTCTTTATGCATAACTAAATCTTCTACATAACCAAACCCAGTCCCCTCCCCTAAAAAGATTTATAAAACAACAATCATATCATCTGACATTGTATCTTATTTCCCATATCAACAGTGCTGTTCCTGAGTAAAGATTGGATTTCCAAAGTTATTTTTCATTTATCTGGGTTGAGAGTCTCATTGATTGATTATTAAGCGCTGATCTGGGATGACACGCAGAGCACTACGGCCTTTAATATAGAGAGCATTTGAAGGAACTGAGACATATCTATCCAAGCAAACACCATTCTATCCTTATAATAGTAGACAAGTTACCAGAATACTTATTTTAAATTCAAAGAATATTTCTCTAAAAGAGCAGACAAAGTTTTACAATAGACCATTATGACAAGAATAAAAGTGGCATTATTTTCAACAGTTACTTAATTATTTCTTCTAATGTTATAATCTCTTTAAAATTGAATTAAAGCAAATATTCTTTGTCAAAAGGCTTTTTAAGTTAAAGGATTAACAACTTGAAAATGCATTATTTCATGTAGTTAAAAATTAACAAATTGAACTTATAAACCCGGTATTTTTTAATATTTTTAATCTTATTTCAAAAAGGTTTACAAATGGAAAAACAACACCTAATGAAACAGAAGCAAATTTCATCTCATATAATAATTCCTTGGATCTTGAAAGGACTTATTCAATATTTGTTTTTGTTAAACTGTTGCAACAGCTCATCAATCCATAACTCCTTCACAATAACAAATAGTTATCCAGGAACATTCATCTTTCAGGAGAAAATTGCAAAATTAAAGAGCAAAAATCAATGATCCAGAGGTTTTTCCCATCAATTTGAAGACATTATCCCAACATAATGGAGTAATGGTTGAATTATAAACTATTCTCTGAAGCTCATAAACAATAACAGACAATAATCAATGTTGCATGTCTCTAATTGTATGGAATATTTCCCATTCCATGACATTTACTAAACATCAATAGTTTTAGATGCGCTTGGAGAAGAATTCAAACTATTGAATATATCCCTCAGAATGATGAGTTATTTTTTAAAAATAGATCTTTGTATTGTCTACTTTCCAAAACCTGAGTATCTTTCCTCAGCAAAATCAAGCAGATATTTCAGGTTTTAGAAAGCAGGCGACACAAAAATCTATTTCAAGAAAATTACCCAGCATTCTAAGGGTTAACCCCTCAAGGTGGGACCTTGGATATTTCCATGAGCTGTTAAATACACCTAGGATATAAGTGTAGGGTTACAATTATTCAGGTAAATCGGCCCCAGCATAAAACACCTTTTCTAAGTGCGCACATTAGGAAGTGTTGGACATCCTTTTAAACCATTTCTTTTATCTGTAACTCATACGAAATTATAAATTGTGACATATATAGTTGTTTCTTCAATCAAATTAAATGTCTTTTTAGATTTCACATTTTAGATCTATTTTTGAAAACAAAAGTGAAGTGACGTCATTCTGTGGGAAACAATATGGCGTCATCCCTATTATTTCAGAGGTGTTTTCATTGGATAAACCAATGTGTTCAGATTGGGTGGGACCCTCACATTCTCACATATTAGGAACCACTAGACAGGAGCTGCCTTAATTGGATTGCCTTTTATATCCTATTTTTCTTCTAAGTATCGTCTGCTCAAAGGTCAATAAACTTATACTAATTCAAGTTATCTACAGATCAACTGAAGGTTTTCCAAAGAAATTTCCATTCTGAGGCAAAATACATGCATGGTTCAGGAAGGTTAACCCTTTACAAAATGCCAAATTTTCAACTGTTCCAAATTGAAATAGATTACAGATGAAATTTTAAAATGTGATAAAATTGAAAAATAATCTTCTAATGGGGCAGAAAAAATTGTGGTAAAAGGAGAAAATGCTTGTTAAGAGCAATTCCTCCTTTTCCCACAATGTTTTCAAGAGTCATCTGCAACACATTGGTCAAATGTTGTTATTGTTTGGGAATGGGTCAAACCCAGATATGGAATTCTGTGACAGTAAGTTAAGGTTTCATCCTAAAAGGGAATATCTCACAGAATGTGCTGTGTGAGTGAGAAATAATAAAAAGGGCTTATAAATAGTTCTCATCATCTAATAAAAGACCATTTTCAATACCTACATTTTAAAGAAGCTAAAAACCTATGTTATAAGCAGAGCATACATTTAGGTCTTGTCTCTTGACTCTGTGTTTATATGATTACTGTTGATGCAAGAACCTATACCAACCAGTCACAAGCTGAATCAATCTGAACTCATCGGATTCAACAGATGAAAACACCTCAGAAATAATATGGAAGCCGTCATATTGCTACTTGCAACTACTTTCATTCATTTCATTTGACATAGATGTCATTTTCACTAGCAACACATCTTAATAAGCTTTTGAAGCAATAAAAAAATAACATAGTGTATAGCAAACTGAGTTTATTATGTGCAGTGATTATTATCTTTTACTACAATTTTCCACATTATATATTACAGCGCGCAATTTCCTAGGATTCGCCAATACTTAAACAATTCTCTTAGAACCTGCAGTGCCAGTAACAATTGGAGAAATCTCTATGACAATGAGCTTTTAGGAAGAGAGAAACTTTCTATATTTCAATATTCGAAATTGCTTGTGCCTAACAAATTCCACTTTTGATGAATTATTTACCAGAATAATGAAAATGCAAATGACTTTTTTACCATCCACACATTAGGAATAGTATTGACTTATAAGAGATGACATGTTTTGTTCAGTGTAACTGTAACAGACAATAAGAGATGACATGTTTTGTTCAGTGTAACTGTAACAGACAATAAGAGATGACATGTTTTGTTCAGTGTAACTGTAACAGACAATAAGAGATGACATGTTTTGTTCAGTGTAACTGTAACAGACAATATCCTACAACACTATCACCTCAAGCTTCCTATACTGTTTGATAAAATAGTAGAGTGATTTAAGAAAAAAAATGCCTTTTTTGGCATTATTTTACAGTCATATTATAATAAAAATAGTTATCAATAACTATATTGAGTTTCCCTGTTAATCACAGAGTCTTTGAGTTCAATACCTTAGCATGGCAAATACTGAGGACATAGTAACATGACTTGATTGTCTCTCATCATGAAACAAATGTGTTCAATGGGCAGTCATAGTGCCTAAACCTTTAATATAGTGCTGGAATCGGCTTCATGCTTATGGAAACAGGTTGGATCAAGGCCATCTATCAAATTTATATACCTACAGATATTTTAGTTTGGAAAGCAGACTACACAAAAATCTATTTTTACATTTTTACAAAATTACCCAGCATTCACAGGAATGGAAAGGAATTTTCTGCATCGCTAGAATGAAAATTCTTGATAATGGGTAGATGAACAAACCACTACGATGCAACCAAATCTGTGTTATCAAAATTGCACAGTACCTAAACTCTTTAACCATTTCACCGCCATAGGCGACTCCTGTCGACAGCTTGGTAGAGCGCTGTAGGCGACTTGCGTCGACAAATTGATGTTGTTGTTAGTAGGCGACTTTATGCAACGATTACGAATATGTAACTCTCACGCATGCACCGTGTTTATTTGTTATAATCGAAAACGAGGCTGTCAAAGTGGTTTTTAAGTTTTTCCAACGAAAATCGATAAAAATTGGCCGTTTTAAAGCTGTCTGAACTTTTTGACATTTCCGAAATGTTTGTTTTGGTTCAATATGGTTGCGGAGAGAAGAAGGAATCAACGTTATACCTGCCAACAAGTCGCAAATATGCTGGCAAATGACAGCGATAGCGAGGAACCAGCTGACGAAAGTTCTTCAGAAAGTTATTCTAATGGAAACAACAGTCCAGAAACATCGGAAGATTCCGAAACAAGCGACAATTCAAATATGTATATTATGTATCACCAAGTCATCAGCAAATTCTGCGAAAAAATATTTTTACCATATTTGGAAGTAAACATATTTGGAAGTAAACAATTTATACACATCATATCATGACAACATTCTTTTATGTGCTACCGACTTAGTTAATTATTATCAAGCTGTGTTCCAAATTTGAACACATTATCTCAAATAATGAAAAAGTTATGCCAATATCAGGCAAACTGGTAAATATTTCTTGCAAAACTCTAAAATAACTTGGCGCTGGCAGGAACATTTCGCTATTTAATTGGCGGCAAAAGGGTTAACATGAAAGATATTTATCTATAAGCAGAAAAATAATGATATTTTTGCCTATACAGCTTTCAATCAGATTGTCTTGATTGAATTGTGGAGATTTTTTATGGTTCTCTCATAGAATTCAAAAACAAGATATCACATCTCTTTTGTGTTATTCTAAAGTAAGTTTGGGAAACTGCATGACAAAAAGAGCTATTTCTAACAAAATCAATTTATCATCGTTATGTCTAAGGTTAAATACTGTTAAAGGTTCAATAAAACCAGTACAGTAACACATAGTAGAAAGATTGCAGCAGTGTACCTATATATAGCCAAATGAAAACATAAAAAATTCTTATTTCATAATTCTGATCAGTATGTTTACCTTCAATTTGAATCAGTTAGAAAAGAAGTAGAGGATAGTGGTCAAAAGTTGGAGCATCAGTCTCTTGGGTTGTGGGTGTGAATTCTCTGAGAAGTGGGGTCCACTTTGGAATATTTCATCAATCAACATTCAGCCCAGTTAAAATGTAAACAGGAAGCAAATCTAAGAGTAATTTAGTATAAGTCTTAAGAACTTGTTTCACAATTGATGTAAAGAAAATCCCATAATGATAAAAAGGGTTCAAAATCGCTTCCTCATTTTCACTAGAAGTTTTTAGGTAATATCCATAAATCAATGAAACCTTTGATGATTATTTCATTAGATTTGCATATAATGTAATATTAACAAGGGCAAACTGTAAAGCCTCTAGATTATTCGTTCATCTGCCTCATTTCAAAGGCTGAGCATACCTTAGAACTATCATACAAAGGGCAATAGGTATATTTCACTGAACTCAATACCACCGAATGCCACATTTATGTACCTTGCAGCAGACGACTTTTAAGAAGCATTGTGGCAAAATGAGTAATGGCTTTTTTTTGCCACAATGCTTTTAAAATCTAATCACTTATCAGGGAGCAGAACTGAAAGATTTTTCACATGTTTACAAAGCTTTTCTGAATTTGTCTGCAGTGAAGAGAAAACCTTCTAAGATATAAGAGGGATGATTCAAAGTCTGACATTATTTCTAAACCCTATATTGTGGGTACTTGTCACAATCTTTCCAATAAGATATAAAACTCTGTTTCTTACCAAATTATTTTATAGCTAAATCCTGCCTGACAGAATTATTTCGGAATTTAAGATAATTCTATAAGTATAAATCCATCTGCAGAAATATCCAAGATATTATCATTCACAGCAGGTGCTCCCAATTATGGATTTGAGACGTGATGAGGAGAACCTATAATACCACATTCAGTAAGTAATGGAGAAATGGATGATAAAACAAGTCTGTTGTGAGTATTATATCCCTTTTACCACAATGACTTCAACCCGCAACCATGTGCAAAATATCTTCTTAATATATTCTTCATAGTTGTTGTCTGTTGCTGCCTTCAATTTGAACAAGTAAAAAAAAACATATGAAAAGATTAATTCTAAACCTTTAGAATGCTCACAGGCCAGCTACAAATTTACTTGGCGACTGGCCTGTGATCTAACCTGTTTGCTACATTGAGTTATCTTTCCTCATCAAAATTTATTAGATACTTTTACAAGGTTTTGGAAAGCAAACGGCATAATTTTAATGAGGAAAGATACTAAGAGTAGCAAACAGGTTAGATCACAAGCCAGTCACCGATTTACTTGGCGGCTGGCCTGGATCTAACCCGTTTCCATAGGCATGAAGTTGGTTCCTGCACTATAAGGATTTGATAAGTTGGTGTACCTGTGGAGGCCAGCCGCTTATATACTTGGCAGCTGGCCTGCGATCTAACCCGTTTGCATAAGCATGAGGTTGGTTCCCGCACTATAAGAATTTGATAAGTTGGTGTACCTGTGGAGGCCAGCCGCCAATTTACTTAGCAGCTGGCCTGTGATCTAACATGTTTGCATAAGCATGAGGTTGGTTCCAGCACTATAAGGATTTGATAAGTTGGTGTACCTGTGGAGGACAGCCGCCAATTTACTTAGCAGCTGGCCTGTGATCTAACATGTTTGCATAAGCATGAGGTTGGTTCCAGCACTATAAGGATTTGATAAGTTGGTGTACCTGTGGATGCCTGGTTTCCTGAAATCTGAGCCTTTCCAATCAACCATATTTATTATTTCAGAGATCAGATTCACTCAATAAACCCATTAAGCATCCTTTTTAAACCAAAAAACTCAAGACATCATTTTGAGCTGCTCTAAATTGCAACCAACTGAATATAACATTTAGCAAAATAGATAATTGTTCTTTGCAAATAAGCAAAAAACCATTGTGGCAAACATAATTGCTTATCATGAGTATTTTCTCCTTTTTCACTACTTTGACAAAGGAATCATTAATGAAATCTTAAACTCCCATGATGTTATTTATGCAATGCTGTTTTCTTACCATGGTTTATATCAAGACTGGTATTAAAACATCATATTGGAAATCAATATATTAATTCTGAATTATCATCTGATGTAGTTGATTATCTCCTTTTGAAAACCTACAATTTCTGTAAACATTGTGATAAAACAACAATTAGCATTGTAATGTGATGCCTCCTTTGATAAGGATAGTCAATAATGTTAGATATCAAGTCATCATTGACAAAAAAATCTCATTCATTATTATACTATATTCTTGGAGTGGACCCTTATTTTATACTTACTTCTTCCAATTTCAAAAAGCTTTTTGAAAATTTCAACAGAATGTTCCATCGTTGAACCTTTGTTGTAATTCTCCAGTTGAATTAAATCTTTAACACCTTTAATGCCTTAATCCCAAATTTATTTGTTTAATCTTTAAAATCTACTGTACTAAAATGTGTAATTCATCAAGTTTCATTAAAACGCTGGTAATAAAACCAAGGCTGATATCCAATGTGAACAGGTACCATCAAACTATTTCCATCAATATATTTATCAATATCCTTAAATTGCACAATTGCAATCATTTACCGCACTAGTAACAAAACAATCCACGTTTGTAGTTGATCAAACTCAACTTTCGCTTATTCTTAATTCCGTTAAAGCTTTCTGAAAGCACTTAATTCAGGGAAAAGCCAATATTGCACAAACACACTCACACACTGCGGATCAGGCAGAGTCTTGGTTATCCCAGTTTCGCCATGGTATGTAATGTATTATTTTGTATTTTTAGACACCATCAATACTACAGTGAGATGCTAGACAGCAAAACATCCCTCAAACCAATTCTGTGTCAATTGTCATCCGGGATCAGCCTGGGAAAACTCTCACAACAGCCTGATCCTTGGGTAGTTTTACTAAGCGCAAAATGCTTGCGTAAGTCAGAACTGATAAATATTGATAGTCTCTCAAATAAAAATACGATATTGTAATGTGACAGATCATTGGAAGCGTCCAGGAGAGACGCTTCCAATGATGTGTTACTTTGCAATATTGCTTAGCCCATTATTGAAATAAGATGGAGAAGCGTCTAGGAGAGACGCTTCCAATGATGTGTTACTTTGCAATATTGCTTAGCCCAATATTGAAATAAGATGGAATGTTGTTTTGAACTTACGCAAATTTCAGCATGAACTTATTTGTTAAATGATTTCCTTTTCAGCTCTATCTGTTTGTGAGTGATTTCAAGCTTCATTACTCCAAGAGCTCAAAAATAAGGTAGAAATAATCCCTGGGAAAGTTCTTTATTATTTCACTAACACTATTTTGTTGTCATTTGAGGGTTCAATGCAAAATCCTAAAGCAAGCAAGTTATATATTTTAGTGAAGAAGATGCTACAGTCTTGCTTTGAACCAATCGGAACTACTCGGGTATTTCCGTGAGCTGTGAAATACACCTCGGATATAAGTGTAGGGTTACAATTTTTCGGGTAAATCGGCATCCGGCAATTAACAAATTTTCTAAGTGTGCACATTAAGTAGTTCAATGTATATAGAAATGTTGGACATCCTTTTAAATAATTTTTTATCAGTAAATCATACCAACATGGCAAAATTGTTGTTTTAACGTGTATAGTTGTTTCCTCAATCAAATTTAACGACTTTTTAGATTTCACATATAAGATCTATTTTTAAAACGAAAGTAAAGTGAAGTCATTCTCGCGGGAAACAATATGGCCTCATCCCTATTATTTCAGAGGTGTTTTCATTGGATAAACCCGATGTGTTCAGATTGGCATTGAACCTTCCATTGTTTGGTTATTTTTAGCCCTTATTGCCCTCTGCCTCTGACTTCATACATGCATAAGTAATTTTCTAAAAATAGATTATTATGTTGTCTGCTTTCCAAAACCTTAAATATCTGCTTAATTTTGTTGAGAAAAGATACTCAGAGTAGCAAACAGCATAGATCACAGGCCAGCTACCAAATTACTCGGCAGCTGGCTTGGATTTACCCTGTTTGAATATGCATGAAGTCAGTTCCAGCACTATAAGGGTTAATTCCTCAATCCGATTGTCAGTTACAAGGATCGGACCAGATCAGCAGAGAGTTTTTCTGTTGCAACCTAATCTTGTCCTGCACAATGCCATTTGATATGAAACCATACCATTTGGAGTCTGGTATGTTACATTATATCTTTGGAGGCTCATCTTTACCTACACAATGTGATATGGTTTGATTAGATACCATTTGGCTCTGATACATTGCATTACTATTCTGGCAATATACACTGTTTTGGGGAACTCTTTAAATAGTACTGCTGTATATGATACAGACAATATATGTTGTTTTTGAGAACTCATATGAAAGCAGTACTGTAGCAGCACCTTCGCTGATTACAATCCCCTAGTGCACCCTGTGGTTCTATTCTATCAATCAATAGGCTGATCAGTAATGCGTATTGTGATTCCCTTTCCTAATAATCGAGAACTTGTTTCTGGAATTTCTTTTTAATAATAGCCATGATTATCGACCACGGGGAATTGAAACAGAATTATTCCATAATGCATCTTATTTGTGAGATTATTTTATCCTTTTCCTTCCCTGGAATTTTTTTCTATTCCAATTTGAAAGTAACATTTTTACAGACAACATTGAAAAAGTATTAGAACCACTATATCTTAACGGTATTTTGTAGAAATCATTGTGGCAAATGCAAAGTGCGTATAACAAGCAGTTTTCCCAATGGTTGCAATGATTTCTTCTGTTGTCTGTTCAAGTTGAGATTAAAACACTGGCAAGTACATTGCAATAAGGTTAAAGCATGAAAGGCTGATAAGTAATCACTGTATTGTGGAACATATTTCTAAAGTATTGATTAATCATTGCTAACCAATAATTTGTATGATGATATAGCCTGAATTTAAACAGAATATGAGAATTATTGCAGCATGTGGGGGACTTTTCTGATTTGAAAGCATTCAAACAATATTCATAGGTTTAAACATGAGAACACTAGATGATTGAAGAAAGAATTGCAACAAAAGAAAGAAATGTTCAAATTGAGAAGTCTTAACCATTATAGTGCTGGAACCAACTTCATGCTTACGCAAACAGGTTAGATCACAGGCAAGGTGCCAATTTTCTAAAAATTGATTTTTGGGGTAATTTTCTAAAAACAAATTTTTGTGTCATCTGCTTTCAAAAACCTTGAATATTCTTAATTTTGATGAGGAAAGATACTCAGAGTAGAAAACAGAATAGATCACAGGACAGTCGTCAATTGACTTGGCAGCTGGCCTGGATCCAACCTGTTTGCAGAAGCATGAAGTTGGTACCAGCAATATTCAGGTTAACCACTAAACCATGCAAGACCCCTGTATGGGGTATAAGGGGCAATGCCTGATGAATTATGGTAACCAGCACTTTTTACCTATCAGCATCTTCTTTTTTCTGGACTTATCTTGTGTTTCAAGGTAAACACTGTGCCTGCCACTATAAAAACAAGCAAACATATTACAAAAAGCACTGCTTCGTCATTTCATTAATGCAAGCGCATTTTCACAGGGTCTTACACATCAAATGGGTGTGTGGGTGCGTGTGTGTTTGATGCCAAACTCAATTAAGTCTTGGATTTCTATATGTGTCACATTTTAAACTGTTTATTTTGTAAATGGTGATTTTAATCTTAAACAGAGAATGTTCCAAAGCACAGTGGAGTCATATATATGAATTACTTGAAAAGATTAGTTACTTTCCGATATGATACAACAGAAATCATTTTCATGCTATATTTTGTTGTCTGTTGTTGCCTTCGATATTGACCACACAAATTCCCACATGGCGGACCTGGTTAAGAGATCGAGTAAATTCTGATGGTTTATTATTGAGCATCCCTAAGCGTTCACCGCTCACGCCCAAACAGTCTATACATGATTTTTATTGCTCATGGCAGTAACACAAGAGCCAAATCAGGGGAGGCACTATACTGTCCAATTCCGTCAGATTAGATCTATCATGAATGAGTGATGATTTGCTTAATCCACTTTCCCATAAAACCTCATTTTGACATACCGGCACCTCCTGCAGAAGTCTTAACCCTTTACCAAACGCCACATTTTCGACAGTACTAAATTGAAAGAGATTGCAGACGACATTGCAAAATGTGATTGAATTAAAATAATCCTCAAATAGGGTAGAAAATATTGTGGGAAAAGATGAAATTTCTCGTTGAGAGCGATTTCTCCTTTTCCCACAGTGTTTTCTTAAGTCGTCTGCAGCAAGTGGTCAAATGTCGTTATTGTTTGGTAATGGGTTATAGGGACTCTTTCACTGATTATGTTCTGTGAGTAACAAATATTAATCAAAGTGCTGAAAGCGCTGAAGGAAAAGGGTGCGTTTAAAGCAAGATGATGGAGGATACTTTTAAAAATTTCTTTGGGCAACATTATTTCTGTGAACAGAGAATGAACGACAGTCTATTTTTTAAACATCTGGACATTTTACGATTTCCCATGAGGCAACCAAAAAAGGGGATACAAACGTCATTTGTTTACATAATTAGAACAGTCCATCACTTGATGTCACATTGAATACACTTGAATACAGGATACACTATGGTATGTTGTGCGATTGATTGAACTTATAAACTATTTTAGTATAAATTAATTTTCCTTTTAAACATTTCAAAATGATTCTGTGTCTGTGCGAAGATAATGATTGTTAAAACTGTGAAAAGAATTGAAGTTGAAGGATGAAAATTGACTGAACGTTTCTTACATGTTTGCAATGTTCACGAAATTGTATCTCATAAAGAGTAAAACAAAGATAGAAAGTGAGATTGGTTTCATATTTAGGTTTAGAAAATCTATTGGTGGATCGCAGTGTGTCTCTTATTGGTTATTCAAAGCACAAACTGCATTAAAAGCTTACTTCACTTCTACCACAATTGTTTTTTATACACTGTATACCTTTCCTCTTTTTCCTGCGTTAGGAAAAGAAAGTTACGACGACATTCGTAGCAACTTTGCCAGAAAGAAACTTTGCTCTTAAAGAGACTTTCTCAAAGAATAAGATTAACTTTTTAAAATAAATTGGCTTTTACCGTAAAAATTATTGCATGCATTTCTAAAGTTTCAGAGAACTAGATTATTTGGAACATTCTAAATAACATCAAAATCGCCGATATTGCAGACCGTTTAAATGGGTTTATCGTGTAAACAACATGCTAAACGTAGAGTAAATGGTTGTCTCGCTTTCCCAAAGAAGAACATACATATGCGAATGCTCAATTCATATTAATTAATGAAAGCACAGGTTTTTAGCAGCTTATATGTAAAGAAATTAACAGCGATCTTTGGTTTAGTGGCAAGGATTATGAATATCAAATTTTTACTGTTTATTCCTCTCAAAGCACACATCTCTGATAGTATTTTTAAGATGAAATTGATACCAAATGTCAATATAACTGCTAACGCACCCTAGTCCAAAAATTGTGATTTAAGTAACCCATGTCATTATTTATTCAGTGATTAACAACAATTAAAAAGGTGATTTAAGCATCCCTCGTCACTGTATACTTAACAAATAACTAATGTCAATTTCTCTATCATAAAAATGCGAAAAAACCTCGGTTTTCGTTAATGAAAATCAAGAAACATGCACTGGCACCTTTCAGATCAGCAGCTTAACCCTTAAAGTAGTGGAACTGAATCCATGCCTAAAGAAACAGGTTAGATCCAGGCCAAGTAAATTTGCAACTGGCTGGTGACCTAACCTGTTTGCTACCCAGGGATGCCAGGGTTCAAGTCCAATTCGCACTACTGGTGCTATTTAAACATTCTTTGGTGAGAAAATTAAGATCCCCTAGCCTAGTACTGATGAATCCTAGTAAAGCTGTAACATAACTGAAAAGAATGTTGACAGCAACATAAACCTTATACAAAAAAAGTATTTTGCTTGGCTAAATCTATCTCAAATCTCCATGGACAAAGAAATCATGGTGTAAAGTGAGGACAACCTTCGCTAACCTTGTATTATAAGTGTTGTAAACATTGTACTGTTAAGAACAATAAATACTTGTGATCTAAGAGTACATCTCTCTTTTTTACATATTTTTCCCTATGCAAATATAAGCAGATGATAAGAAAAGATGCTCAGTCATTCATTCATTAGAATTTAGTACAACACTAATGTTGCTATTGCAGATTACTGAGAAAAACATGCTAACTTTAAGGGAAAAGATATAAGGAAGACAACAAGGTCGTCACTTGGGATGAGATTAAAGATTCATATAAATAAAATGAAAATTTTCTTTAAAGATTATTTTATCTTAAACATTATTTATCAAAAGATTTATCCCAACAACACAAGTTTGAAGATCGGGAAAAGGGAGAGTTCATTCATTACTTCCTACCATCGATCACTCATAGACAATAAAACCATATATGGTCTCTAAGACAATATGGCTCCCATAAGACTTCCCACGTAAATTGGGAATACTGGACAATCAACACACCCATGTCCAATCCAACCTTCTACGACATAATTATCCCTATCTCCAGATAACACAGACTAATGCATCAATGCCGGTGAAGTTGGCAATTGAAATTCATTATGACATTAGGAGAATTTGCTCGACACGAGCAAGTTCTTCTTATGTCATAAAGTTTTCAGTGTTTGGTAATTTATCAATTTTTAAGCCATTTTGGTATACCATTCTTTAAACATGGTCCTCGGCGAAGCTCTACGAATCCAGAAAGGATTACGTTTCACTTGATTAAACCTCCCCTTTATTAATGCAATTCTCTCATGATCAATTGTTGGAGCTGACACGATCCGATACGAGTTGCGGAAACCATGGACAGTAGAGTATCCCTTTTCTATTGAAATACAATAGTCCGTTTTCTAAGAAAACTTAATCTTTAAGTCATTTGTCCCCTGCAAAAGAGTCAAGTTCCTTTGTCACCCACCATTACATACAGAATAAAGCAATGAGTCCACATTTTAAACTTGTATTAGCAGATTAAACTCTTTAGTTTTTAATGTGGAAATGAAAGGAGGCAATGTTAACGATAAATAAACTTTGTAAAGGGCAAAACTCCCTTTTTAGATAATTTTTCACTTGAACTATAGGCGCATTTTGATATAGAGTTCCATTTATGCTGAAACATTGCCAAACAAAATCATATGATGAAGGTAATTGAAAATCTGTACTAATTTGAGGTTCAATAACTCAATAAGCTTGTAGACTTTTGAACAAATTTACTCAAACAGAAAAGATATAAGAATTCATCTTAGGTAGAATATTTTAGAAACCACAGTGACAAAAAGGTAACATGTATCTTTTTCTTATATTTTATTGTTGTCTGCTATGGCTCTATTTGAACCAGTCACAAATAAATATATCAAGGAATGTGTTAAATTGTGAATCATTGTTTTTTGGCGTAACAGACAAAATATCAAAGTATCTCAATTAATGTCCAAAATCATATTAAAAATCATCATTATAAAATTGAAATCATGTTTAAATCAATCTCTCTGAATATGGTTCATGCAATAATGTAGTCTCTGGCTTGGAAACAATGTTACCTCACAAGATAACATAATAGATACCAATGTAATGATGTTGAAAGCATCATTAAACAGAAAAGTCATCCACCTTTGATAGCTACCGGTATACATCAAAAATAGGAAAATGAGCAAAAGGCTTTTTAAAAGTATGATACAAGGATTTTTTAGATGTAGCGTTGCTCATGTTTTCAAAACATGTTTCATAATTCAAAGGCATCAATTATAATTTGCAACAACAAACCATCATGCTGTTACATGTAACCCTTTATCAAACAAGTGCCTTTGGTTTCATGCATCTACTGAGATTAAATGTTGAAATTATTGTTCGTCAAAAGGAGAAATTACATGTAAGAATAATTCCTTCTTTTCCAACATTAAAGTCTATCCTGAAAGAGAAACTGTTTCCAATTTTTTATTCCAAGATCCCACCGCTGCCTGAAAACTCGTCCAATTTTAGATGATCTAATATGCGCTGGTTGGTGAAGAGCCTTATGTTAATTATGCATGATACAAGATGAAACATGCTGGGTTTGAAATTCAGTAACACCATAACACACAGCCTGGCAGCACACAGCCCAATTAAAAATTTATGAATTTAATAGAATTTAGTTCAAGCTAAAAAGCTACTGAGGCATACCGATACTTTGTTCTTTGTACATGTCTATAGAAGTGTGGATCTTTAGAAATGGCTGTTTTTACCAAATCAATACTTACTCCTCTAACCAGTCTATTATTCAATATATTTCAAGGCCATGTTCACAGATTGGGCTCATACAACCTGTATTTTGCCTTAAATTGTAAAAGTTCTAGAATAATTGAAAATTAACTTAAAGGTACTTTACAAAGGAATTGAGACTGTTACACGATCACATGATGATTTTAAAAGAATAAATTCTATAAGGTTTGTTAACAATTAGCAATAAAACAAGGTCAGCTGCAAAACTTGGCAACAAATAAAACCAAAGAAATTATCCAATTTGAATGTTCATATTGTTGATATTGTATAAATGACAGTATTTTTATGTGTGTCCCATAACTTCTCTAACCAGGTGATCGCCACTCATTAATCCGAGCGCTCCTTGCTATCTTAGTGGTTACTCAAATATCAACAATGAAGTTAAATTGGTGGGCACCAAATTTGTGAAAATAGCACTTTGAAAAATAGATAATAGATAGTGCAGGCGTTATATGGTCATGATGCTGTGGTTTTTTGCTATATTTCAACATATTCCTTCAAAACTTATAACTCATATTACCTAGTTTTGCAGTTTTTCTGCGCGCTTGTAAGCGTTTAAATGATCATGTGTAAAAAACAATGCTACTGAAGGGAAGAAATGTTACAAGTGAAAACTCCTTGTATTACAGCAGTTTTTTCCGGCAGCTTTCCAACACCATAAATTCTGATGAGGAACAATACTCAGAGTAGCAAACATGTTAGATCACAGGCCAACAGACAATTTTGAAGTCAGTTCCAGCACCATAAGGGCTAAAGATTACAAATCCTTGGTTTTACATTTTGCTTTTTCTTAAGGCATTTTTGAGTCAAGTAGCTTATATATTATACATGTATAACTCTTTCATCCATAGGTTATCGACTCTTTAAAGATTGAAGCTCACTTCAGTACTCCTTCTGATGTTTGCAAGAATAAAGTTTATGTTTGTAAGCAACGTAAAGATTATATGTGAAAGCAGAAATGCTTTTGATTTCATTTGTACAAACAGCAATTGGATGCACCAGAATGCATATGTTAAAGCATTCAATGCCATGATAAAACAAACATATTTCTGTTAACAGCTGAATGCACAAAGATCTTTCCAGTGATCCTGCAAAAATATTGCAGCTATACTTAGACAAATATCGCTGAAAGTTTAGCAGCTTATCCCATTATCAGACTCATGGGTATTACCAGACATACTAATATAATTATGACAATAAATGCTCCAGTTATTACATCTAATCCTTGACCATTGACCTCTGTCTAAAACAGTTTGGTTGCCCCTGCGAAATATTAAAGAATTTATTCATTAACTGAATGGTAAATCACAATTCATGAGCACTAAACTTTTTTCATAAAATTCAAGAACATGTTCACAAACATTAAGTGCAGGTTTGTGAATACATTCATGAACCTGTTCTTGATGTTCATGAACATTTTTCGAAATGCATAAATAAATTAAGAACAAGTTTATGTTCATGAATGGTCCTTTAATGTTTATGACTGTTCATGAAGTTCATGAATAAGTTCTTGAATCTTTCACATTCAGTAAGATCATTTGCTAACAGGTGGTTTGAAACTAATCTCAATATTTGTTTCAGTGACATTTGAACAATTTAACTGCTGGATCAAAATTAGTCCTTAGAATGATGGGTAGTTATATAAAATAAGATTTTTGTGTTGTCTGCTTTCCAAAACCTTGAAAATATCTGCTTAATTTTCTTGAGAAACGATACCCAGAGTAGCAAACAGGTTAGATCACAGGCCAACCGCCAATTTATTTGGTGGCTGGCTTGGTTCTAACCTGTTTGCATAAACATAAAGTTGGTTCCAACACTATAAGGGTTAAGAGCTACATCTTTTTACCTGGGATTGGCTTTTTCTAGTTTAATTGCTTTCCCAATAACCATGGGTACAATCTGTAACCTCCCACAAATGGTGTCACAATTTCAAAATTAATATTTTGAGGTTATACAGTCATGTTTATTACCAAAAATTGAAAATTTTCTCTATGTTTCTAAGTAAAAGTTATAATGACATAATGACACTGTGTTTGTTAAAAGCAATCTATCCTTTCTTGCCCTTGTCATTTTAAAGGCTTCTAATGACAATGTGCTTGTTAAAAGCAATCTATCCTTTCTTGCCCTTGTCATTTTAAAGGCTTCTAATGACACTGTGTTTGTTAAAAGCAATCTATCCTTTCTTGCCCTTGTCATTTTAAAGGCTTCTGAAGCAGCTAGCTAGATGCCACAAAGATAGGCATTATGGAGTAGATGGGTACATAGAACTACATTTGGATAGGATGCATATCTTATCACAAACATAATTTGAGGGTTCAATGCAATAATATAGTAATTTAAGCACTCCATGTTTATGAAACACTTATTATAGTCTTGCAAAGAACCCTCTATAATTATATCCTTTCATGACAAGCCTGAGTGACCCGTAAGCAATTTGAGAGTTTGATGCAAGAATATAGGTTTAAGTTATTTTCAATAATGAAGCTCTTACCTATAGTGTTGTACTGAACCCTCTAATTGAATTATCATCATGAGCTTAACAACCATCGACTTCTGAGGTATCTCAAGTTAGTTTGTAGTTAATAAAGAAATGGTACAACACATTCTAACAATATGATATATAATAAACTCGTTCAAAGGTTGTCCCAAAACAGACTCAATGCAACACTAGTATAAGTCTTTTACCAGCATAGAAGACATAAATTTGTGTTGCTTGAAGTCATCAGACAACACACTGGATGAGGGAAGAGTGTATCAAGGATTCAGTGCAATACTATAGTAAGTACAGTCACATGTGAGACAGACTTACTACAGTCTTGTTTTGAACTTATTGCATGACTTCAGGGATTATTACATTATTATTGCAGACACAAATGAGCTGACATCTTTATTGTAGAGAATACTATCATGGAGGCAGGGCTGTGTGGGTGTATCGTTTTAGAACTTACTTTCTGTTTAGAATACGCCAAATGGCATGTATGGTCAGAAACTAAGGTACGCCATTTCTGTATGTCTGGCCATCTTGAGAACACTTCCCCATATATGTTGCATTTCTGACCTCTCTGCTTCATTGTTTCGGTACACTAAGCATTTATTCCCCATTCTTGTTTTCATCGTATGGAATCAGATGCTTGTTTTCACATTTATTCTATGATTTTTTTAGGGATTCATCATTACTAGGCTAGGGCACTAAAATGTCCTAATAAAGGACACCTCCAGGAAACCAGGGACACTGGTGGGCCTTGAACCTAGGACCCAAAAGGAACAAGTTCACCGCCCTTATCCAGGGGCCCATACAGGACTATGGATCAATAATCCATATAGTGCTGGATCCGACTTCTGCTTATGCAAACAGGTTGGATCACAGGCCAGCCGCCAATCTACTTGGCGACTGGCCTGGATCCAACCTGTTTGCATAAGCATGAAGTTTGTTCCAGCACTATAAGTGTTAAGACTCCTTGAAACAGGATGTATTCTTATAGAATTAGACTGTGAAAGGTAAGCTGAATTATCAGTATAAGGAAAAGACTCAAACCAGTCCAAACAAACTACAAGGGTACTGTGAATCTTATAATGACATTACCACATAATACTGACACAGACAGCAGAATTGGGGTTCTGTCCCAGTAGAGGCTAAAACAATAACATAAAAATGCAATAAAAACACTCAGGAATGTCTAAATATTCATGGCATCGTATACTGTAGGTCTACCATAACTGTTTTGTGCCCATAACAGCTTGAGAAGTGAAATGATGTGAAGTTCACCCGTATTGAATAGAAGTCACACACAGCATCAAATGAACGAATGTTGGGGACCCAAACCTAACAAAATAACTCTAATTAATAATTACTAATTAACTCAGACAGAATTGGTTTTCTAACTCAATTCTTTGTCACAGGATGCAGTAACGAATAATTACACCAATAATTGACGACAAAATCTATATTTAGACCTGCACATTTTGCTGGAGTTGGCAATTCCATCTCCCCGAATTCTGGACTTTTACAATAAGATAACCTTGGATTACTCTATACAAGAAAATGACAGGACCATTGTAGGATATTAACAAACTGATAAAGCCAAACATCTACACTATTTTGATTATCTTCATTATTATTTTTCGTAAGTCTTCTAAGACCAAAATGAAAGTCTTTAACAATGAATTTGGAGTGAAGTAAATGTTATTATTTTTCGAATTTATAAACAGCAGTAGGGAGAGGTTTTTATATTCAAATCATTATGATAAGTGAATACCTTTTATGCAGCCTTGATAGCTAAGAATCATGCTACTTAAAAGATATGAAAATGTAGATATTCGAATGTCTTTATGAAATGAAATTCTGTATTCTTAATTGACGCACAATTTACATATCATTGAAAGAAAAAATGAACTAAGAACTGCTACTCCCAAATCTACCATTAAAACACATTAAGAGTTATTTCCCTTCTAATAGACTTAATTGTAATACGGAGATGCCAAACTGATGATAACTTGTTTGACCTAATTCTTGATGAAGGAATTTGTGATTGATCAAAAAGCAACAGTCGACAACATAATACTATATGGAGCACAATTAAGCAATACTATTTATTGTTTGCATATAATTGTTATCAAAAAGCTGAGTTAAACCCTTATGGTGCTGGAACTGACTTCATGACTTTATTTGGGGGCTGGCCTTGATCTAACCTGTTTGGTACTCAGAGTGTCTTTCCTTATCAAAATTTAGCAGATATTTATAGTTTGGAAAGCAAACAACATAAAAATCTATTTTTAGAAAATTACCCAACATTCAAATGGTGTAGTGAAAATGGATTAAAGCATTACAATTCTTCTCTTGCAGTTTGTGTCATCTCTAGTCCTTTGTCGTTTCTAGGTCAGAATAATTCAATTAGTGGACTCTAGCACTCCACTAATCAGCCTGTTTGACTGATCAAACACATCTAATTGGATGGAAGATGCTATTGCTTATGAGTCCGACTTATTAGATGTGTATTCTTCAGCCTGTCTTTGTGGAATGATTTATATACACATGAGTCACTAGCTTTTCTCCACTGTGTATCGGTGATTAACAATATCTTAATCAGTTACAAATCAACTTTTCAGAGATTGGTAGAGCATCTGTCTCTTGTACCTAGGGTGCCAGGTTTGATCGTCATTCGACAAGGTGAAAATTGCTTGAACTAGCCCACAAATTGGCGCAAGTACTGGTTTAATATCAATTAAAAAGTCATCAAGAGTGAGTTTGATGAGCTTGAAGTTTTAAGTTTCCGTCACAATCTATGTAAAATATAAAAAAAATAAGTTTACACAAATAAGATATTATCTTTGGGATTTCAAATCTGGTCTTCCAAATCATACTCCTGATCTCTGAAAGTCCAAAACATCCTGATCCATATTTCTATTGGTTATAATAGGAAAGCTGTTGGTACTCAGGACAGAATTTTATGCATCCTTGTCAAAGACACATAAAGGATGATAGCCAGGTCCACTGACCACTGAAATACTGTCAACTCGTATTACATAACTTTAAAAATCTTCAGGGTACCGTTTTACTATACATTTTATGCTAAGAACAAATTGCAATGTAACACATCATTGGAATCTTCTCTCAGAGACGCTTCCAATGATGTGTTATTTTGCAATATTGTGCTTTTATTTTCAGTACCATCCATGTTTATCAGTTACAAGTTTAGCAAATGTCTGCTTTATGTCATTAAGTAAAATGGTCCCAAGGGCTGTGTTCCATCCCAATTTAAACAGGATCGGTGGTTTTGCTAATCAACTGTGTGTAATTAACAAGGGTCCTGTGTGGGTCAGTGGTTAAGGTGATGGACTCAAAACTCTGGGTTCACAGGTTTGATCCCCATCGATACCTCTGGTTTTGTGGGAGTGACCTTTCGAAAGTCACTCCAGTGTCCTAACTAGTACTAATGAATCCAGGGAAGCCTTTACATAACTGAAAAGTTGTTGATATGGCGTTAGACACCATACAAACAAATATAAATAGCAGCACTAAGCAGCTGTGTTTCATATAGACAGTACATTACCTCATTATCACGCTTTGCCTCATTAAACATGGAACACTAATTTGATCATCATTAGTGGGTATGTTACCCTTCTGCCAGAGGCACAGAATACCAATGCAATATTGAACACACAAATTACATATGGTATCATTTACTTAGGGCCCATATCAACCATGAATCTATGCTGTAGCCCTAAAATACCTTTTTACTCATACTCATAACATGTTACTTATGCTTAGAAAATGGTCAGTGTGTGATGCCTTCAGCATAGATTAATATGTTGCCTTAAGCATAAATGCTTTTAAGATTGGCCTTCTGCATAAGTGCATGTAAGGTGTGTGCCCTCAGCATAAGTACATTGAAGATATGTTTCATAAATTACACCAAACACATCATTTCCAAGATTTTGAATAATTTTCATCTGCTGATGGTTTGAGTTTTGACTAGTCAAACAGTTTTGAATGAGGGATGAGTTCAAGCAGTATTACACTATTTCTGGAATCTTAGGGTTGAGGGCTACAAGGACAATCCTTCAAATTGACAATTCCTTTATACTTATTCATACTGAAGCTTAATAGATTAATCCTCAATGTCTGCTTCCTGGATACAACACCAGTACTAGCACCAATATGTGGACAAATCCCTGCAATTTTCACCTAGCCTCTAACATGGGCTGAACCAGGGACCCCCAATATCTGAGCATGACGCTCTTCCATTGCACCACTGAAGCCTACAAAAAATGTATTTGTTTGTAGTTGCTGTTCATATGGAGGAATAGCTTGTTGTTATCTCACCAATGTCTTGTTGTGGTAATGGGGGTGGTGCCAAAATAGTCGACACATACGCTACAGAAGTTGTTGGAGGGAAAAACATATTGGGAACACATAATGTGCTGCAGCTCTTTGACATAACCAAATAATGTACAGCGGCTCTTTGACATAACAGATGATTAATGCTGATTGTTACTGTTGTTGGATTGGTGTCTAACACTTAGAATACTGGGTAGTTTTCTAAAAATATATTTGTGTGTTGTCTGCTTTCCAAAACCTTAAATATCTTCTTAATTTTGTTATGGAAAGATACTCAGAGTAGCAAATAGGTTAGACCACTGGCCAGCAGCTAATTTACTTGGCGCCTGGCCTGGATCCAACCTGTTTGCATAAGTATGAACTTGGTATAGCACTATAAGGGTTAAGCTATTTTTTGTTCTATTTTTGGTCGTAGGGATTTTAATGCTATGTTAACAATTTTTCAGTTATATTACAGTTTTCCTTGGATTCAATAATACTATGACACAGTTTTCAGCTGTATTTCAGTCATATTGCTACTCACCAGGGTACCATTTTACTATACAACTCACGGAAAATATTTGCGCAAGGTAAAACTGATATTCATGGATATTATCCTTAAAAAAAGTACAATACAATGTATTGAAATGTGACACATTAAAGTGGGCTTATCAGAGAGATGTTTCCACTGATTTGTTACTTTGCTATAATGCCTTTCACACTATCAAAATATAAGGTCGTTTTGAACTTGCACAAGTTCTTAGGACAAAATTTTATGTTTAGTAAAATGCTACCCAGGATTAAAAACTATTTTCAAAGCTCCTGACTACCTTCCCACCTGATTGTTATTCATAATCGGTGAGAGATAAATAAATCAAGCTGCATTCACTTCATTTAACATCAGAGCTGGGTTTCAAACCCAGGATCTGTGCTGATAATCAGTAAACTTTGGCAAATTTCCTTTCGAATTTTCTTCCATTATCATGCTTCCAATTCTGAACAACAAAACACATGTACTTGTGCTATTTCATCTACAAAAAAGATAATCCTATAAATTAATTATGATGGCGTCTGCAGAGGAAGACAAAGTCAGCCTCAGTTGAATGACCTGATGGATCAGTCATTTCTGATGCTAAGTCTGGACAACAAGAATGTACATTAAATTACAGTCAACCATGGTTGAGGTGACCACTCGTTAACAGCAGATGAAAGGTTATTTAATCGGAAACTGTGTTAAAACATGATGCAAGTCATTTATAAAACTCCTATTAGCATCCATAATTAGTCTTATACACAGCAATTATGTCAACTTTTACTATGGTCGCTTAAAACAAGTTAGACTGTTCATGCATTTAACTATTCCAACATCGGCAAAGTTTATACTTAAAAACGTCTTTTCATGAGGATTGTCAATTTTCAGTCATATCTTATAAACTGATAATTGGCACCAAATGTTATGAAGAAATATTTTCTGTCACAAAGATTTTGTAAGAGTCTAAATCAACTGCATGTAAAATCTTTGTATATTAAAGAGACCAGTAATGTCAATAATGCAAAGAATGTGGCAACTCTACAAACCAATAAACAGATAAGTTGGAAATGATTTTGAAGTTTTATCAAATGGTCAATCAATGAATGTACCGAGTCAAAAAATGAATGTGCTTGGTAAAGGCAAATTCACCTTTTGTTGAAATGTTTCCTAAAATATTTTCGGAAGAAAAAGGTTAAATTTTAATGAAACACCCATCAAAAAGTGATAATAAGGTTAAAACATCATCAAGTAGCCCATCCAAGAATACATTCATATATATGGCATTTTAATACATTTGGATCAGATAACCATAAGAGCAATTGTGACAAAAGGAGAAATAATTCATTATCAACAATTTCCTTGGTTTTTTCAAAGATTTCAATTTAGTTGTTATTTTCCTTATTTTACAGTTTTCATCTGCTGTTGCTTTCAATTAAAATGAGTAACAAAGTTCCATACAACTAAATGCATTAATATGTCACAGAGCTTATGATTATGAGGATAAAATAACAATTCATCTTACCACAGCTGTATGAGCAAATTGGTGTTGACAGAACTACCCGACTTATATTCCAGAACTCTTGTAGGGTCACTAACAGTACAAAGTATCACCTATCAAATGTAGTAAGTATATTATCTGGTACTAATTCTGTAGTATACAGTACAGTCATAGAACAGTCCCAGACAAGGGAAAAACTGGCTCTCACTACATTACAGTACTGAACACTATCAAGTTGACATTTACTTTGCAGGGCATTCATAAGTCAACACGTAACATCTTGTGGCTGGTTTTTGGCTGGCAGAATGCAAAAAAACACAAGTAAGTTATATAACTTCTAGTCGGCAATGTAAAGAGAGAGGAAAAAAAGCCTGTCAGACTTAAACCCTTCTTCTCAAATATAAGCAATCAAGGGCACATATAGCAGATGACTCCAAAATAAGTGTCAGAAATAGAGAAATTACTCAGTATACCAAATAAAATGTTACATCCCAAACTTGATTTTAGACACCAGAGTTTTTGCTTTCAAATTGGGGTACCCAAAACCTCCCCTGAAGGAATGGGTTGAATAAGTTAATTGTTTTTGCTGAGTCAGCTGTATTTTCAGGATAGCAGTTCAATTACTTATACTTCCAATTTCACCAACCAATATTTGTCCTGAATTACAAGAAATTGAAACATACAAAATGAAATAAGGGGTTTGCTTTTTAATGTATCAAGGCAGTTTTAGTCATTCTGCCATTAAATGCTCCATCTTTACCAGTATAATAAAGAGGCTGATGATATATTACAATCTCAGTCAAATAATAAGTGCTTCTACAGCTGGTTAAATTCTTACTAGTGCTGGAAGCAACTTCATGCCTATGAAACAGGTTAGTTCAAAGGTCAGCCGCCAAGTAAGATTGCGTCTGCCCTATGATCTAAGCTGTTTGCTACTCTGAGTATCGTTCCTCCTTAAAATTAAGAAGATAATTTTAGGTTTTGGAAAGCAGATAACACAAAAATCTAATTTATTTTTAGAGAATTATACCCAGCATTCTAAGGGTAAAACACCAATCTAACAAACAAATTATGCCATAATAGAGACATGTCACCACTTTGGTGAGAGGTTTATGGCAAGAATATATATGATGCTGTGGTAAGTGGCCTACACCGTATGGTAATGGGAACAGTACCTATAGTACTACTATGCTAAATTGTCAATTAATAATTGGGTCTCAAATGACTACGGGTAACTTTAACTACCTTTACATCTGTATGCAACACACACCCTCTTTCCCCTCCCTCTTCCTCTCTATCTCTCACTCCCTCTCTCTTCCTCCTTATCTCTCCCTCCCTCCCTCCCCCTCTCTCTCACTCCCCCCTCTCTCTCTCTCTCTCTCTGTCCGTTTCTCCCTCTCTCTCTCTCCCTCTCCCTCTCTCTTCCTTACCATCTCTCTATCTCTCTTTTCCTCCCTCCCTCCCTCCCTGTCTCTCTCTATTTTTCTCTCCCCATCTGTCTGTCCAGTTCACTGTCTACTCATTTGTCTGTCTGTCTATCTGTCTGTCAATTCGTACCTTCCTGCCCCTGATACTCCTTCCTTCAATTGTTATGTTAAAATGGTTCAATTATTGTTCTTCTTTTAATGGCAATTTGGTCAATGCTCTATTGGTTGTAGATGTGAGGCAATAGGTTGATTACTCCTACATCTGTACATCATTATCTGTTTCTCAATTAACCCGAGTCTCCCCTCTCTGTCTGTCTGTCTTTCGAATGCCCTCAGTTCTTATTGTCTAACTAAAAAGTCTCATTTACTTAAATCTTTTAAACAAACTGCCCCAATAAATCATTTAACTTGACTTTATGGGACTTGGAACACATGGGTCTTGATTTCAGAACCTAATATGGTCAACACTTTTTATCTCACACATCAAACTAAATATTTTCAAGTGGGAAAGCAATCAGCAGTAGTGGGGGGTGTGTTAATACCAGGAACATGGATAAAGACACTGCACCATTGTGAAATGACTGAAATGCTGTTTAGAATACCATATTACCTTAATCCAACCAATCTATCAAATGATTCATGCCATTGGATGAAAGGCACAAAACATCGTCTGGAAATAATTTGTGGAGCAGAAACCACATGGTTAGCCAATGTTGGAAACTATTGATCATGTTTTGTAAATAATTTAGAAAAATATCCACCTGCGCTTGTAATTGCTCTTTACATGCAACTATCACCATCTTTTATTTTATTATAGAACTATACTGATGGGAGAAAAAGATAACAAATAATGTCTGTGGCAGAAATTCAATCAAACAAAAAATGAAATTCTTCTTGGGTTTTTTTGGTCACATTAATATCTACCCAATGATGTGTGAGAATTTTCTTTTCTTTTTTATCCTACTTTTTGGTGTCTGCTGTATTTTCCAATTTGGATAAGTCACACATCAACACAATTGATTGATAATAGGTCAAATTAAAAACAAAGATTTCTTTAAACAATTCCATCCTTGAAACTTTTTCAAAACAAAGCCTTTTTCTTGATTTGTTTGCATAGTGTTTAACGCCATATCAACAATTTTTTTGGTCATTAAACGGCTTTCCTGGATTCACCACTACTAGGCTCGAGCCCTTAAGTGACTTATCGAACGCCACTTGCACGAAAACAGAGGTGTCTGCGGAGCTTGATAATACTGGTAACCCTAGCTCTAAGTCTGCCACCTCAACCACTAGGCCATGCAGGACCCCCCCTTTTCCTTAGTTGAAAACTCGTTTCAGACCAGCTGTTTGAGATAAAGGGACAAAAACAAAGATTTTATATAGTGAAACTTCAACTGTAACAAGCAGTATGAATATCAGGAGGCATAACACAGCAATAGATGGAAAGCAATAGATGGAAATCCTATTACACTAATTGCATCTTGTTAGATAGGGAGTTAATGTTATCCCCCTCTCTCTCTCTCTCTCTATTTCAACCATTTTTGTTTTGCAGGGGATTGGTGGAGAAAGCATTATACTCCTGGAAAGATAACCTAAATTTAAAATAAAACAAATAAAACGCAAAGGAAAAATGTAATGTAAACTGCCAATGCAATATATGCAGCTTAAAATTTTATACAATCAAATAGAATCACCCTCATTCAAATGACTTGCAGCAGAAAACATATCAACAAACTACCACACTGACAAGGTAAAACCATGATTAACAGTAACTGACAAAATGAAATACACAATGAAGTTAAATGACAAAAAAAGAAAATGACTGCCCAAGTTTGCTCATGGAAAACGAATTTTTCTCTATTTTGATAAACAAATTTCAACGCTGTCTTATAATTCAATCTAACATTTACTCCATTCAGCATCATATATATGAATCTGTAGCAGAACTTTGTGACAAAAAGGACAAACAGCTCTAAATAAACATTTTATCTCTTAAACACAGCAATAACTTCACAGAACCATCTATATCTTTTTGTATCTAATTTTGGCTTTCACCTTGGACCATTGGCAAAGTCCTTCATAAAAATGTCTAAGTCCCCGTAAGGGGTTTGACATCATAGGAAGAAAGATAAATGTCGGGGGAATGACATGCAATGTCTGTTTATGATATGGTCCTCTATATACATAATACCAGTAACTCCATCTTACTTATTTTTATGCTTAGATAATGGGTAGTCTCCCTTGTTACAAACACGCATCAAAGTTTCATGAAGGAATGATTTAACAATGAATCATTTCATTTCAACAGCAGACAAATCAAGGTTAAATTACAAACAACAAAATTTTTAGTTTAGCATTCAGAAGATAACATTGGGACAAAAAAGCATCAACAACTTTATCTTTCATGTTTTCAAAACAAGAGCAGAGAATGAAATTCAATGTGAAGACTATTTGATCCAATAAACAAACTCAATCAATCTTAAAAAGACCTATCACATTTGAATGTTGATAGACAAGTATAATCAATAGAAAGTCTAGATTTATCTAGCACATAGTACAGCTGAGTTACTAAAACAGACCATTGTCATGTCTTATAGACCAATGTCATTTCTAATGTTCCAAAGCTGAATTGAGAATTATTACTTCCACCTAATTAAAACAATGAAGTTCCAACTTGTAACTATTCGGGTATTTCTGTGAACTAAATATCAGACGTAGGTTTTTGGCTACAATATTTCAGGTAAATCCTTTAGGCATATAACATATTTTCTATAAGCATCCATATTAACCCTTTAAGGTATAGAGATAAGGCTTATCAGTGACACTATAGGTATAAACCATCTGATTATCGAAGACCATTAACGCATACATTATTAGTCACCCTGGGTACCTATTTGCACAGGATTATCTCCGATAATTGTTATTGATTGGGGTACTGTTAATCAAACCCAAATTAATGCATTTTACATTCATCTAATAGATTTTCTCAAAGAATAAAAGACGACGAGAACAAAATTTCCTTTAAGTTGATGTTTTTTTCTTTATTTAGTGATACATTCATATCAGGATTAAGTTGTAGAAAATTAAACAAACAATGAAAATGTATATTACAGTGTGAATTATACAAAATCAAAAGTAATTAAATGACTTATGTGTTTTCCCTGAGAGATCCCTGATTTGTTTTTCTGTTTTGTCATCAATTGCAGGGAATTTTGTTGCCGAAAAATACCATTCATGACTCGAGATACATACTTTGTCTTTGCATATTTCTCAACAAAGCTGAATCGTTTTACTTCAATGCCCATTCAAACAGTTTCCAAAATGAAGAAAAGAATGTTTTTCAACGCAATATTTCTTTGTAAAGAAGTTAAACCTGGTCCTTCTAATAAATGTAAAACAGTAAAAATCAATTCATTTTGGCAAAGAAACATGCTAATATTTCCGTAAAATACGTGCCCATGGGTGATGAATTTACCAAAAGCTCGTAGTTGTAGTCAAAGTCGGAGGAATGATCTAATTTGCTTGTCCGTGAATTGGTAATATTTATCAACATTTCATCATCTTCAGGCTTAAAAAAAAACGATCAAATTACTGCTCTGAATCTACATTGATGTCTGACTTGCGATCGGAAACACCAAATTGGCTAAATATTTTAAAAAGGCCGTCTTTATAACGTCAATTATTTGACGGCTCGATTTTCAATCGCCTTTAAACTTTGAACAAAAGCTCCGTGTCATAAACATCCTTTATAGGTCACGTGCCGTATGCTCTCGTTTTAATTGGATGGTATTTTTAGAAATGTGTTAAGTTACTAAAGAATTGCATGAAATCCTTATCGAGTCTTTACAAATCGGCAGTGTTTTGATCTTTTATGACCGGAAGGCTTCTCATTAATTGGGTTGGTAATTTGGATTCCCTTCATCTCAATTTGATAGCGTTATTTCCATAAGCGTGTCGTGAGACCATTATCAAAAGATTCTCTCTAGAGCAAAAGTTTAAACTTTGACCCTATGATTTTATCAGCGGAAATGAAAGAAGACATATTTATTCAAGAGGAAAATAAAATTTGGAGAAAATGACGTGTGTGCAAAGATGTGTTATTAAGGGCTAAAGTTGAATCAGTTTTTCAGCTGTCAAAAAGCGTTCTATGCGGTAATCGATAGAACGTCAAAATGGGTTTTATACGGTAATAGGTATAAAGGCGAAAAGCGTTTTATGCGGTAATCGATAAGGCGGCGAATGGCGCTATATACCGTAAAGGGTTAAGTAGTTCAATGTTTATGGAAGTGTTGAAAATCATAGGTTTTGATTACTCATACATACATGATAGTGAAATTGTAAGTTGTGATATTTATAACTGTTTCCTTTATCAAATTAAATAATTTTTTAGATTACACATTTAAGATCTACATTTGAAAACCAAAGAACAATGAAAGAATTCTAGCAATAAACAATATGGCAGCTTCCATATTAACTTCATGGGTGTTTTCACTGGATAAACCCAATGAGTTCAGATTGTGAAGTTCCATTTTTAAGTGATCTATGTCTTTGAGAAACATTCAAACTGTTGATATCTAGCTTAGACTTCAATATACTTCAAGCAAATATCTAAATAAGGAATCTACATGGTAATGTCTACAGACAAAAATAAGACCAAAAATGGGGGCCTCTGGAATACCCTGTTAACTAAGTACAATAAATTCCAGCAGACGGGGAATTCTCAGAGGACCTCTATTATTGGTGATCTTAACACCTCTAAAGACAGCTAAGAAACAACATATTGATCCTTCTGTAGACTGGTTTTAAGGCATTTGTCTGTGGTTACCGGCTCCCTCTCACAAACTGCGGGCAACTTTGGGGAATAATTTGTAAACCCTTCCAGCGCCTTGGTCACAATTATTCCACATGGTAAATGTGCTGATGTGATATATTACATCTTGTCAGGAAACATTACAAAACACAATGGTTTCTCAATAGTTTGAGGCTTCCTTTGCATCATCATTTTATTCAAAGGATGTCTTTAATGAGATTAAGAAATTACTGTAAAAGTGTAACATTCCTCCAACAAAGGTTGCAAAATCACCACTTGTTAACTTGTTTACCTATGAATTGAAATTAAAAACAAGGCAGTTTATATTTTGAAATAATTAAACAATATTTCTATTTCGGAATAGATAAAATCTTTTAACAAAGTCTATTACTGCCAGTGATAACTCTATGTAGTTGTTCTTTAAAATCAGTAGGATTATTTAAAAATTATATTCTCTAAGGTTTCATTGGTAAACCAATTATCCCAAGTCATATCCATGCTGCTAAATATTCGCAGAGCTACAGTATTCCATAGTTACGGCCATAATTATGCCATTGCTCATCCAATAAAAACATGCCATCTGGGTTTTAGTTTAAGGCAGGGAACCAGAAGACCTACTTGCCGATCCTGTTGATGTTGAGGACTGAAGACGTCGCCTTGAAGAGCCTCGGCTCAACTTTTTATTCCGTAAGCCGCCAAGGTCTCGAAACTCTCGAAACCGGGCAACCACCTGGCCCACTGTAAAACAAAGAAAAAGAAAAAATGTGAATGCAGATATCAATGAATTTACAACATAACTTAAGAGTAATTAAATACAGGTAATGACAGAGCAAAATATGTTTACCCCTTATAGTGCTTGAACTGATTTCATGCTTATGCAAACAGGTTGGATCCAGGCCAGTCGCCAAGTTATTTAGCGGCTGACCTGTGATCTAAGCTGTCTAATACTCTGAGTTTCTTTCCTCATCAAGATCAAGCAGATATTTAAGGTTTTGGACTACCCAACATTCTAAGGGTGAAAGAAAAGGATGTTTTTAAGTTTATGATATCAAAAGGCCTGATATAAAAGGAATCCCATGGTAAATGAAGAGAAAGGTTATTATTACTTATATATAGAGAGCATTCAATCGAAAACACAAAAGGCTTTTCATCCCCATTACTTTTGGAATTTATTCTTCCTAGTTACAAGTCAATGAAGTTACCACCTTCCCTTTTATTGGGGAAACTTATAAAAAAAAGTTTATTTGGTCTTTATTTGCTGGCTATAGAGGTTGGCCTGTTTTATCATTACGTTTTTTTGTTCTCATAAACAATGTCATATGGGTAATCAATGACTAGGAAAACAGTAGTTAAGAGCTGAAACCTATCAAATGATATAATTTGAAAGAACTTATAATTTAAGATTTTGGGAAGGAGAAATAAGAGCTTACAGGATAATGGTTTTGAAAGGAATATATAACAAAAAGAGCTTATAATGCAACAGTTTTTGATGGGCTATAAATTAAAAGGCTAAAGCTTATTATTGATGAATTTTGGAATGAATATACCCTTTAAGCGTTTCGGAAGGAATATAACCAACAAAGATTATAATTTAAAAGTTTGGGAAGGAAAACTAAGACTAATAATCTTAGGCATTTTCTGAAAATCTCATCATCATCAAATGAAAACTGATTGAGGAAGAAAGTGTGGCCTATAATGGGAAGATAATCTGACTAACAAAGCCAGGGTATACAGAGATGATTTACCTCCCTTGAAGGTTGTCAACATTGTCAACAACATCAGCAAGATATTCAACCCCTTACTCCATGCTATTTTCTGTACTAGAATATCATTGTGTTATGTTGCTTTCAATTTGGACCTTTCCTTCAAACCCATATGAGAGAAAAGATAAAAGCAGATTTTTGCTTGATAAAATATGGAAAAAAAAAACATTTTTATTTTTCAGCAGAATTTAAAGAAATCCAATCAGTATGATGCTAGTTTAGATGCAGTTTCATGTATGTCTTTCTGATTCTATGATACATACTGTAATATAATCATATATCAAACTTTAAACCTTCCCAAACACCAATCTTTTGACTATCCCAAATAGAAAATATTTCAGGACCATATTTCAAAATGTGATGAAATTGGAAAATAATCTTCTGATAGGGTAGAAAACATTGTGGAAAAGGTGAAATTGCTTGATAAGAGTAATTTCTCCTTTTCCCACAATGTCTTCCAGAGTTGTCTGCAACAAAGTGGTCAAATCTTATTATTGTTTGGTAATGGGTTAAGCAAACTTATTCTTTTCCTGAAAACATTTAAAAATTATATACACTTAAAAAATCAATTCTGAAAGAGTTGATTTACCTATCCTGTAATTGGTAAAAAGACTAATCAACTGAACAGGTTTAAAACATTCAACTATAGATCATTTGTAATGACTAAAACCATGCATAATTCATAACAAATTGGTAATTAAGCAACTATCTCTACACATAGAAATGTTAAATGAGCATTCTATAAACAGATATGAAAGGGTAAGGAGTGTTGTACTTTGATGCTGGTTTGTCTGAATAATTGTCAATGGTTGATGACACTAGATAGATTGGTTCATAACATAACATCTTCAATCTTCAGAATTCATCTAATCTTTGACATGGTCACCTAGGCACAAGTTATGAAAGCTAAAAATCAACATCTGGAAATAGATACATATCGGATCAAAAACTGACAAAAAGTCAAGATAAATGAATTGTTTTTTAACCTTTCATCAAATAGTTACTTGTTGTTGTGTATTTCAAATGTATAGCAAATAATTTATGTGATGATAATTTAGAATTGAGGTTCATGTACTGTTCAAGCACTTAATTAGCCACTTACAAATCCCAAAGCCTCACTATTGAACTGTTTGAGCTCTTTTTGGACTAAGGGTGCATCAGCATCTTAGTCCTTTGAATTTACATACCACTTTTTGAGGGACAGTACTTTATCGATACACAAACAGCGGTCTGACCCCAATTACTCATTAAACATCTGCCTTCACTGTGCGGACTAATACCTTCTTGGAACTAGGAATGTAGGCCGGATTTACTCGCTTTGTTTTGCTCTAGATATTATAACTGTTGCCTCAGTCTTTGTTCACAGAAATAAATTTTATAGTAATGGTGGTAAAAGAAGCAGCTGTTTTTCTCAAGACGTTGGCCAAAGAAATTTTCAAATGTATCCTCAATCATCTTGCTTTAAACGCACCTTTGTCCTTCAGCTCAATCAGCGCTTTGATTACTTATGAAAGTATTTCTGCAGCAATTTGCCTAATGCCTTCCACAGCTGATGAAGAGGTAAAAACAGGTGCTTTTGAGGAGACTCCAGTGACTTAAAACAAAGCATTAAACCTTATCCAGAACTGGGAAAGCCATTTGTTATATTCTCAAAGATATTCTTGGAAACATTTAAACAACAACCCATTCTCCTGATAATCATGCCTGCACATGAAGAAGGAAACAATTCACTTCCCCCATTTTCCATTTTGTGATGAATCAAAACCCATATGATAATGGAATGGCTGTGCCACACTTTTTGATACTTGCATTTTTTTACAATTTGACAGTCGATTGAAACAGCAGTGCCAGGATAAGCTATTGTCCCTTATAACAAGCAATTTTTCCTTCGATGTATTTGTTATCTATATTTTATAACCAACTTCCTCTTTTTATTACAAAGGTGTTCTTAAGGTTTGGGCTGACCCCTAAGAATGCTGGGTATTTTCTAATAATAGATGTTTGTGTTGTCTGCTTTCCAAAACCTTTAGTAGGAGAATGACAGGTATTTTGTCATGTCAGTATATTGGTTCAAGCTTTACATCTCATTCTACAGTAAAACAGCTTTTACAGTGGCATTAAGGCATGATCAGGTACTTAAGGGGATATTTTCGAAGACATTATTCCCAACAAGTGGATAATCTACGACATTGACACTTTTAAAGGTGCTCCTTCACAGAAGAGAAAATTTGAAAGTCAAAATAAAATGTCATTGAAACAACACAGTTTTTGTATTATTGTTTGATATATAACTAAAAGTAGCTATTGAAAGCATAATGAAATTAGCAAGTGTCAATTTATTTTTTATTTAGTATGTACAATTTAGATTTGGTTGATCTCATAAGCAATGTCACGCTTTTTGATAGAAATACATGTTAATTCTAATTTCACTTCAATTTTCTTAAGTGCATATCATATGACTATAGTAACTGTTGTTGGGAAGATATAAAGAAATTGATTTTAACTTTTATGTTTCCTCACAAGTACCTTTAATGGGTGGTGGGAGATCAATAAAGCATGCCAAATTGGCTTCATTAGATGTAAAAAAACACAGAAAACATCATACTAAAGAGGACAAGGACAATGTCCTCTCTCTACTCTGGCCATTGTCAAACTAAACTGCTGATATACTTGAGAAAAGCCACATAAAAAAGGTAAACATATTCTGGCCAAACAAACATTACAAGCATGTTAAGCTCAAGTATTTTAGTTGCTAGCTATGTTTCACCCTCAAATTCTGCGTTATTGGAATTCATTAGAACCATCTAAATAAAGACATTATAAACTTAGTAAACCAGGGAATCAATAAGCTTTGAGCTCAAGTCTCTAACAATGTGTAACCATATTTTTACTTCTAAAAATGTTTAAACTACGAAACACTTCATAAGTAAGTATCATCAGAGATGAGCCTAACAAGTTACTAGAAAATAATCAGAATGTGGAATTTATTGAGAACAATAATTGAATAGCTAGTAAATTACTGCCAATAATGAAAACCAAAACAACATCTTTTCAACTCTTGAACCCCTCATTCCATGCACACCTAATTTTGTAGTATCTGCTGTAGAAAAGAATTAATTGTGATAAATAAGAAATTGCTCAATTTGTCACAACAGTCTTTACAATGGTTTCTACCAAATGATATAAAGGAAAGATATCTTTACTGACATTAACTTCAATTTGGACACATTGACATCTTTTTATTGGGGAAAGGGTTAATAAGCCAACCTGTGATAAAAAAAAATGTGACACACTTTTAAACAGTAGCTTTAAACTAGTAATAAAATCAAGGTCTTGCAAATTCCTAGTGGTTAAGGTGGATGACTTAGAACTTGTGGGGACCTGGTTTGAGCTCTACTGACACCTTTGGCAAGTCACTTATGAGCCCTTGCCTAGTACTGGTGTATCCAAGAAGGCCATTACATAACTGAAAAATTGTTGATATGATGTAATTCTCATATACAAAAAGTTATAGAACCACTCCAATGATCGATCAGTGTAGAGGTCAGTATTTCATCATGCAGTAGCCACTGGCGGTTCTAATTCATCACAGTCAGCAGTATGTTTGTTCTGACTCTTTTTTTTTCCAACAAACCAATACCTTTTTCTACTGTATATGATCTAGATACAGAATTGTCCTTAATATTCCCCTCATCAAATCCCGAAATGGAACTTTTTTCCTGGTTCAAATTCATAGCAACAACAGACAGTAAAATAGGAAAGGAATACATTATTTTGTCACAAAACATCGTACAAGGGATAGGGTTGAAAGAAGAATTGGAAATCAGATGTCTGCAGATCCATCAAAAAGCCCAGTGATTGGATGCCCAGGTTTGACAGCCATCCTCTATCCTAGATGTTTCACTAGTAATGCAGGAGTGGAGATGCAGGCTAATTAACTTTGCCTGCTCATTTTGTCATCATCAGCAAAGCATGAAAAGTTGGGGAAATTATTCCTATGTTTATAGAAATGAAGCAGTAAGCCTAAGGGTCACAAAGATTTTTTGTTTTGTTGTTGTTTTTAACCCTTATAGTGCTGGAACCAACTTCATGTTAATGCAAACAGGTCAGATCATAAGCCAGCCACAAAGGGAATTGGTAGCACAAGAATTTGACAATCATAAGAACTTGTATTTCCCTTTTTTAGAGAAATTATGTTAAACTCATTCTGACCAATAAGAAATAATGTGTGGCAAGTTTTTTTCTCCTATTTCCAGACTGGTAAATTGAACCAGCAGCTGCAGAAGTGTTTACATCAATTTCATAGAGGGAAATGATCAATATCAAAAATACTGACTTCCCTCAGATGTCTAGATAAAAGTAGTTGGACATTATGTTGTGATTACTGAGTAATTTTGGATAGAAACATTGAAAAATCTTAAGTAATGCCTGTTTCATTAGTGAAAGAAATATTTTGCTTACGACTTCCTAGCATTGAATTTATGTATCTTAGACATCAATCAACCTTTGGTGACAATAAAAGCAAAACAATTAAGAACAAGGGCCATTACCATAGGCGTAGGAGCGTTTTCAACATGGGGGGGGCCAACTTCAGATAAGGACCGGTCTAAGAAAAAATGTTCCTAAACTTTTTCATGACTATTCATGCATTTACAAATTCAATAACATTTTAAGAATTAAAAGAAAGCGTATGAAAATGTGTATCTTTAATAAAAATAAAAATAAAAAAAAAGGATATGCCAGGTCTCGATCTCACGCGGAAATCAAATGTATTGATCTAAACAAAAGTAGCAGCGACCAGGCTGTCACAGCCACGGATTCAACTGCACAAGAAGTAAAATTATTGTTTAAGTTTTAGCTAACCCGATGTGTTCAAATTGCCATTTGCGATGATGACGTCAAAAAGATTTTGGTTATTGTTCGTAACAAAAGGCGAATTGGTATTAGATAAAGCACAAAAAACATATTTAGTTTTATTCTGCTGTTAAATTTCGTTTCTTTTATTTTTCTTTTCAAATATCTTCATTTGCCATTGTGAATATTGGGGGGGCCAAAGCATACTCTGGCCCCCCCAGTCTGGATATTGGGGGGGCCGGGCCCCCCCCTGCTCCTACACCTATGATTACATGAAGTCTAGTTTATGCCATTTTAACCCATTCTCTCATGGGTGGTAGCCTACATGTGATTTTCTTTGTCCAAAATTCTGACTCACATTTACGTTTACCAGATTTACAAAATGCATTGATGTGTATTAAGAGTTGAACTCTCCCAGGCAATTTCTTTGTATGATAATGTTTTGCGAGAAAAAATAATTGTGAAGCAGGCACCAGGGTACCGTTTTACTAAACAGTTTACGCTTAAGATTTGCGTAAGTCTAAAACAACAATTCCTCTTATTTCAATAAGCAATATTGGAACGTAACACATCATTGGAATCGTCTCTCTGAGACGCTTCAAATGACATGTCACATTGCAATATTGTGTTTTCATTTAAGATACTATACCTGTTTATCAGTTTTGACTTGCGCAAATTTTTTCCGTAAATCGTTTAGTAAAATGGTACCCAGGTCCTTTTTCAGCCATTATCTCATTAGTACAAAACCTAATGTTTTACTGCAATCGTATAAAAACAACTCTAAATACAAAAAAGATAAACCTAACCGCCTGATTCTCATTTTATTTACCTGGTACCATGCATTGTTTTCCCAGAGCAAATTTTCATCTTTTCTAGCCTAGTGCATACATAACTCAGTATCAATCGATCATTGTAAAACTAAAGTAACTGCTTCACGTTTGTGACGGAGTCACTATAGTCATGCATTGAACCCTCGATATGTGGGCATGAGTTAAAATATTTTATGACTCTATCACTTAGTGCAGTGGTAACTTGTGAAATAGCTTCACATTATTTTGTAATTAAACTGCTTGAATTCTGCCACATAAAGCAGGTAAATTATACCGGTAGAATCTGGAAAGTAATTTATTGGCAATAAATTCTGATTGCATCCAGCAATTTTCAGTCTTCCTCATCTTTAGACCTTTCCACTAGAACCAGGGTATTGACATAGACAGTTCTTATTAAGAATTCAGGGTTAAATATTATATCCAAAGAGAATTTTCAAGTGGCTTTGCTGTATAGAAGGCTTCAGATTCGTTTCTTTGCTTCTGGATTGTGTCATATAAAAGGCATAGTGGAATTAAGTTGGGTACAATTAACCAATTTCATGGTTAGGCTATTTGTGATTCATTCAAAAAAAGAAAGTAATAGCAGAAAATATATATAAAAAAAGCAAATCACATATTAGCTGTGATACTTGGTAAAAGCTAATGTGATAAATGTGATAATATATTAAAGGCAATTTGCTTATGAAGTAGATCTGTCAAATTGAGGAGTAAGGCATTTGACCCCTTTGTTTGAAAACAGACAAATGCTTGTGTGACAACAATCTTTTTTTTTTTTTTTTTTTAATTTCAAAACATCTCTTAAAAAAACGGTAAAATCTAATCTTCAATTTGCGATAAAATTTTTGTAAACCTGTCCTTAATGTTCTTGAACATGTTCTTGAAATTCAGGAACAAGTTCAAGAACAGATTTGTATTCATGAACAGCCATTTTGTCTTTCATGTTTGTTCATTAAGTTCACATATCTTGAAACTTTCCCAGGGGTACATTAGGAATGTTTTAGAATGCTGACAGGTTCATGAAGTAATGAATGGGTTTTAACAGGTAGCTGACAGCCCAGGTAAATCGAGAATGGGAAGCAATTGATTTACAATAAATTCTGGATTTTATTTTGAAGAGACAGTCAGATGTGTTTGTCTTTTACAAATCTCAGTTTGTTAGAATATTCAATAACTTTCACTCACACATCCCTTCTTGACCCTTTCTTTTTTTCTCTCAAAGTGATTTGGTACCGACAGCTTTAACAACTGATAATCAACGTTAAACTAACATAAGCCTATTAAGGTAATATATAAATGATTAACAAGCATTGGATTAACTAACATTACTTCTCTTTAGGTTTGTTGGTACTCAAAGGAATTGCCTCAACACAACCAATCTAACCAGAACCCCGTTGCAAGATCCTAAAACTGTATTCGAGAACTTCATGAACAGAAATGAACAAAATATGACCTATTCATCAGCTCAAACATTGTTTGATCTTGAACACATTCATGAAAATATTCATAAACTTCACAAAAATGTTCATTAACATATTCATTGACTTGTCTATGTACATTAATACCTTCATGAATATATTCTTGCAATTTATAAACATGTTCAAGAACAACTTGGTGTTCATGAACAGCCACTTTTTAATCATATATGTTCATGAAGTTCAAGAACACAGTTTTTGAAGCAGACGAACCCACACATGTACAATAGGATATGTCTGAAACTTTTGAACTGCAGGTTTTCTGATAATTTCAAAAAAAAAAGAAAAAAAAAGATGCAGGTAGTAAACTATTGCACAATGTCACACAGAAAACTGATTGTGAGAAAAATCAGTCAGTCTCCCTTTAAACCTTTGTATTGGGACAACGGAAGAGTTGAATCAATATTTTTTTCAAAATTAATTGTTCCTGCGGTTCTTTGGGTCAACAATCAGGAGACAAACCTGATTGATTATTTTTTTCATGATTAACCCTTGTAGAGCTGGAACCGACTTCTTGCTGATGTAAACAGGTTGGGTCCAGGCCAGTTGCCAAGTAAATTTGCTACTCTGAGGATTAAGTATTATGCATGAGTGTGAAATCAATTTTTTTTATCAAGCCTGTTTTCATTACTGAGAGCAATCACCTACCACATTCATCAGACAGTAAGCAATTTAGTTTTTTGATAACAAAATTAATATACATGTAGTAATATAGAGACCTTTTTAATGGAAAGCTTGCAGATTCTTGCCCTTGCCGAAGAATAACAATTCAAGAGATGTTTTCATCCTTGTTACTCTTCAACAGTATAAATCGTATACACAAGGTGAAGAACAATGGCTAAGCGGGACACTATATCTCATTTAGTAGAGCATGTGCATGGTACTAAAGATTCACAGTATGAAACCCATTATAGCCTTTATTTTTCTCTCCTTCAGTAATAATATTTATCTATCAATTTATTATATCATTTGCAACTGTTTCTCAAAATACTACCCCTCACCCCCCAATTCATAATTGGAGCATATTTACTGAATAATTCCAAAGATGATTAACTGTAATGACACAAATATGATGTTATTTTTTCAGAGTACAAGAGCTGTAACCAGCCAAAGGAATTTATGAGACGATTAACATTCAATTTGGCAATAATTTGACAGGTAACATCAAATACATTGTTTCTCTGAATGGGTCTAACTCTTATAGTGCTGTAAACGACTTCGTGCTTATGCAAGCAGGTTAGATCCAGGCCAGCTGCCAAATAACCGACTTCATGCTTATACAAGCAGGTTAGATCCAGGCCAGCTGCCAAGCAGCTTGGCGGCTGGCCTGTGATCTTACCTATTTGCTGCTCTGAGTACCTTTCCCCAACAAAATGAAGCAGATATTTAAGGTTTTGAAAAGCAGATGTTACATAAATCTATCTTTAGAAAATTCCCCTACATTCTTAAGGTCAAAGACCTAAAAAATAGGAACAGTATTTCCCTGGTTCTCATATTTATATCTCCTCTTAACCTCGCATTTAAGATATTAATTTGAGTCGTACTCTCAAGAGAGTTGTTATAAGTATCATCAAAATGGGACTTTTTGAATAGTTGTTGCAATATCACATGCAAATTTAGCTCTCCAAAGCTGAACACACAATGTCCAGACCCTTTGGATCTTGTGAACCTACATGTATTCCAGTTCTATTAACCCCATTTTACTGGTCCCTCACCACTGATCAATTATGTTCATGTGGCTCTAAGAAAAAACAGGTCTTGTTTGTTGATTATATTTCTATACTAAACCTTATGTTGTTGGTATTCATGAGAACCGTCTCGAAAAAGCATTTCAAAAGTACCTACAAAATAGGATTTGATGGATAGTTTTTAAATCGCTAAATGCATTGTGCATTGATATCCCTACTGATCTAGACCTCTGGACATCTGGATAAAGACCGTATCTTTAAAACACTCACAGAGCAGACAGCCAGACCAATTAGCCTAACATCGGACAAGGAGAGGATGATATAAAGAAAATCTATTAGATTACTGGCTCCAAATGCAGACCTCACTTACTGGAAACCCATGAATATCATCTAAGAAACAAGCTTCAGAAACCATTCATTCAACTGTACACAAACCAAATTGACAACATTTCTGACCAGGACCAAGTTCTAAATATTTATAGATAAGCCACAAGCTAAGTCAAAAGCATTAACGCTTATCATACTGAGTAATTTTCTAAAAATATATTTTTGTGCCGTCTGCTTTCCAAAACCTTAAATATCTGCTTAATTTTGATGAGGAAAGATACTCAGAGCAGCAAACAGGTTAGATCACAGGCCAGATGCCAATTTACTTGGCGTCAGGCCTGGATCTAACTGGTTTGCATAAGGACGAAATCGGTTCCAGCACTTTAAGGGTTGATAAGAAATATCTCAGGATGCGGTGAAGGACTACAGTAAATCGTTCACAGAAAGCATTAAAAGTTGATTGGGATCTGTCAAAGCTAAGGAAAACCAGGCTTCAGCTGTAGAAGATAATTGAATCTTCTTAAAACAAGAATGACAGTTCTCGATTTCAAGTTATTTGAAGCACAGGTAATTACAGTTATCAATCTCATTTATCTATTTGAGTTTAGATACCGTGTCAACAAAACCTATTATGGCATGACTTAACTATCTTGGATTTTTTTTTTCTCGTTTATATTGTTAATAATTCTGTTTTGGTTTACGTCAATAATGTCAATTTGGTGACAGTGGTGCAGAAGTAAAACATTTGCCTCTTGTACCAAGGGTCCCCGGTTTGAATCTCGTTATGCGAGGTGAAAATTGCCAGGACTAACCCTCATATTGGCATGAGTACTGGTGTAGTATCCAGGAAGCAAAAGTTGTTAGAACTTGTTTCACAATCGATGTAAAACAAATAAGTTTAAACTAAACAATTTGGTTCTATTGGGTCAGTGGTAGAGCATCAGCCTCTGGTACAGAGGGTCCTGGGTTTGATCCCTTGTTGGCAGCGCTGTAAAAATACCAGGACAAACCCAGAAATCAGTGCAAAGTACCGGTTATGTATCCAGGAAGCAAACACGATAGTGATTATTTTAAGTTGTGAGGACTTGCATCATGATCAATGTATAGTTAATATCTTTAAACAATCACTAATCATTTAGTAAACCCATTACCAAACAATACCGACATTATAGACCAATTGTTTGCAGATGACTCTGGAAAACATTGTAGAAAAGGAAAGATTGCTCTTAATTAGCAATTTCTCCTTTTCCCACAATGTTTTCTGCACTAGCGGAAAATAATTCTTCAATTTCAGCACACATTTTGAAAATGTCGTCTGCAAACTCTTTCAATTTTGGACAGTATCAAATTTGGCATTTGGTAAAGGGTTAAGGAAGACCCAAAGCTAAATATAAGTACCTGCCATAGGAGCTAGGTCAATATGGTGGAACAATCAGCATTCTGGGAAGTCAGCTGTGAGAGTACCATTCATGAAAGCACTTCAAGGGTTCAATGCAATACTATATAGTAAGTGCTTGTGAAGCTCTTACTATAGTCTTGCATAGATCCCTTGACTTATCATTTGCCCAGAGAATACTGTGTATGGGGTCTATCATGAGGTTTCTTTTTAAAACTTAGGGTTGACAATATGCTGTTGATACTTTAAATTGTCTAAAGGAAACAATTGTCCAGTCGACAATCCCCCACCCCAATGTTTGTAGGATATGTTTTCACATTAAGAGCTATAGAAATACTTACATGCATACATGTGCTTACATGCATATGTTTGTCAACGTTATTTACATTATTCTGTTACAAGATTAACTGTTATGAATATTTATTTTAAGGCAATTCGGCACTGAAAAACTTTTAAGACAAACCAAAGCTATAGATTAAGTCTTCCAATGAGAATGAATGTACGATATAAGTAGCTAGTTAATTGTGATGTACCTCAGCTGTATTCTGTATTGTTTAATACAAAAGCATTGCTAAATATTTTGAAAAAAATTAAGGCACATTCAAAGAACATATGGCATCCCTCACGATCAACTTCAACTAAGCATAGCAGAAACTGAACTTTGCAAGCTCAAATTCTGTTATGGAAATTACAGCTTCTTAATGGCCAACTTTCTTACATAGGATTCTGAGTCTTTGTCTAAATTGAAAGTACATGCAATTCTATTTTGGAAACACTGGGACAAAAAGGAGAGAAATTGCTCGAAAAGAGCAATTTCTATCCTCTTGTCACAGTGGTTTTATACTTCAATTGAGCCTGGAGATTAGCAAAGCGCCAAGACCAGTTTCTATGAAGTAGCAGGTTAACTGTGATCTACCTCAGCTGTTCTCTGTATTGTATAATATTTGTTTATTGTTTACATCTGCGTGCTATGACATACCTGTCACCCATCCATGGCAAAAAGCTTCAAATTGCAATCCCCACTGACTGTGGGTTCAGATAGGTTTATTACATCTAGGAAGTTACAGAGGTTTTCTCAGCTCCCCTCTTAGATTGTTTGACAAAGGGTGGTAGCCATTTCCCTCACAAGGAGCTGTGTCCAGATCAACTTGAAAGCAAGACAATTTAATTAAAGACAAACTTTCTTAACAAGATTATATATATATATATATAGGAACCAATTTTGACATAAGCAGAAATTTTCATCTTTTTTTTTTAAAACTCGCTCTGATTTATAGTACACAAGTATCTGAAGAGATGAATGATAATTGGCAAAGTAAAAAAATTAAGCATGCCTGTTGCTTTTGTGACATAACTTAACAAGGTCCTGACAAAAGCTTGATTAAAATTTAGTATTCCTGTCATTGACAAAGCTGATTAGAGTGAACATGTTGACAGTGATCATTTTCAAAAGTCACAATGTCGGTTTATAAAGCTTGTTTTTAAAATCACTAACACTCATGCTTCTTAGGGGTTGCATGGTACCACTGGTTGAGGCTTGATGAATTTCAGTTGGGTTTGACATTGTCTTCTATTAATCTTGATCTATTTTACTAATATAACTTTCATTTATTTATGCTAACTGAGTACCAAAGAAACTATTAAAAAAGAATTTTGTCTTTCAAAATTGGTCTAATCATTGGTCAATAGGAATTGATTTTGGGTACATCAGTTTGCTATAGCCACTAACGCATTGGTCAACCAATATCTAGATACATTTTGAATTTAACTCCTGTCATGATATAACATAATACAGTAGAATCTCCATACCTCAAAGTTCAAGGGACCTCATGAAAATGTTCTACATAGAGAGAGTTTGACATATAGATGTCTGGAATATAAAGACATAGAGATAAAGAACAAATCATTCGGAAATCTGTATGTTCTTCAATGTAAAGAAGAGATTGACAATCAGGTATTCTACTGTATCTACTGTTTGGACATAAAAATCCACTAAATGAGTACAAATACATTAATAGATTCAGCTGGTGCAAGAATATTATAAGTCCTTTACAACTGTGAAAGACTTACTATAGTCTTAAAGTCAACTGTCAAGTACCTAATCTTATTTTCATATTACTAATCTTCAGATGACTTGGCACCAATAATCCAGAATCCCTACTTCTGATATGATTGTTATTATTACATTCAGTAATAAAACAGAAGACAGCATTGTACTCGGCACTTTATCTGAACCAAAGCCTCACAGAGAATGTAGCCTAGATACAGACTTGCCAGAATGAAAAATACCATGATTTGCTATTTTACTTTCTTTCTTGGCATCTGTGTTGGACTACATTCATAGTCAGAAAGTAGGCACACAAATTGTTTATAAAGACAAACATCAAAAGATATGAAATTATCAGTAGACAGTCTGAAAGACAAAGGTGCAAGACTAGATCTCATGAACACAACTATTTTTTTTAAATAATTCTATTTTCTGCCTCTTTTTTTAATTTAATTAAGTTTCTTTTTAGATTAACAACAATGTTTGACAGAAAAATATTTGAATAATAAAGACTAGTCTATATATTTGCTGCTATCAAGCATTATCTCTGTTTGTTCATAAAGATAATAAGAATGTGCACAATTAAATTATTCATATTTGAATGTACAAATTCCTTCACTTTGCTAATTAGTTTTAACACTATCTGTGCTAGATCTCTCCAAAGTAAGGAAGGGTTGAAAAATGAATTACATGAAAATTATGCTTTGGGGATAATACCATATTGAATTCTCCAAAATCCTCCACAACTAACCGAGTTTTGGTAATTGGGTACAAGTAATTCTCTTGTTGTATTCCGCCTCACACAGACAAATAATTTACATTCCTGATTTTCCAAGAGTAGCATGTTACCAAGGTCATCGAATCAACGGTTAACCCTTATAGTGCTGGAACCTACTTTATGCTTATGCAAACAGGTTAGATCACAGGCCAGCTACCAAGTAAATTGGCGGCTAGCCTGTGATCTTACCTGTTTGCTACTCTGAATATCCTTCCTCAATATAATTCAGCAGATACTTAAGGCTTTGGAAAGCAGTAGACACAATCTTTTTTTTAGAAAATAACCCAGATTCTAAGGGTAACTCTTACCAGGCTGAATAGCAATTGCAGACACTAGATGTCACCTGGAGCAACCTGGGATGCTGGATTCAGGCATTTTGTTCATGAGTTTCATGAACATGAATGTCCTACAACATGTTCATGCGGATGAATAACTTTGTGATTGTGAACATCAATTTTTCATTAATTTCTGTTAGTGGAAATCATTAACAAAGTTCTTTGAATCTTTAGCAGGGAAAACACTCTCCTGTAGTGCACACACTGCTTTGTAAAAGCCGAATTATTCGAATGAGAAACATCTTTGCTTTCTAAGACAATTCCTCTAAGAGATAACATCATAGTCATTCCTTTACAACTATTGACTGCTCCTGCGATCAAACTGGAAAAGCCACAAAATCTAAAAATGAAGAAATGGGTCAAATATGTTATTTTCTACATCTGCTATATACCACGTTTTTATCAGCCACAGTCCTTTCTACAAGAAATACCGATTACAGAGATGAGTTATTTTGGCATGATGTACACCATTTCCATTGTAACATGTAGGAATGGAACTATGTTATTTATGTTACCGTCTGATGGACTGACTTGCTCCATCAGGTATCCAGATGAACTTACCGCAAGGTTATTCTGCAGATAATTTCATAACAAAAAATACTTTAACCCATTACCAAACAATAAAAACATTTGACCAGTTTGTTGCAGACGACTCTGGAAAATATGGTGGGAAAAGGAGAAATAATTATTGCTTATCACCATGAGGTATCCACAGGAACTTACCGCAAGGTTATTCTGCAGATAATTTCATAACCAAAAATGGAAGCAATTTCTCCTTTTCCCACAATTTTTTTCCTGAATCGTCTGCAAAAACTTGTCAAATCTTGTTATTGTTTGGTTATGTGTTAAAGCTGCTTTTAAACTGAAGTGAAGAAATTAGGAAGTTAAAACGAAAGATCTTTGAAATTATATCATTTATGTGCTTTTGTACTATATGAACTGGAAAAAGGTCATTGTAGGCAAAAAAAGTTCTTTATTTTAATTTAATATAAAAGACCAATATTTTGTTGATACTGTCTCACTGTTGTTGCTCTTTCATCCAAAGATTGACCAATATTTAACAAGCATGTCTGGTAGGACACTGTAGGCATCTCTTAACAAGGAAATTGATTGATATTTATTAAGTATGTCTACTGCAGAAATCCACAAGAAAACCCAGATAATCCATCACAATTTTCAGAACACTACATCGCGGATATACATTTACAAAAATATATGAACGAAGGAAGTCCCCAAGGAATCAATAACGGTTCCCCTCTTTCTCTCAAAACAACCAAACAAGAGGTTTTCATGAGAAGGCATATTGGACAATTTTAAATGCAGGGTTTAAACACCTTTTCAATAAACATTTGTGTGCAAACATCAGAATTGGCTCTAGCAAATGATTCTAATGAATACAAACATCATGAAATTAAAAGAAAAAAATATCATCGAAACAAATACACATTTGACCTTGATGTTCACAACTGAAGGGCTCTTTAAGTACAAGGATCACAGCATTACATCACGCTCTCCATATATTTTCTATAATACTTTTCTTTTTCTATTCTTTATGTTTTTCTACCTATTTTCAACAATTTTTTAGGTGCAACATGGTTAAAATTTACTTATTGATGGTCCCTGGGTGATCAACAGTTTCCCTTTGGCAAGACACTAAAATGCCGGAGCTGTAGTCTTTTACTGATGAATTCCACAGAAGTTGTGATATATGTGAAAAAATGTTGACATAATATTGAACCCCATATGAGCAGCAACTGATGTTTATACCACTTACCAAGCAGTATCTTGGTTCAATGAAATCATTGCAGATAAATAATGCTAATAAATGATGAATCATTTTCTTTCATATCAGAATTGGTACCTTTATATGTCATCCTGATTACAATAGTCATCTTCTTCATTATTTATGAATGTGGAAAAAATAAAAAATTTGCTGGCTCTTTTACACATTGATTTATTTTGAAAGCTCTGCTGTTTTGTGGGGGCTTGAATGCATATTTTTTTTTTCAATCATTCCCAAAATGAAGATTCATGGCTACACATATTGAGAAATCAATAGATGACAAAATAAATTTATTTTTGATGGAAACTATTGTGACAAAAGATTGATTGATCGATAGGAGCACCTTAAGCTGCAAATTAAGGTATTACTGAGTAAGCAATTAACCATTTTCTTCATTAACAATCACATTATCTTCAATTGCCTTATAGTTATAGTTGTTTTCCAATCATTAATCTTAAGTTTGGACAAAACTACATATTCTTAAGGCATATCTTATTTAACTCAAACCTTTTTTCTCTCCCTAGTCATCTTAGAAATTTGTAATTAAATAGTGTTCCAAGAAGAAGAAAAAAATAGATTTTCACCAATTTTATTTTCACTCAGACTTAAAAAACTCCTACACAAATTATTAGTCTTTCTATTGATGGAAAGGATCATAGTGGAATTGTTTGAAGGCAAAATTATTGTCAATCCAAAAAATAATATTTCAAGGGAAGTGCATTACTTGATAGAGACAGCCAGTAGTTATCGGTAAACCCAATAAACTGGGAGAAACTCTCCCAAATAAATAGAATCTTGAAATGTTCTGTTGGTTGTCAAATCTTGATTACATATTGTTAGAGACATTGACACATATATGACAGATCATTTCATATTACCATGTTTTAATACTAAAATGTTTTGGAATTATAAGTTACGCTTTGACATTCATTGTAACATTTTAATGCTATTGAGCTATTGAAATGGTTTTCAACATAATGAAGTTTATGATGACAATTCTTTCTTAACTCTTAGAATGCTGAAAACTCTTAATTTTCTAAAAGTATATTTTGCATCATCTGCTTTCCCAAACCTTACATATCTGTTTAATTTTGATGAAGAAAGATACTCAGAGTAGCAAATAGGTTAGAACCAAGGCCAGCCACCAATTCACTTGGCGGCTGACCTGGGTCCAAATTGATTTCATAAGCATGAAGAAAGTTCCAGCATTATAAGGATTAAGAAAATAACATGCATTTATTTTATGAATTTCAACAATGAAAAATTATATCAATAGATAGTAAAAAGAACTTACAACATTCAGTAAATCTAGAATATCTATTTGGAATAATGTTTGACAAAAAGTAAATGTTAACAAAGGTAAGAATTCTACAAAAGATAACTAAGTAAGAGAACAATTTGTTGTGAAATGATTGAAATTAATAGATTGAATTAGCTTTACAAAGGTAGAGTTCTAAGTTGGGAGAAACAACACAAAAATGATGAAACTTATTTATAATGCACTTTGCCACCTCAACTGATTCCTTTGATTAGAACATATGACTAGAATAGCACAACATCTTGTCATAGTTCTTTTTTATTAATAAGAAAACAGTCACAACATGACAGAAATGTCTTGGAGGGAAAACCTTTGGCAGAGGTCTCAGGTATTTACACCCAAAACCGTATAACACCTCAAAGCTAAACTATCTACACCACATATGACATTGAAACAATCTGGTTTTACATTATTTTAACCCTTTCCCAAATGCCAAATTTTCGACTGTCCCAAATTGAAAGAATTTGCTGACGACCTTTCAAAATGTGATGGAATTGAAAATTAATCTTCTCCTAGGACAGAAAACACTGTGGGAAAAGGAGAAATTGCTCATCATGAGCAATTTCTCCTTTTCTCACAATGTTTTCCAGAGTCGTCTGCAAAAGGTCTTCAAATGTCGTTATTGTTTGGTAATGGGTTAAACAGTATTACAGCCATATCTTGGTAGTCAACAACTATCTACTCTCCAGATATTTTCACACCAGTATTGCACAATAATCTAATCAATCTGCTGACTATTACCTAAGATGAACATTAATAATCCATGATAGAGCTGAATAAAACATGTCATGCTGGCTTCATTGAACATCCAAAAGAATATTGGCCTAGCTTTGGTCTTGGACTGATAGGATCTCTGAATTTGAAGTTGGACTGAGATAATGTTAGTTGTCAAATATATTTAAACATAGAGTGCATTAATGGCTCAAATGCAAACTCAATATTTCTAAGTTGTAATTGGTCATTACTTCACAGTGTCCAATATTGATCAATTATAACCAAAGACTAAAAGGTCACAATCTTTCTCAACTATATAGAATGTACGTACATATTGTGGGTTCCAGGCAAGACAATAGAAAATGCTTCAACAAACATGAAGCATTTACTGTAGTCTTGCATTGAAGACTAAAAAAAGCAAGAGACTTGGTGGGAATACATTTCAATCAATAGAAAATGGCTGGCTGTCCAAGATTACCTAACAGACAGAATTCACCCAAATTGCCACTACTGTGATAAATGTTTTATGAACTGAGTTTCCGGAAAGAAACACACTGGTTAATGCTTAGCTTTGCCACAAATTATTTTAAATCCATTTATAAGAATAAAAGCCCCTATGAATTCATTTCATATTCATTGTTGTAATATTGAAAGGTTATCTGATACTTTGCTAAGGCCTGCTAACGCTTTCATTGAAATAAAATTTCTATTGTTAGCCTTCATAAAGAGAAGCCTATTTATATCTCTCTAAAGTAAATAGCTCTGATGATACTTTTATCATTTTTTCAAAGTTGGCAAAAAGAGAGGAAACAATAGAGGCACTGAACTTTGAAACAGATGAAATACGTTTTATCTTTTTACGATGTGTGTTCATTCATCTTTTTTATCCTATAACCTCATCTAGCCTTATAATATTTAATCATAATTTAAAAGTACGAGATAAAAAATTCCATGATGCTACAAGTTCAAACCCTGGCTTTATCATTATTCTGTCGGCTTTGTCACTATTCTGTCAGACAAGTTTTGAAGCCAACACAATCAGTTTTGAAGCCAACACAATCAGTTTTGAAGCCAACACAATCAGTTTTGAAGCCAACACAATCAGTTTTGAAGCCAACACAATCAGTTTTGAAGCCAACGCAATATAACTAATCAAACTCTCATCTCTTAAGTAAATGTCTTCATGTAGCAAATTAAAAACATGTGCAGTACAGTTGAGGAAATACCTGGAGCAGTAGTTTCCATTGGTGCACTGGTTGTCATATTTGACAGTTATATTGAATACTAAAATTTTATCCTACTACAGTTTAACATGTACACTTATAAATAAGATCACATTTAAGTAACCCATGTGTTACTATTGACTTTGTCTTTATGCTTCTGCGCTTGTCATGCAAGGTCTTATATAACCCTCTATGACATGCAACGGAATGTCTGAATTTTGGGGAAAAATCAGGGATTCTCTCAAGATGTGTTGAATTGATTTTCCTTCATCTTTTGGCACCAAATGAAATATTAGAATGTGCTCAAGAGGACATCAGTAGATGACCTCCATAATGCATGAACAAACATCAATAACGAAGTTGTTGGTGTTTTTTCTTAAACAAAAACAAGAAGAGACCATTGTAATAAAAGCAATGATTATTAAAATTATTTACTTTTTTGCCATAATTGTTGTCAATATAGCCTCATAATTTGTCTTTTACAGGTGCATTAAAAATGAGCCATGAAATGGAAACCTTTAATTTCTACATTCTACTTTTGAAAGAAACAGTAATGTAGGAATGTCTCAGATAAGCAAAGAAAAGTTCACAAACAACATTTATAAAACAAATTCACTTACTTTTACTTTTACTTTCGGGATCAGCAAAAACGGATGGCTTTTCACTGGTTTCCGGGGAAATACTTTTGTTGTTTCGGCTTCCTCGGAACAAGCGTTGGTACATTATCTAAATCTAACACTTCCAAAACACTTTCATTTTCTTTTTCAAACAATAACAATAGCGAGGACAGCAAAACTCACAAACAATTTGATATCTCCTTGTAACTTTAAACTCCTATATAGCCAAGCTCTGTCTATTTCGTTTTACACTATTGATGTATACCTCCTTCCTGGAATAATTATCACACTCTATTCACTTACTGAAGTGAAACACCCAGAACTATATTCTCTCTACACCAAAGAAGTATTCTATGACACAGAATCGAATGTCTCTAAAAGCAAATCTTATTTCTGGCAGAGTCAATGGAACTGGAAGGTTTTTTAGAGGTAGAGAAATCCCTGTTGCTTTCCGCGGGAAAAATTCCAATACTGGCAGCACATTGTATGCATTTAAAACCTGATATATCAGATAAATCATTTTTAAGTATTTGTCTGCATTATTCCCGTAATAGATTTGAGACAAAAAAAATAATTGAATTCCCATATGGCTGATTGATAGTTTTCTAAAATAAACGCAGATATAATCTATCGATATAGGTTAAAAAAGATAATTCATTACCTAAATTAAAGAATTTCTCCTTCCTCGATTCTATGACTGGTCTAATATGAGAGCGCCAACAGTCAAGTCTCAGTAAATATTAAAATTCATATTTGCTATTGGGAACAAGTGATTGTGACAAAAGAATCTTTCCTTTTTATAAGAAAAGTACCAACCCCTAACAGATTTAATCTTCTTAACAAGCAATTCTTAAAAATTGCAGCAGTGAAAAAAAAGGAAAGTAAAAGAAATTCTTGTAACGGCTGTCATAACTATCTGTACATATTTTCTGATAACATATACACTGTACCAGTTGTATTGGTTTGTATCCCATATGCCAAATGAAATGTTTTCGGTGTTTTTCCATGTTTTATGATTGTTGATTCTTTTGGATTGGACAATTTTAAAATTTTCTTTAAAAAGAGAGGATGGATTAAGCTTATTCATTAGATTCTAACCAAATAATTCATTGATCACCCCTCCCAAATTGGAGGTATTATTTCAATGATTTACTCTTTTTCTCCAAACAATAGTTAAGATTGGAAGTGTAATTGTGATGGATGACTGTAAATGATACATTGCTTTGTTGCATTACAGAAGTAATTTCCATGTAACAGTGATGGTGGAATACTCTCTTTACTGAGTAAATCATGGCATGAAGCATTACTATCTTCAACTTATTTCTTTTTTTTGAATTCTTTTTTTAAAATGAAAAGTAGGTAATATTGCTGCTGATTATCAAGGTAAAATGGAATGTCTAATAAAATATTAAGCATAATTAATCCTTTCCCAAACAATAATGACATAAGACCACTTTGTTGCAGACGACTTTAGAAAATATTGTTTAAAAAGGAGAAATTGCTCATTATGAGCAATTTCTCCTTTTCCCTCAATGTTTTCTGCCCTATCAGAACATTATTTTCCAATTTCATCACATTTTGAAATGTCATCTACAAACTCTTTCAATTTGGGAGCGTCGAAAATTGGTTGTTTAGGAAAGGGTTAACTATACCCCAGATTGCTTATTAGAGAATGCCATCACAGATACCCTGATAAATAAAGAAATTGGAAGGAAAAGTAAGCAACTAAAATATACCTCATCTTTGACACACAATCTTGAATATACTCAAAATGATGCTCATCAATTGGTGTCCATTCAGTATTTTAACTATTGACCGAAATGATCTTTCTGCTACCAGGAAAATGAGGAAGAGGTAGTCCCTGTCTCTAACCTTGAGAATTGCAATAAGTTTGTGCTCTAGACAACTCATAAGATAGACCAAAAGTGCAGTAGAGGTGTTTGCTTTCTTCATTTGATTCACGAAACGAAGGTAGCATAACCACCGGAAAATCTGTTCCAGTTAAACTTTAAGTTAGGTATACCAATAAGTATACCACTGCTAAAAATCCCCGGAGAGCATTGAAATATAAATTATCCCAATGACATTACTAAGAAAACGTTATAGACATGATTTTTCCCAAAACAAATAAGAAACGAAAATGACAATCTCAGCAAAATTGAATGTTATTGATTCTCTTTAGTTATAACTTCTCCTCTGCTTACTCAAAGAAGTTTCCGATACAAAACAATTTTAGAGTAACATAGCACATTGAAAATCAATGAAAGCTAATTAACAAATTAGGAGTTACATTGTCTATGGTTTCTTATCATGTGGAACAGCTTAATTCCCTTTTGATGTATTGTAAATAGCTTCCTATAGAAAAGTAGATAAAACAAATATTGGCATATAATACAAAAAATATCATTTTTTTTAAGCAGCCTCATTTATTGAGCCTATAGTGCAATGAAATTAGCTAGATGGATCTTGTGATGGCGGGATCCACCTTGCTATTTTTTAATAATCCAAAATTTTGCTCTTTTTTAATAATCCAAATACTGGTTATGTATCCAGGGAGTAGAATCAAGAGTGATTAATCATAATTATAAGAATTTGTTCCACGATCAATGTAAAATTAACTTGTTCAAATTAACTATAACATAATTTCTGACTGACCATCCAGAAAATCAACTCATTTAGCTGAAATATCTTTCCACAAATATTCAAAAGTCTTAAATGATTTCCAAAACTTGTAATCAAATATTCTTTCACCATGGCACTTTCAACTAGACCTAGCCCTCTCTTTAAAGGTGCTTGTTTACAGAAAAGAAAATTTGAAAGTCAAAATAAAATGTTGTTGGAACATTAAATTACAGTTTCTATATTGCTGTTTGATATACAGTTAAAGGTAGCTATTGAAAGCATTATAAATAATTCAGTCAAAGTATATACCCTTTATGTATGGTAGATTTCAAAAGTCACAGTGATAATTAGATAGCTCTGTAATTTTCACTAAGATCATGGTGTCAATTTGTTTCATCTGCTGACTAAATTTTGGCCCATTTTGCATCTCAATTATTAAGTGAAAAGGGTATAGGGTAGAAGTTGGCTTTAACACTGTAAGTGCCATATCCTTGATATACTTGCTACTAGATATATTGAATTTTCCATGAAACCTATTTACTTTGGAACTCTCTCCCAGAGAAATGTAAACTCTATGATACAGAAACCAATACTGGGATCTGTCGGAGCGGTGTAGTGGTTAAGTGTTTGTGTCCAGGGGATTTAACACCCCACACCCATGGTTCAGTTCCTGCCAATAATTTTATCATGTTATTATGAAGCCTTTGGGCGATGTAGCTTTTTTTCTCTGTATCAATAGTTATTTCGGAATTAAAAGATACTAATGAACTGTTCTTTGTTCTTTTTTTCATAAATGCATACGGCTCAATCTGGTGAAAATGGCAATGTACCTTTTTTCTCTGTATCAATAGTTATTTCAAAACTAAAGGATAAAATGAAATCTTCTTTATTCTTCTTTTCATAAATGCATACGGCTCAATCTGGTGAAAATGGCAATGTACCTTTTTTCTCTGTATCAATTGTTATTTCAAAACTAAAGGATAAAATGAAATCTTCTTTATTCTTCTTTTTATAAATGCATAGGGCTCAATCTGGTGAAAATGGCAATGTACCTTTTTTCTCTGTATCAATAGTTATTTCAAAACTAAAGGATAAAATGAAATCTTCTTTATTCTTCTTTTCATAAATGCATAGGGCTCAATCTGGTAAAAATGGCAATGTACCTTTTTTCTCTGTATCAATAGTTATTTCAAAACTAAAGGATAAAATGAAATCTTCTTTATTCTTCTTTTCATAAATGCATAGGGCTCAATCTGGTGAAAATGGCAATGTACCTTTTTTCTCTGTATCAATAGTTATTTCAAAACTAAAGGATAAAATGAAATCTTCTTTATTCTTCTTTTCATAAATGCATAGGGCTCAATCTGGTGAAAATGGCAATGTACCTTTTTTCTCTGTATCAATAGTTATTTCAAAACTAAAGGATAAAATGAAATCTTCTTTATTCTTCTTTTCATAAATGCATAGGGCTCAATCTGGTGAAAATGGCAATGTACCTTTTTTCTCTGTATCAATAGTTATTTCAAAACTAAAGGATAAAATGAAATCTTCTTTATTCTTCTTTTTATAAATGCATAGGCTCAATTTGGTGAAAATGGCAATGTAATTTTTTTCTCTGTATCAATTGTTATTTCAAGACTAACAGATAAAATGAAATGTTCTTTATTCTTCTTTCCCATAATATGTACATGGCTCACTTCGGTGCATTTGGCAATGTATATTTTTTCGCTGTATCCATACTTATGGTATTTAAGAATGAAAAGATAAAAAATGAAAAGGTTCAACAGATTTTCTTCAAGTAATGTACAGGGTACATTCTGAAACATTGTCAAACATGTTACCTGGAGAACTTACCAGTACTAGGTTAAGAGATGATCAAGTCTTGCCAAAAGACATGATGAAATAATTGGCCCCAATTTGGAATCAAACCTGAGTTGTCAGGTCTCAAGTCTCTGATGTTTACCACTCCGCTTACTTGGTTACAGTAAAAAATATTCTTTTGAAAAATATGAATTTCATTCCAATATCAACTTATAAAGTAGCATTTCAAAATGAATGGTAACATCGGTAAAACTAAAACACTTGCTTATTTCATTCATTTAACCCTTAGAATGGTGGGTTACTTTCTAAAAAAGTAGATTTTTGTGTCATCTGCTTTCCAAAACCTTAAATATCTGCTTAATTTCGTTGAGGAATTAAGATACTCAGATTAGCAAACATGTTTGATCACAGGCCAGCTGCCAATTTACTTGGCGGCTGGCCTGGATCTAACCTGTTTACATAAGCATGAAGTCGGTTCCAACACTATAAGGGTTAGCATGGGTGTTTGCTGGTAATCATGTCCCTCACTTCCACAAATTATTAAGCCAATTCCCTTTTTGAAAAATAATCTTCAGAGGTGTTTGTCATTTGTTGCAGACACGAAATACCATTGTCTTGGGAAAAAGAAGACTTCACCGTTTTGAGCCCTTTTGCTATTTAGTAAATGAAGTTTTATTGGTATTATAAGAGAAAGAACAAATCAATACCACAGAAATGTATATATTTATCTAGGGCATTTACCGTCTACATTACTTCACTTACATAACTTTTAAAGATTCTTAAGTCTATATATTTCAGTTGTATAGTGCCACAGGTTCATATTAAATCCACAAGCAATTTCAAATGAAGAAAAGTTCTTGTTTTTTTTTAAAGACAACACAATTAAGAACTGAACATCGAAAGTTTGTCTTAAAACAAAAGACAACCATTCTAAATTCCCTGGTGCACATGATTGTGAAGCAAGTGACAAATTTTACACAATGCCATTTTCCCTGAATCACAACAACAATAATAAAAAAATATGCTTTCAAGAGAAGCAAACTTGGAAAATCATATTTCAATCTTAAAGGCAAATCTTTGTTAAGAAATATCCGTTCACCCCCAATTGCTAAATTGAAAATGTTCCCTGTTTGAAACAATCATCTCCTTTGTATTCTTTCCTTCTACTTCTATTACCAATAGTGTTACAAATCTGTTTACTTTAGCCTGTAGAAATATGCCATTTTGCAAATATACCAATGTACTTTAATTCATGCATCTTTGATTAATTTCACTCAATCAAAGATTAAATATATTTCATTTACAGCATAAAACATAGACCCAAACAAAAGCTTGTCGATTTGAAGGAAAAAAAGCCAATTCTTTCCAGATATTCTTAGAAATTACTTTCAAAGTATATATTGTTGGAAGGCAATTTGAACTTGCATGTCATGTATGATTAATGACATTATTGTTGCCTACAGCTCTCTTAACCCTTTCCCAAACGCCAAATTGTGGACTGTCCCAAATTGAAAGAGTTTGCAGACTACATTTCAAAATGTGATTAAACTGGAAAATATCCTTCTGATAGGGCAGAAAACATTGTGGGAAAAGGAAAAATTGCTCGTTACAAGCAATTTTTCCTTTCCCCACATTGTTTTCCAGAGTTGTCTGCAACAAGTGGTCAAATGTTGTTATTGTTTGAGAAAGGGTTAATCTACCTTGCTATTGCATTTAAAACATACAATTCTCATTCATCCTATGTGTATTCCAAATTCAGTTTAAATCACACACAATTGAAGGTATTGCACATCCAATATATTAGACTCACAGGAACAGTGCTTCAGTTACCTTCACACAATCTGTTATAAAGCACTTTATAAATAATGTCCTGTGATCAAACCTTCAATAACCTCAGTCATTCGACTTGTTCATTCCTAATTCATTGATTGGTGAAAATCCTATACTCTGGGCCGACACTGCAAGACTAGAATTAATTCTTCACAAATGAGAAAGGAATTAGAATAGTCTTGCATTGACGCTATAAAGCAAATTACATTAGGAAAATTTCTCATGCTTGGTCCCATTCTATGATAGCCCATAAAACAGTTTTATTGCAGAGACAATTCTTAAACAATCAGCAATTATAAATATTAACACAGAATAAGAATGTTCGAATGGTGTGTGGAAGATCGTTAATTCGAAACCATGCTTGGACATAGAGAATAGATAGTTGGTGTCTTCAATCTGAAATGGTGTGAGGCAAGGTGAAGAAATATTATCATGTGAGCCAAATCCGAATTGTATAAAAATCGGAAGCTGAGCCCAATAACGTATCCTGTTCAAGAACCAAAGCATCTTTTTTTTTGTTCTGTACCTTTAAGAATATATTTTAAAAAATGTAAATTAAAGTAAAAAAGGAAAAAACTGAAAATCGATAGTGACAGATGCGCACGATGATCACATGGTTTTGTGACAAATTCCAAAATGTAACGGTTTCCTGTAATTGGCTGCAAACTGCACTGGTGACTGGATATAGACCAAGCCCCACAGAAAAAGGCAGTGGAATACCACTGGAATACCACTGGAATACCACTGGAATCCACTGGTATTTAGAATACCGGTGGTATCACGTTGGTATTCCAGTGGTCAGTGGTATTTCAGTGGTATTTCAGTGGAATTTGGCAATTGTTCATTGGTATACCACTGCATTAATGCCACTAGCAATGGCATTTCAGTGGAATACCAGTGAGAACAGTACCACTGGTATGTCAGTGGCATTCCCTCATGAAGCTGTTATGTTGAATTCTGTCTGGAGGTAGTCTGGATTGATTCTGAAAACAGTCTTGAGGTAAGATTCAGACATCTGAATATTGTCTGACACAAGCTGTTTACAGTCTGAATAATTTCTGAACATTATCTGAGTAGTGCTTAGTTATCTCCAGAAATATTTTTTTGAATTAAGATTTGTTTAAAGTTGTTCTGATTTTATTTTCCAAAATCAAGAAAACTCTGCGAATATTGGCTGAATGACTTTGAAAATCCCCACATATACTGACATTTTCAGAAATAACAAAAGGAAGTCAAAACAAGAACTCTTAGAATGAGTTGAACCCTTTTTTACTTTTTGCTAATAAAAGACATCCTGATAATTCTTGCTTTTCATGGTTGAATAACAATATAAATACTCTGTCAAGATTAGCAGTACAGTTGTGTGCTCCATTTCCAGCTTCTAGTCAATCACACTAGTCAGCCACTGCATAACTATGGTTATCCCAAGAAAACATTGCACATTTTTCCCAAACTAAAGTAAACGAAATGCATGGAAATAAGAAACCAGTGTCTTTAGGTAACTTCCTGATACATTACAATGGGTCACATGCGGTCAGGGGGTCTTCATGTCTTGTGTTGGTTGATTCAAGTCGCCTTTGTCTGCAATTTAGATGTATTCTCCAAGTTATACCAAGATTTAACTGCAAATGATAAAAAAGATATTTAATGACAGACTGTAGCTTACATGTATATGGACTCTTGAAGGCCCTTATATTCACATGATAAAAATGGTCAACAGATCCACACATCAGTTTATACAGACCAACATTCGTGAGATAGTTACTTAATGAAAAGGTGGAAGGGAAGGAAAGAATAGTCATGACAAGCATCATTGTTTAAGTGTTTTGGAGGCAGGACTACCAGAGGTCAAACATGAGAGCGTTGGAGAAGGATCATATTTGCCCATGAATAACAATCTAGATGAAGTTTGGGAAAAGCTTTTTACCCTGTGGTTGATGTATTATGATATACATAGGTTCTTTACAAAAAAATTTTGCTCTCTTGTATGCAAGGCAAGATACTTTTGAAGCAGATATGATAAAAAAAAATTAAGTCTGACAACACAGTCTTGTTAGGTGCATCAAATGTGTCCTGTGGCTGTCCTGAATAGTTATATCGCACATGTTATATATCTGTTCTTGAAAAATCCTTCCCTTTTAGACTAATTCCTTATGTGATCATTTAAGATCAATCATACTGCATGATTTAGAAAAAATTGAAATTCCGATTGACTTTATGAGCACAGCTCTGAAGACTTAAATTTCATTCTATAAAGTAATCTTACCAAATAATATCGAACTGAGGTGCTGAGATATATGCCGCATTTCTTCATCAACTCCATCAAAACAATCTAAGAAGAATACTTTGACATTCCCACAGCAAACGAGACCTAAAATCAATAGGCGAAAAAAGAAACTTTGATTTAAAAATGTGTTTCTTTAAAAAGATATACGAAAAGTCTACAAACAAAATATTGGAAAAGACTATAAATTGCAAAACAGAACTTGAAATCATAAGAACAGTGAAGCTCAATTTTAGGAAGCTTATTGTACATTTATGAACATAAACTTCAAATCACTATGCCTCTCTCAGCATGTTTTCAAATTATGGTAACACAAGATTTGAATGTTAATGAGAGGTAGTGTCTGACTCAGCTAACTAACAGAACGAAATTCTGGTGGTTATACCAATCCTCACACACCTTCTTAGGCAGTAGAAAGGAGTCTTCATAAAAACATACTATGACCAAAAGAATTCACTTTCAAGACATTTCTTAAGGTAGTTAATAAGATACTAACGTGCACACACAAATCTGTAACCATTAACACATTGATGTTACTCCAGATATAGAAGTTAAACTCTCCTTATTCTTCCAATTTTCAATAAAAAATAATTAACTATTTTTACTCTACCGTCAGATACATGATGTTATTAACATTTGACATCAATGAGATAAATATTGTTCTGTATCCAACTATGTCACATTTTATAAGACAATTTCATGAAAATACCCACCTATTTTCAAATGAAGGTCAGGTATAGACAGGATGTTTGTTATTGAAAACACTTTTGACTTTCCCCGCACACTATCCAATTTCATCTGCAAAACTTAACATTTGGCTTCCATAACATGACGTATGCAACTGTCCTTCACTTGCAGTGTTGTACGTAAGACCTCATCTTGAATAAAGAAGAAAACCATAAAATTGATCATTTGAAAAATGTGTTTATTAGGTCTTTGGAAAAATAAAGTTATGTTTTAAATGTGATGACCAAATAAAAAAAGCTTTAACTCTGGATATGTTTTCTTAAAATCTTACTATTATGACTTCATGAATTAGTTATAAGTAATATTTCAATGATACTGCATGCTTAAATATCTCCATATATTTGTAATCAATTATTGTGACCCAAGACACTTAGATCAAAGCACTTGCATAATACTGGTAATTAAAATCCCAAGAGAGCTGTAATATAACTGCATAATATCTTGACATTGCATTAAACCCCATATAGAGATATAGACACACAGTTCATTTAATTGTTCAATTTGGTTGACATAATTAACACATAAAAGCAAGGAGGAAACTGATTGTCAAACACAGCTTAAAATTACATGACCATTGCAGACAGGAAACAAATCAAATCCTTAAAATATTTGACCACATTTAAATGTGGTCCTTTGACATCAAATTTCAGAACGCTATGTTAGTACTGGTGAAATTCCGAACTAATATCAAAGATCCTGTCAATCAATCAATTATGAAGATAATGAACCATAATGATACTTCGTCAGGAACCATAATAAGTGGCAATGATGAGCAACATACAAGTATATATACTTTGTCACTGCCTCTTGATTAGTATCTTATCATATTTTACCACACACAAACTCGCATGGAAACAAGAAGTCAATAATTTGTGTAAAAAAAAATATGCAGAAGTACAACTATCCGTGGATGATGCAAAAAGCAATGCAATGTTCACGGCCATCCGAATTGGTGGAACGGTCGAAATAACACCTACATAAAAAAATATCACAACGGGGTGATTTGTAGAAATGTTAACAGACAAATTAATGAATTGTTGTATCCAAAAATCGACCAGTGTTTTCATTATGCTGTCTCACCTGTAAAGGAAAACAAAAGACGTATAATTCGTCGAAAAATATACATGTAAATGATCGGGGAACAAGTTTATTTACCTTTGCCTGGGTCTTGCCTTAATCAGGAAGTAGTAAATGCGCATGCGCAAATCTGGAATCGGGTTATCATTGGCCAAAATGAAACAGTGCGCGTTTTGTAAAATCAATTTCGAACAGACTGCAGCTTTCTCGAAGAAAAACGCGTCGTCAAATCCACAATGGCGAACTACACAGTAAAAGTTGAACATCCCCGGGAATCATTATTGATTTTAGCTGTAAGTACTAAGTTTTTTCTATCCTTTTATTATCTCAAGAGAGATGATGTTTTGTGTTTTTGAAGTATCAAATCGTCATTTTACCCAAATTGACCGAGCATAATTCCCCCTCAAATCTATATTTGCCCTGATTGTGTCAATTTTGTCTGATGGCATACAAAGTTGACTTTTATTGATGTGTAATAATATTTTTAAGACATCTTCCTGAACGTGTTAACACAAGTTGAATATAGACCTTGAAAGTCCTATTAAATATGTTGTTATTGGCATTTATCATGAGAATCACGAGTAAAATCTTTTTTCATGGATATATGCGTTTAGTTTGAAACATACAGTTTGTGCCTTATTGATATATATAGAGAATCTTTTCAACTTTTTTCCCCAAGTTGTCTCATGCACAGGGGCCTGGGTCATTCCATGATCATAATTCAAAATAGTCTGTGAAGGCTTTCTTAAGTTTATGTTTTGAAAGGTGGTGGTTCTTTTTAAATAAACAAATTCAAAATATATATATGATTATTGATTTTGCTAGGTCTCCACATGTTGTAACGGAATCAGATTTTGATTTGCCCATTTTTTCTATGTTTTACAGAACATTCACACACTGTTATTCAGGACGGGTGTTGCAGTTAACACACTACAACAAGCTGCGGTTTGGTAATGGTTAGCCCTGAGGACTAAAGACCAGTCAAATCAGGTTTGATTCACGATGGCAATCAACTATTTCACTGGGGAGTGTTCTTAATTTGGCAAGACATGTATCCTAGCATAGTACTGGTAGGTACACTAATAATATAACTCTACAGTGCAGTGGTTTTTTTTTTTTCATTAATTGGGAAAAGGCTTGTTGATTTTTGGACATTGTATCAATGAAATTGCTTAATTGGGAAACCAAATTGCTGAAGTCATGTATCTGTGAATTTTTCAGAAAACTGCATGATTTTAAAGAAACTTCCAGTTAGGAAGATGCGTTTTATCGGTTTGCTGTTATATTACGAGAAAAAGCCCTTCAATGAGTACATTAATGGAAAAACAAACAAACATAACAAAGTTGTGACAGATTTTATCATGATCAGATGTGATTACTTTTTTTAGATTGTCTGTTTGCTAAGTTTGTTACATTAATGGCAATGGTCATTTGATGTGATGACTTTCTCTTTCTATAAGAGTTAGCTTGCCAACATAAATATATTTTCCATTGGCCAATGCTGAGGACAAGTTGTTTTGGAGGTGCAAATTTCTGATCAGATGTGGATCATGTCTTTCACTCTTTGACAGATTTCTACGCTTGCAATGGTTCTTTACACCATTTTTTCCATTCAATATGTGTATTTGTTGTAGATGAAGGCATTGACTTCGTCTGTTTACCATATATAATGCATTTTGTCAATCAAGCCCATATTAAATTGAATAATGGACTTGTGGTTGATTTTATTTTCAGCTTCAGAGGTGCATTAGAACCCTAACTTCATGTTCAAACAAAGACCGAGTTTTCTGGAGTTGTTTGACATGCACAAGTGAATGAAGGTGCCCCACTGTTGGAATGCTCTAACAACAACATTTGCACCACTTTTATCATGAAAGGTATGAACCAACCTGTTATGTACTGTATGTGTAATTAAACAAAAAAAACCATGACATTGTCAGAATGATTTGACATGTGTTAACTAACCATTGTATAATAAGCTGATCATAAGAGGCAATTTATCCTTTTGTAAGAGTAGTCTTCTTTCTGCTGCAGGTGATTAAGAAATCAGTTAAAATGGATAAACCTGTTCCATAAGCTCGAAAACCTAAATTCCACTGAAAGCATTTGCATGTTAAACGTTTTGGCCAATTGTATCAATAGTCTTTAAGACTATTTAATTTCTAGTAAGCATTGTCACTTTCAAAGCGGTCATAACTATGATATTTACTGCATCCTTCTGTAAGCTTTCCTTAACACATAACACCGCAATTTTGCATCTTGCAGCTGACGACTTTCAAAAAGCATTGTGGCGAAGGAAGAAATTATTTATCACAAGTAATTTCACCTTTTGCCACAATGCTTTTTTCAATATATTCACACACAACATCAACACACCATCAACACTGATATGTTTTACAAAGCTTTTTTTAAGTCACCAGCTTCAAGTAAAAAATTGTCTTGCAGGAGGTAATAAGATAAAAAAAAAACTTAGGACAGTAGAGACATACAAGTTTTACAAATGCCTCTAATTGTGTTTTGACCTTTTGTTTATTTTCAGCTCACATATTTCAGATGTTTAAAGATGTGGATTAGGAAGAACTCAGCAGCATAATTAATTACAAGATCCGGAATATAAAGAAAAAGATGGTGATATAATTTTGAGGATACAGAAAATGAAAATTGACAATTCATTTGAACATTGATGATTATATTTAATCTAATTAGCATTAAAGATGTCATTCTAGTTTTATTTGTCTAAATGTTCATTAATGCTTCATTGTATAATTGACACTGAATTTTTTTTACAATTTTAGTTACATGTGTATATAGCCCATGCATTTATTGTTTGTCAGAAGAAAACAGACTGATCTTTTCAGTATTAAATTTCCCTGAAATATCAGTGGTGATTCACTGGCATTCCAGTGATATTTTGCTGGCATACCAGTGGTGTTTCATCGGCATTCCAATGGTGTTTCACTGGCATTCCAGTGGTGTTTCACTGGCATTCCAGTGGTAATTTACTGGTATTCCAGTGGTGTTTCACTTGCATTCCAGTGGTATTTCACTGGTATTCCTGTGGTTTCCGCCGGTTTGCCACTGGTTTTCAGTGGAATACCGGCAGATTTTACCACTGGCGTTTTACTGAAATGCCAGTGGTATTCCACCGGGATTCCAGTGTTATTCCACTGGAATATCAGTGGTTTTACCTTGGAATACCAGTGGTATTTCACTGGAAAGCCAATGAAATACCGGCAGATTTTACCACCGGCATACCGGTGGAATACCATTGGTAAACCAGTGGAATACCAATGGTGTTTTTCACTAGGGAGGAACAAAAAAGAACAGTGGATATAATGGCTTTCTGGAATACAGGTGGGGGAATCATGCAACCAATGTTTATGATCTTATGTCTGAACAAGATGGCCTCACCACAGGTATTGTAGCTTTTTTCAATGATAGCCACCAGAAAGTTGATGGTCAACTCATCCAGGGTACACAATGTGGCTATCAATGGCAAAAGGTGAAAAAGGAAAATACTTGTCCAATCGGCCATCTTGTTTGGACATAACATCATAACATAAGTCACTTGGTTCCCACGCCTGGAATAGTTAAACATCTAAAATACGGGTTCCACATAAGAATATGATAGCTCTCAAAATTCAGACCCAAAGAATATGGATAAGTGTTTTATTATCTTTTGTTTTGGATAATTAAAGCTACAAAGACCAAAAACTTGACACATTTTTACATTTTTTTTCTGAAAAAAAAACCCCACAAAATTGTCTGTTGTCTACTGTAAAACGACATTTTTATTAGAAAATTAAAAAAGAAAATTAATTTGATATGACAACAACAGGAAAGCGTCTCATCTCTTACTTTTTCCATTCCATATTGATTTTGTGGGATTGATTAAACAAGGCCATGGATGAGACATTTATAGCTCAAACATATTGGAACTTGCCTATACAGAATCCAACCACCTACAAGTTTATCATATATTGTCAAAGATAATTCTGTAACCAGTCAAATTAACAGAAACAACAACAGTCTCTTTGTTAGATTCTTTGAATAGAAATCATTATGGCAAATGGGAAAAAGTGCTGATTTAGAGCACTTTTTTTATTTGACACACTTAAACATTCTATTCAAGAAAGACACTCAAACATATTTGATAATGAAAAAAAGAGTAAGCACACCGTTAAGAGCAGAAAACACGACCAAGATAGAACTTCACAGTCATGGTCACAGTATAATAGGGATGCACAATTCTGCAACTCTAGATTTAGATTAGATAATAATGAGATTGTTTTAGAAAAGTAAGATTTAATCTTTCACAAATTGAGGGTTCATGCCAAATTTGTAAAGTACTTACTAGCAATGAACCCTCAAACTAAAGCGACCCGGTTCTGTTTGTACAGGTTTTATGCCATTGCAACACTTTTACATTTATATGGCTGCAACAAATTACCAATTAATACTTCCTTGTTTACAATTCTAATACAAACTTGGAATTACAGTCTTGTGATTTTCACTCTTAAAGAAATACCAATCACTTCTCTAAAATAAATCTCATTTAAGAGCGATGATGGAATCAACAATCTTTCAATTTGACTCCATGATAGTCAAGAAACTTCTCTATACTGAGAAGGTATCAAGCACTAACTCTATGTGTATCTTTAATCAGCTTTCCAACTTTAATCAGCTTAATTTCATGTTGTTGATAGTAATTGTTTCATTTAATTGAGAGTTCTACAGTAATAGTACTTGATAGGAAAAAAAGGAATGAAGTAATTGATTGATTTTCTAATGAGTCTAGCTCTGCCACTGTTAATATTGACACTGAATTGTTTGACAATTCAGATAGCTTGAAATTAACTGTATCAATATAGTTCCATTATAAAGTACAAAAATGATCACTATTGGAAGAAATAATTTCTACAGAAAATATGTCAATGTATTACCAAAATGAAACAGGTCACTGATATTGATTTTGGATGATTTTTTTTTTCCCAAGATACATGCCATAGTAGTACAAACATGGTAACCTTTATAACTGAAGACTTTTTGACAAAACATTTTTACCAGGTACATGTAGAATAGACCTAGAACAGAAAAACATTATGGATACATTTTGGACAATATCAACTTTTGCTGGATACAAAAAACATTGCACTTCACTTAACCTGACTTCACATGTCATGAAAATTTCTTTTCTTTTTCATCTTTGTCTTGTATAGAAAATGTGTAAAAAAAGAGATCAAAGCATTTACAATCAGCTGTTGTAAGATATGAACAATATCGACGGTCAAAATATTGCAACAAAAAAAGGACAATACCTGATATGAATAACTGTCTAACTTGGCGTTTTGATACATCCCATGTTCCAGTAAAATATGCAATCAAGGACAATCATTCATGATGTGAAAAATATCCATGAAATTGGGCTTAATTTATCGACATTTACCCTCACCCAGTTAAGCTCAAGGGGATATAAAGCAAATTGTCTCATGATATGCTCGAATTCTCCCACAAATGAAATCTTATCAAATGCAAAGATTTATCTGAAGTGGGGAAAAGATGGGCTATTGAATCCATTAAAGTCATGTTTGTTTAAAGCTTTTACGAAAGCCAATCTTTATGATGTTGCCAAGTTTATGGATCCTAGATAAAGGTCAATATTTCATTATAAGTGATACATGCTTTTCCTAAAAAAAGAAAATAAATAACGAGATACATTTTATCTTACAGCTTTTGTTTGATCTATTGGTTTCTCCTGCACAAGTTGCTGATTACTTTACCACAAGAACATTACTTATCAGACTTATCAGTTGTGAAAGTTGAATAAATGATGTTGCAAAGACTTCATAAAACGTCAAAAGAATATTAGCCATGCCTATAGTGGTATTGAACCCAAGACCCCTGCCCTTCATGTTGGACACCATACTGATCAAGCTAATGTCAAAATAACCAATCCATTTCTGACTGAAGCAGCTGCTTGGGTTCTCCCACCCTTTTAGAGCTGGAACCGACTTCATGGTTATGCAAACAGGTTAGATCCATGCCAGCCGCCAGTTAAATTGGCAGCTGGCCTATGATCTAACCTATTTGCTGCTCTGAGTATCTTTCCTCATGAAATTTAAGCAGATATTTAAATTTTTGGAAAGCAGATTATACAAAAATCTGTTTTCAAAAAGTTACCAAGCATTTTAAGGGTTAGTTTCCCTGGTCAATTGGTTCAGTCTTACTGTGGAAATGATCCATAGTAGAACAAACCACATCAACAATGGTGCTATACAGAAAACTAATTACCATAAACGTCATAGATAGAAATTAGTCAATACATGTTTATGCCAAGATGTTCACCATCTGTTTTCAGGGGCCTCAAATTCTCCTATATTTCATTTTCATTGTTTCAAGGTGTTTGTTCACAGATGTGATAAAATTGGAAGTTAAAAAATTGATCTCTTTCAAACTGCACAATAGCTGTGTTGTTATATGATACATACTTGAGAATAGTCATTGTAATATTGTTTCTCTCAATAGTGAAATGAGAGGGACCGTTTTTCTTAACTTGCGTGAATTCTTAGCAAAAACTGTTCAGTAAAACAGTACCAAGGTGAAGGTAGAGAACTCCTAAAACATTTCTCTTCATTTAATGAAACTGAATCCCTTGAAGTACATGAATCTGGGATTGCTAGTTTCAAACACACTTAATAACAAATGCCATCAAATGTGTGATATTCTGCACAAGAAATTGAAGAGACTCATTAAAGCTGTTTGTTCTCTCAATCTCCTGTAACCATAGCAACACTTTCTGTTGATTTCATTGATAATAACCAATTCTTTTGGGGAAGGGATGTTCTACTACATTTGAGCTCATTAAAATCTGATACATTAGGAAAATTAATTGACAGAATAAGAACATTATAAACATTTGCTCAACAACCTCAGCTCAAACCATTACTATAATATACATCATACAGAAATGACTAAGGTTTGTGTCCAACATCATATTTTTTTTTTTTAAATTTAAGCAATCTCCATTCAAAAAAATGACACTTTTTCCAAATTTAATAGCATGAAAAAAAAAGCATTTTAATTACAGAAATATGTAAACCTGTCCTTTTATTTCATGAATATGTTCTTGAAAATAACTAAGCAGTTCAAAAATAGCTTTGTGTTCATGAACTGCCATTTGTTATTCATGCCTGTTCATGAACAATGTCCTTGAATCCTTTGCAGCTGGTTCAATGCAAGACTTAAGGACATTTTCTACAGTTATATAAGTAAATAATCCTTTCATATAATTTTCTAAATTTTTGATATGTTATTCAAAATTTTATTGTGAATTCAAAAATAAAAAGAAAAATATAGGTTGACGAGTTAGTTTTTTTGTAAAATGACAATTTCCATGGTAACCGTTTGGGGCAAAAATGTCAAAATGACCATTGCCATCTTCAAAAGCAATAAAATTATTTCTGGAATGTTTATTAACGCAGAAATCATATATTTGTACATTCAATACTTTATAATTCAATGTAAATGTAAATTATTATAATCCGAACATTTTTTGTAATCCAAATCAGGTTTTCAATTTTTTGTTTTCGGCATAAATCAATGGAAATTGATATTTATATTACAAAAAAATGAAGATATTTTAAAAATCCTTTAGAATGTTCTTATTTTTCAGTTTGAGAAGTAAAATGTAATCTTGAAATACAAAATGCAAAAAAAAGTATAGGTTGACGAGTTAGTTTTTCTGTAAAATGACAGTTTCCATGGTAACCGTATTTGAAAATCATTTATAAAAACAACTAATATAACTTTAAACTTAGGAAATAGAAGCTGGGGGCTTAATATGCATGAGAAATATACAATATTGTTAAACACCCTTTGTAGTTTTTTTGATAATATGATTATTCTTTGAAAAAAATTGCAAACAGTAAACCTCATCCAAATAGAAACATTTATCCGACTACTATGCAAGTACCTCTTCGGTAACAGACCTCTTATTGTTTATTGATTTAAATCAACACATTTGTATAATATCATGTAATTTAATGAAAACCTTGAGACAAAAAGGAGATACTGCTTGTAATATACAGTTTCATCTTCTTCCAAAGTTTTCAATGCAAGATCACAAAGAAAATGTGGGTGTTCACAGTTCAGTAATCTCTGCTTGCTGTTTACAACAAGTTAGAAATGAGTCTGAGATAACAAGATCTGGAATGTGTTTATGCATTTGTTATTTTCAGACTAGCTAATGAACAATATTTTGTAGGCAATCATTAGTCACCATGACAAGAGCATTCAAAAGAATAAAAACAGAATAAAGCAGTGTAAGTAAAAATGACCTAAACAAGACTGATCTTCGTACTAGATACATTGTAACTTCCCCTATTCTTTTCACTGACTCTGTGAGAACTGACTTTTGATGAAGTTCTAACAGGTACCTAAAGTACATGGATAATCAAAAACCAAATAAAGTGAAAAGTCCATGTCTCAGTCAGACAGATCTCCTTATCAGATACGTTTTACCCTTCCTATCTTCTTTGCATAATATGCTCTTAAACTGTATATTGAGGGTCCTTGTTAGAACTCACTTGTCAAGACAGTTCTTACGAGTACCCACACTATAGAATTTACTTTAAAATATTTTGAATACAAAATACAGTGATAGGCCCTGTTATCTGGAGGTAATTTACCTTTTTTGTTCTTGCTCTTGACGACCGACTTCAGCTCCTTTGTTGTAGGCATCGACATGAGCATCTTCAGCCCCACCTCAAAGCTGTTGGTTCCCTCTGAAAACAGAAACAGCAATTCATTACTAACATAAAGCAATGTCAGATTCAGATTTCTAGCAAAACAAGTCAACTGAATCAATTTGGAATAGACTTGTGGATTTTTTTTTTATTCCAACTGTTTCAGATGGTACATGTGTATTCTGATTATCTTTGTAGTAATCCTTGTCAAATATATTCTATTTTTCTTTTTTTCCTAAGTTATATGTAAATGATATGGGTCATTAACATCATTATAATGTAAATGCCCTGTATTGCCCCAAAAAGGAGAGGAACTTTATGCTATAAGCTTAAAATTTGTTCTAACCCTCTTCCGCTTAATTCTTTGTAATGTCAGTAAATGGTCAGGTCAGGGTTTTCAGAGTTTTCCCTTGATTTCTTGATTCATCCCAATATTGGGACTTTTGACCCCTTTTTATATGGAATTGTGCATGGAAAATAAAGATGTTTAGGGCTCATAACCAGGAATTGGGAGTTATTTACTATATAAGTTGTGATCGAGAAAATTCATAATGGTCTCTTTTAATAAAATATGTTTGAACTAATGTTCAATCGGAAGCTAGTGAATATAATCTTTTTCCAAACACCTTTATTTCTTTCTTTTTGTCAAAAAAATACCACCATGCAAATATCCTCCTGTAACAACTAAAACAGAAAACGTAACATACTGGAATAATGAAAGGGAAAAAACTCCCATATACAGAGACACAATCCAAATCCAATACCTTCACAGATTGGCTCATCTTCATGCTAAAGCACTGATGGTATGTGTAAGTTAAGAGAAATTTTTTAATATCAGTCCAAAAATGGTAATAGTGACAGGATTAAAAAAAGGCTAACCAATTCCTTTGTAACAAAGTGAGCTGACCCCCGACTTATATACTAGTTTGCCTGTGTCTAGAACAGACCGTAGTTACAAGCTTAATATTTGTTGTGTCTACTCCTTTCATAATGGTAGAAGAGAGGAATAATTAACAACATAACATGCACATGAAAATAATGCAAGATAACAAATGAAAGTCTTCTTAATGTTATTTATTGCAGGCTCCTTCTAAGAGAACATGACAACATTTCTCCTTCAGAGTTTCGAAAACCCACAGTGCTTCAGAAGGGAGACAACTACCAACTATTTTTACATCTTAGTACTTCAAGAGTTATCTTTCTTTGAAAGCTCTGAAGAATTCTATCTGGTTATCAGCATTTTCCTATGAGGAAATATGTGAATAGTACAACCTAAAAGAAACCTCAGATGACAAGAAATAGCATAATAAAACACACATTTTTTAAAGGCTGCTGTCAACATGGTTTCCTACACGATAGTGATTCGCACCAATAAAACAATATAGTCACAATAATTTCTTGAGGTTCCTCAAGGGTTCAATTCAAAACTACAGAAGTATTTCCTGTTTATGAAGAACTTATTTTACATATCTTGCAGGTTACCCTTGTCTTGCTTGATACTTGCTCTTTAATGTATTTTGGATTAACTGTTGAATGAATGTTTCATATTGATTCAAAAACACAGTCAATCTTTTTATAACGCATCTACATAACTCCATAAAACCTCGACCACATCACTGTATCTGATATAAAAGGTTTAGAAACTACTGCTAGAAGAGGAATTATTGCTTGTCATAATGGGTTCATATTAATTTGTAAGAAAAATGTATTTTCTTCTACAATCTTTTGCAATCTGTTGTATTATTCAGTTTTGCCAAGGCCCAAAATCCCATATGGTGGAAGAGGTTGACAAATGTTTTAACCCTTTACCAAACGCCAAATTTTCGACTGTCCTAAAGAGGTAGGTTCACTAACCCCATTTATTGGCCTCAAATTTTGCAAAAAATAAAAATTAATGTTAACAAAAAAATATTACGTTTTTTGTTGAAATCAATGCTTAAATGACTTGAAAAGTATGAATTATAATCATATAAACAAAAAAATCACTTTTTATACCCCTCCAAAGGTATCATGGTTTCGTACTTTTCACCGTTTTTGCAAGATTTTCGACATGTTTTCTCAAAATCTTGATATGAGCGCAAGCGAGTACCACGACAAAATATATATTTTTGGAAACATTGTAAAATAATGAACAGATGATGTAAAAATCGTCGTGGTACTCGAATGCGCTCATATTCTATTTTTAATAATTGCTTCCAAAAATTGACGTAAACTCTCCCATATAAACGTAACAAGGGAATAGTAACAATGTGGAATCTTGTAAAAAAAACATTAAAAGCGAGAGAAATAGCGAGAAATTATGCCGAACATATATGATTTATCCTTTTAAACACTTTTTTAACTCAAACCTTCCCATATTTTGTCGATCTTGTAAAAATAACAAGAAAAACTTTCCATCGGAACGATGTAAACAATACACTCCATTTCGAAGCGTTCGCGGCTTTTTCAATCATAAATCCAACTTTTCAAACAGGTAAGCTGCTCCAATCTTAGCTAAGCATTTGATTTACATTGGCATATATGTTTAGCGAGAATTAATCCAGGGCTAACCTCATAAAACACGAAATATATCGGCATTTTTCGAGGCATCCGAAAGGGGTCTTATCGGAATATAGGGCTAGTTTTTACCGAAACTGTCAAACTATGAGATCTAGTTATAAGCTTTATCAGGTCTATGTCTCTATCTTAATGGTTCTACTTTTGAAAGAAGTGGAAATTCATTAGTTGATTGATATTCAATTGTTATGATGAGTTGGATATATTTTGAAATAAAGGCTTTATTGTTTTGATTAAATATTATAACAGCAGTCCAAATCTATTTTTAGAAAATGTTGACTTGGTGTAGACTAACTTACTACCATTTAAAAATAGTCGCAGGAATAGCTCAGTGGTTTATTTAACGGCATATGTTCTATTTAATTTCAATATCTCTGGCTTGTATCAATCACTCCAATCTTTAGTCTTTATCAATTTTCATTATTTAAATCATAGTGGTCAATTTATTTCCATGTGATCAATGTCTGGGACCATTTATTCATACCCATTCTTCTTTTTCAGTGAGACATGTTAACTATGTCTCTGATGATGCTTATTAGGCATATGTCCTAGAAACATCATCATATTAATAGCCTTTCAGTCCATCTTCTATGACTTTTAGGATTGTATCGACAAGTTAAAGCCATTTAAGACAATTTGTTTGTGAACAGCAATTATGACAGTTCTAAGTTGGACAATGTTTTTACATAGGGTCATCTCTAGGCATTTGTTGAACCAGAGACATAGTCTCTTGTTGAACACAACACTTTTATTCTGTCTGATGGAAGGTCTTGAACTGTGCATATCAGTGAGGGTTCACTATAACCAACCACAGTCTTCACTATTCAAACAGCAACATATGAATTTACAGCAACAGCTGAACTATATCTTAGTCGGACAATCATGAACGTTCTTCAAAACAGTAGACACGCATGGCTTACTAAAGATTATTTCTTGAACTTTGGCAACATAATTGGCAGCGACTTTACAGCTCTGACTGAACTTACTGGACAGCAGTTTGGCGATATTTGCATTCCAATTGTTGACAAAGTGAAAGTCTCCATGAACAGATCATCCAGAACAAGCATAGACTATTCATTGTTAATTGATTACCTGGCATGTCCATAAAGCCTTTCTGAATTGATCATTCATGTATCTACTGTTTGTCTGGCAGTCTTTACCGAGCGCCAGTCGCTCTTGAGAAATCTTATTCATCTCTACCTTTAAATTGGAAGCACGACATGGCAAATACTTATCTAAGGGCATACTTGTACATCGTTTTGTGAAATCTTCGTTTGCCCAGAACAATCGAAAATCAACTGAATAAAGTCTTAGATGGGACACCTATACAAAGCGTCTTGTTCCAAGATTATATAATGGGTCAACATTCTTATCACATTACGGTAGAAAGGATAGTCTAAATACAACCCATTACCATCAATGATCCAAGTTTTGCAATTAAAGCACTGAATCCCCTTATCCCCATTCAACGAGAACTTATACACATAGGTTTTCAGCATCTTAAATGTCGATATTATAATTTTTCATTTAATGAGTGATGAGGATTTTTTAAATCATCTTTCTAACATGTGTTATTCTCACAACATATTCTGTGAGGCTGTCCCCTGGCCAGATGACCATATGACCAATGTTTATGATCCTATGTCCGAACAAGATAGCTGCGCCACAAGTATTTCTATTTCACCTACTTTTGCCAATAGTAGCCACATTGTGTACCCAGCATGGGTTGACCATCAACTTTCCGGTTCTGGTGGTATATGATAACATGTTCAAAACAGTCGGTCTTCGACTGCAATTTCTCTGCCGAGTATTAGACGTGACGCTGTTATATAGCATAGGTTATCGTATGCCACCAGAACTGGAAAGTTGATGGTCACAATGTTGCCATCATTTGTAAAAGTAGGTGAAAAAAGCAAAAATACATATTCTGTCATTGGGAGCCATCTTGTTCAGACATACGATTGTAAACATTGGTGACGTGATTCTCTGGCCTGGTGCCTATAAGACCATTGACCAGTAGTTACATTAAAGTGTGTCTACAGTCAATTCCTAGATATATGAAAGCTGGTTAGAATTTGAATCATAAAGGTATTACTACACATTGAAGTGCAAGCGTTACATACATAATCAAACTGCAAAATCAATGATTCAGAGTTGTTTGCCAAACACGTAAATATATTCTTATTCTCACTTTTCGTAATAGCATATAATACACAGTAAAAAAAACCTGTATTCCCAACCTTGAAATCAGAGTTGCGCGGCTGTCAGAGAAACCGTTCGTAAAATTCCACAGGGACATTTCAGGTAATGATTGACAGGTTGATACGCAGGTGGGAGAAGTGTGTATCATGTGAACAAGAATATTTTGAAAAGATGTAACAAACTACTGTTTCAGACAGATTTCGCAGTTGCTATATTTCCTTTATGAGTAAGTTGTCCCGCTCTACGTTACATGACGTTGTCCCGCTCAAAGTTACATGACGTTGCCCCGCTCAAAGTTACATGACGTTGTCCCGCTCAAAGTTACCCGACGTTGCCACAGTGACTATGAATTGTTCACTAGGGCAATTTGTATCATTTTTCTCTTTTGGTTTATGTGCATAGACTATTAAACTATCACTTTTGAAAATTTTAATCAAATATTCGTATTAATAAATAAGTTATGAACGTTTTCCGGATGTTTTTTCGAACACCCTGATACATTAGACTTGTAAGTCTGTGGTTAAGAACATGTACAATTTCATAGAATGTTTATACAAATACTGAATTGAATATTGTTACAATGGTTATCATTTGATAAGCAAAACAGTTTTACAAGGCAAGATATGATAAAAGCAAATTAAAGATACGATAGATGCAAATTCAAAAGCAAATTATCTTTGAAATACATATTTACTTTGTTTAAGAACGTTCCTTAGTTTGCATTTAACAGTTCTTAGTTACCATAGTTACAAGAAGTTGATGTTTAAATGAACATATATTAAATCATTATGAAACCTTCGACAATTACTTAAAAACAACTAAGTTTATAAGAATTTGGTTTAAGTTAAACACATAAACGAAGTATTTAATATATGTGCAACATGTTACCATGGTTACATGAATATGAATACTGGAAATAAAATGCTGATGTTTGATAATATGTTCTGGTTGTAAAACTGTTCATTACTCAATTTTATTATTTTGTCATGTATTTTTTTTATTGTAATAACAAAACCAAAATTTGACTTAACCAAATTCCTTGTAATTAGCATTCCGTTGCCATGGCAACCGCTATGCCTCAGCCTCAAGTTTGTGATGAATTCATCCATTTTTGACATTGGGCCATTTTTGATAGTTAGTGAACCTACCCCTTTAATAAGTTTGCAGAGGACATTTTAAAATGTGATGAAACTGAAAAACAATCACCTGATAGGGCAGAAAACATTGTGGGAAAAGGAGAGGTTGCTCTCAACGAGCAATTTCTCCTTTTCCCACAATATTTTCCAGAGTCGTCTGCAACAAACTGGTCAAATGTTGTTATTGTTTGGTAATGGGTTAAACTCTGCTTTAATGTTAAAATGGTATGTATGCAAACAATACTTTGAACATAACTGCCGTAACTTGTTTCATATGAACATTTTTCTTTCATTCTCATTTTCAAAATGTTTATTTCCAGAACTGATGCCATGTATAATGGAATCTATAAGACTGAAAATACAACCAATGAAGTCTGATTCATAGTACTTTAATGAACATTCAACTAAATGTCACCCATGGGATGTTTTACTCGGCCTTGAGTATATAGCAAAGGAAGCATGTCCTTTGAAACTTCTTCATCATTTCTCTAAACTCTAATTGCTCTGGGTATATACTTGAATTGTCTCATTGAGATGAGTTTGATAATCAACCTTATTTAAGGTTCATTGGACAGATTGTGGAGATACAACATGCAAAAGACACTGATAAGCCTTAAAAAGTCTTATTCAATTTACATACAGAAAACACTGATAAGCCTTTTTAACTACTTTACATCAGATGTTCTTTCAACATATATTTATTCCTCCTTTCCAAATTTGATTCCTGTATCCATAACCAGTTACTGTACCAAAATCATTATGGTTTAATGAAAAAAGCCGGCTGCAAATGCTCCATGTGGAATGCAAACTCACAATCGTGAAGCCATCCCTAAACCCAAAGACCATTTACTTCCTTAGGTTAAAACAGTCTGGTTAATTGGAAAAAAGAAATAACCAGAAAGTCATTTGTTTTAGGAAGAGGCTGTTTTGATAATTTGTTAAACAGTCATTTCACACCATGGTTGTGAGACAAAACATATCAATTAATGCACATCCTTGCTGTGCATGAAAACATTATCTCCATTTTATTTGACATTTCCCCCTATTTGTGCTTTACTATTTAGATACTAGGGAGCAAAAGTCTGCTACAGAACTCTGTGGCTTAGAATATAACAAAGACCTAAGTTGTTAGTTTAAACTATGTTTTTTTTCATTGATTGTGATGGAAGCTTGAAGCTCATCAAATTCACTCTCTGTGACTGCTTCATTGATACTAAACCAGTACTTGTGCCGATTTGTGGGCTAGTCATTTCATCTTCACCTCCCACTGACTGAAGTTGTTGAGAAAGCAAATGAAAGTTTTTCTCCATTTACTAATACAGACCCTGAATTTGTCGTATTTGCAGCAAAAGACTTAAGAAACCATTTCAATTCAAGGCCTGGTCCAGTGGCTATAATAAACAGAGACAGTGTGGTGTATGAGACATGTTGCTTGATACAGGCGCACAACTTACTGAAACCCCAAGTTGGTCCAACATGTCTTGCTTCCTGCAGTAAATAGTCTTGGAATAAATCACCTTTCACATTATACATAAGAGTGGTCACTTAAAACAAGATTGACCGAAACATTTTGTTTTCTTACACGGCAACTTTATTTGATTCCAATAGTGAACTCCAAGCATAAAAAGTATTGTTGCTATATAATTGAACAATTGTAAGATAAGCAATCAAACTACAAAAAAAAAGGATATCCTGACACATTTGTGGGAGTATCAATGGTCTAACAATATTTTGTTATTGAGCACAGCATGAGGGTTCATCGCAAGACTATAGTAAGTGCTTCACAAAGGTGAAGCACTTGCTATAGTATTTCGAACCCATGAGCAGCTCTCATGGTCTCCTATAGAGTACTTGGAACATAAATACTGGTAACTCTGTTTTATTTAGCAATTTCCCCTCACCCCCAACCTGCCTAATTGAATTTCGTTCAGAGACGACATGGAGTGTGTTGTCCCCAAATGGATTTTTAGTGAAACGTACTGCCAATTGTCGAACACATTTACTTCATAGAGACTCAATAGGATGCATCTGTAGCAGATGTTGTTAGATTTTGTAGATGTTGTTAGATTTCACTGTTACAAGAGTATTCGGATAGAGTCATTTAGACAGAAGGAAATTGCGTTTAACAAGCTTTTTTCCCCCTTATATAACAATGACTTTAATCCAAAATTGTAAGTTAAAGGTCCATTGTCATGATACATCATTGCTCCCTACTGTTCTTTTAATTTGAACCAGAATAAGTCTATTATTTCAGTAAGTATTTTATATATTTTATGCTTATATTTGCATAAGTTAAAAATACATTACCTCTTATTTCAATATTGGGCTTAGCAATGTGGCAAAGTAATCCATCATTGGAATTGTCTATCCAAGGTACTATTAATTATGAAATGTCACATTGCAAAATTGTACTTTCATTTAAGATATAATCCAAGTTTATCAGTTTTGACTTCTGGAAATATTTTCCTTTAAAAGTTGTGTACTGGATGGATAAGTATGGCTACTTTTGATTGTTTAAGATAATGAAAATATGCGAGAAGCCTCCTAAGGCAACATTTCCCCTATTACCAGGGTAAGTTGAACGACCTATGAAAAATATCAATTTTACAAGACGACTTGTTATGTAACAGGATCCAGTATCCAATCAGAAACAACTATTGTACTTCTCGATAGCAATATCAGACTGGTCACCAGGTCTAACATTATCCCTTTTTCTCCTCCGACAATGTGATTGGAATCATATCCCGCTTCAGTTATGATGATAATAGCATGTGGCGAGTGCGCACAGTCCAATGCAGGTTAACGTCTTATTTTATAACATATCCATGATTCAGAGCAAGATTAAATATAGTAAGTTAATTCCTTTTGTGATGGAATAATGCTGCAATCTTGCAATGAACTCTCATCATAACCAAATTCCTTGCATGGGCTTTGTTGAGAAGTTCAAATTAAATGCTCAAAGTTTTAAATATTATGATGCCAATACTTATTGTCAGAAAGCATACAATTTGGACTATGGAAGAAAGGCAAGGCATTTCAGTTTGCCACTTTATATAAGTCATTTATTGCATTTCTTTGTATGGATGGTATTTTGATTACTGACCACATTCAATCTATAAGTAGACAACAATAACAGGTTAAGAAAAAAAGTGTAAAATTAGGTAGAAACATCCTTTGACAAAAAAGAAGAAATCCTTCATTAGGATAAGTTCTTTCCTCATGTCAAACTGGTTTCAAAAAATCTTTTGTGGCAGGTAAGGCGAAATAGTTTCTATATTTAGGGAGAAAGAGGATAAACAAGAATAAAATCTTTTATGGCTTCTTCTAAGTTCTTCCAAGACTGTGAGGCCTCAATTTCTAAAAAGAACCTATTGTAGTGTAAAGCTTTGTTCCCAATCTCTGGAGAATTGTGGGAGTTACGATAGGTATTAGTTGTCACATAAGCTAAATATGGAGCCAATAATTTAGTGCTGAAAGTTTTCTAGGCAATAGCTGTAACATTACAAAGGTTCAATGTAAGGCTGTATAATAGCTTCAAAAACATGAAACATTTACTATACTATTGCACTGAACCCTTGATTATATCTTCCAGGGGAATTGTGTTGTGCTGTCAGAGTTTGATAAATCTGGAATCTGATTTCAAAAAGATAAGTTGCATTTTATAGAAAGGCCCATTAAAACTAAGTATGGCACAATTAATTATAGGGCTATTAATAACCGAGTCTTTAACATTTAACAAACTCATTTCCATGACTATCATTTTGTGAAACAGTTTGGTCCCAAGACTATTAGAAATATATAATAAGGAATCAACCTAAAAGACCTGGTGTACAAACCAACTGTAAATCAGTCATAATAAAACAGAACAGAAAATGCTTCACATAAAAAAAAAGTATCGGTTAATCCTTACAGTGCTGGATAATTTTTAAAAATAGATTTTTGTTTTGTCTGCTTTCAAAAACCTTAGATATTTGCTTAATTTTGATGAGGTAAGATACTCAGAGCAGCAAACAAGTTAGATCACAAGACAGCCACCAATTTGCTTGGCAGCTGATCGGTCATTTAACCTGTTTGCATAAGCATGAAGTTGGTTCCAGCACTATAAGGGTTAAAGTATGTAAGTTCTTCATTTATCTCGGTGTTTCATAAAACCCATTTGTATGTACATCTAAAAAAAGAAGAAAAAAAAAACTGTGGGGCATTTTATGCATTATGAATGTTAATTTCACAAGGTCGGTCTGGTAACTCGCACAATAGGCTGTCTGCATGTCAAGAATGTCTAGAATGCCAAGAAAAGTTATCTCTTTCTTGTCAATTAAACAGTTTTTTCAAGCAGGCATAAAAGAAGAGCAAAGCAATTATAATTCTGAAACATTTTTTGTAGCCTACATCTTTCTCATTTTTTTTTTCTTTTTTAGACTAAACTTTTAACGCTAAGAATTTGTGTAGAGTTCAAAAGAACTTTCCTACTAATCTTAATATTGAGATAAGCAATATTGTAAAGTAACACATAATTGGAATATTCTCGGTAACTCAGTAAAACAGTACCCTGTAGCAGACAAACTGAGATAAAAATTCTCAAGAAAAAAAAGAAGTTGTTAAATACAATCATTTTCATTTTTTTTTCAATAATGATTTCTTTCAATGATTGCAATGAAATGTTAGTTTTCACTCTCTATATTTGAGCAGACTTCAGTTGCTAGAAAAAAATGGCGATGGGTCAAAGTACAATTTAAGCCTTATAGTGCTGGAACCAATGTCATATGCTTATGCAAACAGGTTAGATCCAGGTCAGCCACCAATAAAATTGACGGCTGGTCTGTGATCTAATCTGTTTGGTACTCTGAGTATATTTCCTCATCAAAATTTAAAGTAGCTACTTAAGGTTTCGACATGCACTCTGACGACACAAAAATCATTTTTTAGAAAATTACCCAGCAAACTAAGGGTCAAGAAGTGGGTTGGTAAAAATCTCAATATGCCTGCTTATGTAAATGTGATCCTATTGGAATCTTCTTAAAATTAAAAAAGCTTGCAAGTTTAGAAAGCAACAACAGTGTTTTTCAGTTAGAGAGAAAATCAAGTTATCAACTGCCAGGTATGTGATAATATGTCATTCTATGATACAAAATAAAAACACTCCACAAGTAGGTGTCTTCAGAAAATTTGCTTTCAATCCCCTGTTGCTTGCTGTATGTTATCTCATTATGATAAGTCTGCTAGGTTCAAAATATGTGGACAATTGACATTAAAAAAGAAAAGTTCTGATTTACCATTCACAAAACCCTACGCTGATTCTTAGATCCATCAATGGTTGTATTATACAGACCACATCTTCAACATTTGTGGAAGACCACTGTCAAAAGTATAGAAGAATGCTTCACCAATGGTTGTTTTATACAGACCACATCTTCAATATTTGTGGAAGACCTCTATCAAAAGTATATAAGAATGTTTCACAAATGGTTGTTTTATACAGACCACATCTTCAATATTTGTGGAAGACCTCTATCAAAAGTATATAAGAATGCTTCACCAAGGGTTGTTTTATACAGACCACATCTTCAACATTTGTGGAAGACCTCTATCAAAAGTATATAAGAATGCTTCACCAATGGTTGTTTTATACAGACCACATCTTCAACATTTGTGGAAGACCACTATTGAAGGTATATAAGAATGCTTCACCAAGGGTTGTTTTATACAGACCACATCTTTAACATTTGTGGAAGACCACTATCAAAAGTATATAAGAATGCTTCACCAATGATTGTTTTATACAGACCACATCTTCAACATTTGTGGAAGACCTCTATCAAAAGTATATAAGAATGCTTCACCAATGGTAGTTTTATACAGACACCATCTTCAACATTTGTGGAAGACCACTATCAAAAGTATATAAGAATGCTTCACCAATGGTTGTTTTATACAGACACCATCTTCAACATTTGTGGAAGACCACTATCAAAAGTATATAAGAATGCTTCACCAATGATTGTTTTATACAGACCACATCTTCAACATTTGTGGAAGACCACTATCAAAAGTATATAAGAATGCTTCACCAATGGTTGTTTTATACAGACCACATCTTCAACATTTGTGGAAGACCTCTATCAAAAGTATATAAGAATGCTTCACCAATGGTTGTTTTATACAGACCACATCTTCAATATTTGTGGAAGACCACTATCAAAAGTATATAAGAATGCTTCACCAAGGGTTGTTTTATACAGACCACATCTTTTACATTTGTGGAAGACCACTATCAAAAGTATAGAAGAATGCTTCACCAATGGTTGTTTTATACAGACACCATCTTTAACATTTGTGGAAGACCACTATTGAAGGTATATAAGAATGCTTCACCAATGGTTGTTTTATACAGACCACATCTTCAACATTTGTGGAAGACCACTATCAAAAGTATATAAGAATGCTTCACCAATGGTTGTTTTATACAGACCACATCTTCAATATTTGTGGAAGACCACTATCAAAAGTATATAAGAATGCTTCACCAATGGTTGTTTTATACAGACCACATCTTCAACTTTTGTGGAAGACCACTATTGAAGGTATATAAGAATGCTTCACCAAGGGTTGTTTTATACAGACCACATCTTTAACATTTGTGGAAGACCACTATCAAAAGTATATAAGAATGCTTCACCAATGGTTGTTTTATACAGACCACATCTTCAACATTTGTGGAAGACCACTATCAAAAGTATATAAGAATGCTTCACCAATGGTTGTTTTATACAGACCACATCTTCAACATTTGTGGAAGACCACTATCAAAAGTATATAAGAATGCTTCACCAATGGTTGTTTTATACAGACCACATCTTCAACATTTGTGGAAGACCACTATCAAAAGTATATAAGAATGCTTCACCAATGGTTGTTTTATACAGACCACATCTTCAACATTTGTGGAAGACCACTATCAAAAGTATATAAGAATGCTTCACCAATGGTTGTTTTATACAGACCACATCTTCAACATTTGTGGAAGACCACTATCAAAAGTATATAAGAATGCTTCACCAATGGTTGTTTTATACAGACCACATCTTCAACATTTGTGGAAGACCTCTATCAAAAGTATATAAGAATGCTTCACCAATGGTTGTTTTATACAGACCACATCTTTAACATTTGTGGAAGACCACTATCAAAAGTATAGAAGAATGCTTCACCAATGGTTGTTTATACAGACCACATTTTAAACATTTGTGGAAGACCTCTATCAAAAGTATATAAGAATGCTTCACCAATGGTTGTTTTATACAGACCACATCTTCAACATTTGTGGAAGACCACTATCAAAAGTATATAAGAATGCTTCACCAATGGTAGTTTTATACAGACCACATCTTCAACATTTGTGGAAGACCACTATCAAAAGTATATAAGAATGCTTCACCAATGGTAGTTTTATACAGACCACATCTTTAGCATTTCTGGAAGACCACTATCAAAAGTATAGAAGAATGCTTCACCAATGGTTGTTTTATACAGACCACATCTTTAACATTTGTGGAAGACCACTATCAAAAGTATATAAGAATGCTTCACCAATGGTTGTTTTATACAGACCACATCTTCAACAGTTGTGGAAGACCACTATTGAAGGTATATAAGAATGCTTCACCAATGGTAGTTTTATACAGACCACATCTTTAGCATTTCTGGAAGACCACTATCAAAAGTATAGAAGAATGCTTCACCAATGGTTGTTTTATACAGACCACATCTTTAACATTTGTGGAAGACCACTATCAAAAGTATATAAGAATGCTTCACCAATGGTTGTTTTATACAGACCACATCTTCAACATTTGCGGAAGACCACTATCAAAAGTATAGAAGAATGCTTCACCAATGGTTGTTTTATACAGACCACATCTTCAACATTTGTGGAAGACCACTATCAAAAGTATATAAGAATGCTTCACCAATGGTTGTTTTATACAGACCACATCTTCAACATTTGTGGAAGACCACTATCAAAAGTATATAAGAATGCTTCACCAATGGTTGTTTTATACAGACCACATCTTTAACATTTGTGGAAGACCACTATCAAAAGTATATAAGAATGCTTCACCAATGGTTGTTTTATACAGACCACATCTTTAATATTTGTGGAAGACCACTATCAAAAGTATATAAGAATGTTTCACCAATGGTTGTTTTATACAGACCACATCTTCAATATTTGTGGAAGACCACTATCAAAAGTATATAAGAATGTTTCACCAATGGTTGTTTTATACAGACCACATCTTTAACATTTGTGAAAGACCACTATCAAAAGTATATAAGAATGCTTCACCAAGGGTTGTTTTATACAGACCACATCTTTAACATTTGTGGAAGATTACTATTGAAGGTATATAAGAATGCTTCACCAATGGTAGTTTTATACAGACCACATCTTTAACATTTGTGGAAGACCACTATCAAAAGTATATAAGAATGCTTCACCAATGGTTGTTTTATACAGACCACATCTTTAACATTTGTGGAAGACCACTATCAAAAGTATATAAGAATGCTTCACCAATGGTTGTTTTGTACAGACCACATCTTCAACATTTGTGGAAGACCACTATCAAGGTATATAAGAATGCTTCACCAATGGTAGTTTTATACAGACCACATCTTTAACATTTGTTGAAGACCACTATCGAAAGTATATAAGAATGCTTCACCAATGGTTGTTTTATACAGACCACATCTTCAACATTTGTGGAAGACCACTATCAAAAGTATATAAGAATGCTTCACCAATGGTTGTTTTATACAGACCACATCTTCAACATTTGTGAAGACCACTATTGAAGGTATATAAGAATGCTTCACCAATGGTAGTTTTATACAGACCACATCTTTAGCATTTCTGGAAGACCACTATCAAAAGTATAGAAGAATGCTTCACCAATGGTTGTTTTATACAGACCACATCTTCAACTTTTGTGGCAGACCACTATTGAAGGTATATAAGAATGCTTCACCAAGGGTTGTTTTATACAGACCACATCTTCAACATTTGTGGAAGACCACTATCAAAAGTATATAAGAATGCTTCACCAATGGTTGTTTTATACAGACACCATCTTCAACATTTGTGGAAGACCACTATCAAAAGTATATAAGAATGCTTCACCAATGGTTGTTTTATACAGACCACATCTTCAACATTTGTGAAGACCACTATCAAAAGTATATAAGAATGCTTCACCAATGGTTGTTTTATACAGACCACATCTTCAACATTTGTGGAAGACCACTATCAAAAGTATATAAGAATGCTTCACCAATGGTTGTTTTATACAGACCACATCTTCAACATTTGTGGAAGACCACTATTGAAGGTATATAAGAATGCTTCACCAATGGTAGTTTTATACAGACCACATCTTTAGCATTTCTGGAAGACCACTATCAAAAGTATAGAAGAATGCTTCACCAATGGTTGTTTTATACAGACCACATCTTCAACATTTGTGGAAGACCACTATCAAAAGTATATAAGAATGCTTCACCAACGGTTGTTTTATACAGACCACATCTTCAACATTTGTGGAAGACCACTATTGAAGGTATATAAGAATGCTTCACCAATGGTAGTTTTATACAGACCACATCTTTAGCATTTCTGGAAGACCACTATCAAAAGTATATAAGAATGCTTCACCAATGGTTGTTTTATACAGACCACATCTTTAACATTTGTGGAAGACCACTATCAAAAGTGTATAAGAATGCTTCACCAAGGGTTGTTTTATATACAGACCACATCTTTAACATTTGTGGAAGACCACTTTTGAAGGTATATAAGAATGCTTCACCAAGGGTTGTTTTATACAGACCACATCTTTAACATTTGTGGAAGACCACTATCAAAAGTATATACGAATGCTTCACCAAGGGTTGTTTTATTCAGACCACATCTTTAACATTTGTGGAAGACCACTATTGAAGGTATATAAGAATGCTTCACCAATGGTTGTTTAATAAAGACCACATCTTTAACATTTGTGGAAGACCACTATCAAAAGTATATAAGAATGCTTCACCAATGGTTGTTTTATACAGACCACATCTTTTACATTTGCGGAAGACCACTATCAAAAGTATACAAGAATGCTTCACCAATGGTTGTTTTATACAGACCACATCTTCAACATTTGTGGAAGACCACTATCAAAAGTACATAAGAATGCTTCACCAATGGTTGTTTTATACAGACCACATCTTCAACATTTGTGGAAGACCACTATCAAAAATATATAAGAATGCTTCACCAATGGTTGTTTTATACAGACCACATCTTCAACATTTGTGGAAGACCACTATCAAAAGTATATAAGAATGCTTCACCAAGGGTTGTTTTATACAGACCACATCTTTTACATTTGCGGAAGACCACTATCAAAAGTATATAAGAATGCTTCACCAATGGTTGTTATATACAGACCACATCTTCAACATTTGTGGAAGACCACTATCAAAAGTATATAAGAATGCTTCACCAAGGGTTGTATTATACAGACCACATCTTCAACATTTGTGGAAAACCACTATCAAAAGTATATAAGAATGCTTCACCAAGGGTTGTATTATACAGACCCCATCTTCAACATTTCTGGAAGACCACTATCAAAAGTATAGAAGAATGCTTCACCAAGGGTTGTTTTATACAGACCACATCTTCAACATTTGTGGAAGACCACTATTGAAGGTATATAAGAATGCTTCACCAATGGTTGTATTATACAGACCACATCTTCAACATTTATGGAAGACCACTATCAAAAGTATATAAGAATGCTTCACCAATGGTTGTTTTATACAGACACCATCTTCAACATTTGTGGAAGACCACTATCAAAAGTATATAAGAATGCTTCACCAATGGTTGTTTTATTCAGACCACATCTTCAACATTTGTCGAAGACCACTATTGAAGGTATATAAGAATGCTTCACCAATGGTTGTTTTATACAGACACCATCTTCAACATTTGTGAAAGACCACTATCAAAAGTATATAAGAATGCTTCACCAATGGTTGTATTATACAGACCACATCTTCAACATTTGTGAAAGACCACTATCAAACGTATATAAGAATGCTTCACCAATGGTTGTTTTATACAGACCACATCTTCAACATTTGTGAAAGACCACTATCAAAAGTATATAAGAATGCTTCACCAATGGTTGTTTTATACAGACACCATCTTCAACATTTGTGGAAGACCACTATCAAAAGTATATAAGAATGCTTCACCAAGGGTTGTATTATACAGACCACATCTTCAACTTTTGTGGAAGACCACTATCAAAAGTATATAAGAATGCTTCACCAATGGTAGTTTTATACAGACCACATCTTCAATATTTATGGAAGACCACTATCAAAAGTATATAAGAATGCTTCACCAATGGTTGTTTTATACAGACCACATCTTCAATATTTGTGGAAGACCACTATCAAAAGTATATAAGAATGCTTCACCAATGGTTGTTTTATACAGACCACATCTTCAATATTTATGGAAGACCACTATCAAAAGTATATAAGAATGCTTCACCAATGGTTGTTTTATTCAGACCACATCTTCAACATTTGTCGAAGACCACTATTGAAGGTATATAAGAATGCTTCACCAATGGTTGTTTTATACAGACACCATCTTCAACATTTGTGAAAGACCACTATCAAAAGTATATAAGAATGCTTCACCAAGGGTTGTATTATACAGACCACATCTTCAACATTTGTGAAAGACCACTATCAAAAGTATATAAGAATGCTTCACCAATGGTTGTTTTATACAGACCACATCTTCAACATTTGTGAAAGACCACTATCAAAAGTATATAAGAATGCTTCACCAATGGTTGTTTTATACAGACACCATCTTCAACATTTGTGGAAGACCACTATCAAAAGTATATAAGAATGCTTCACCAAGGGTTGTATTATACAGACCACATCTTCAACTTTTGTGGAAGACCACTATCAAAAGTATATAAGAATGCTTCACCAATGGTAGTTTTATACAGACCACATCTTCAATATTTATGGAAGACCACTATCAAAAGTATATAAGAATGCTTCACCAATGGTTGTTTTATACAGACCACATCTTCAATATTTATGGAAGACCACTATCAAAAGTATATAAGAATGCTTCACCAATGGTTGTTTTATACAGACCACATCTTTAACATTTGTGGAAGACCACTATCAAAAGTATATAAGAATGCTTCACCAATGGTTGTTTTATACAGACCACATCTTCAACATTTGTGGAAGACCACTATCAAAAGTATAGAAGAATGCTTCACCAATGGTTGTTTTATACAGACCACATCTTCAACATTTGTGGAAGACCACTATCAAAAGTATAGAAGAATGCTTCACCAATGGTTGTTTTATACAGACCACATCTTTAACATTTGTGGAAGACCACTATCAAAAGTATATAAGAATGCTTCACCAATGGTTGTTTTGTACAGACCACATCTTTAACATTTGTGGAAGACCTCTATCAAAAGTATATAAGAATGCTTCACCAATGGTTGTTTTATACAGACCACATCTTCAACATTTGTGGAAGACCTCTATCAAAAGTATATAAGAATGCTTCACCAATGGTTGTTTTATACAGACCACATCTTCAACATTTGTGGAAGACCACTATCAAAAGTATATAAGAATGCTTCACCAATGGTTGTTTTATACAGACACCATCTTCAACATTTGTGGAAGACCACTATTGAAGGTATATAAGAATGCTTCACCAAGGGTTGTTTTATACAGACCACATCTTTAATATTTGTGGAAGACCACTATTGAAGGTATATAAGAATGCTTCACCAATGGTAGTTTTATACAGACCACATCTTCAACATTTGTGGAAGACCACTATTGAAGGTAAATAAGAATGCTTCACCATTTCAAACTTACCATTATATTGACCTCTCAAACTTTGGAGAAGCAATACATTATGTATCTTCTTTATTTTTCCCTTAAAATATTTTTCAAAGTTATCTTCAACCGGGGGAGTATGTCATGCTTTAGTTCAAAATGGGAAAGATTTGTACATCATTTCTCATCATTTTCCAATATCTTACAAATCTGAATATTGCAGCAAATTGTGTGCACCAAATTGGAGAATTCATTTATTAGACATTCAGGGCAGGGAATCATGTGATCAGAAATGATAGACCGTGGAAAAATAGCGCGAAATGTACCCGCCTTACGATCCAATTTTTTCCGCCGCTTGGTTTTATGGTTCCAAACCCACGGTTTCTCCAAACACTCGGAAACAGTGTTCGAACCTCACCGATTGCTGTTGGATAGGTTCCAAGAACGGTGAAGTTCGAACACTGTTTTCGAGTGTCTGAAGAAACCATTTATCTGGCACCATTACACCAAGCGGCTGAGAAAATTGGATCGTTAGGCCGGTAATTACTTTGCACTACATTTCGTTTTTTATACCATATCATACCAAATGTATTCCCTTTACTCACATCAATGTAGTCTGCTGTTTCTTTAAATTTAGACCAGTCAAACTATCAAATAAGGGGACAATGAAGTGTGAAGAGGCAATGGTATCCCTCTACAATAGCAACTTAATGATTGGTTTTTGCAGACATTTTCTAGATTATATCTGAATCCTGTTGAATAATGTAACATGAAACCTGTGATTCCTTTAAAAGACAGGCGGCTCAGATCACTTATGTCTCACCTACCCATTACAGATTAATGCCTTTAACCCTTAACCAAACGCCAAATTTCCAACAGTCTCAAATTGAAACATAGATAGCAAATAGTACAGGCTTTATATTGTTATGATCCTGTGGGTTTTCGCTATGTTTCAACATATTCTATCATAATTTATAACTCATTTTACCCAGTTTTGCAGGTTTTCTGAGCGCTAGTATGCTTTTAACTTCCAAATTTCCTAACATCTGTGATCAAGCACCTTTAAACTCTCCATTGTAGCATGGAGCATGAGTCTTCCACTGCTGCCAATGTTTTTTCTGCTGTTTTAGGGAAGTAAAGCAACATCATCCATTTGTCTCTTGCCACTGAACAATCTTTGAAAGCAGTCCTTTAGAAGAATTGTTGTGCAGTTATTATAGTAAGGATGTATGAGGATATATGAGGAGCATAGATAGGTGCTATCACTGGGTTATGCCTGAAGTCATGTTGAAGAAAATTAAACTCCAATCCAATTGTGTCATCAATTGAAGACTAAGTTTGGCATACAGATGCCAAAAGTACAACCATTGAAGGCAAGCATTAATATCAATGTTAATCTAGATTTCAATCAAATGACCGCAATTAATGCATGTAAAAGTGTGGTGGTGGGGGGAATTGTTCCTTTCATATTCAAATATATCTTAGCCGAATATATTATTCAGGCTTTAACACCAGCACACAAGATTATTTAACCCAGGCAAAACAACTTTGATGTCTTTTAACGGATTAATCAATAATACCTCACTTTGAGACATCTGCGCATCAATGCCTTAGACACCTGACTGTGACAAAAAAAAAAAATTGCTAAAAATGAGCAATTAATCCATTGTTATATGTAATTCTAGTCGGTAAACATTGACAACCTGTGTTTTGTTCATTTTAGTATGTATATATCTTTTGGTTTTTACATGTTCCCCAAATTTGTAAAACTGAGGTCAGCCATTTCCTCTGACTTCCATTGAAAGAATTACAAAATATGGAAAACAAGGTGTATTCAATGAAATATTAATGTACCCTGAAATCTCTTTGGCAGAATTACTCTTGACGAGGCGAAAAACCCCAAAGCTAACAAACACACAAATCAAACAACAATTTTGAAAACTTTAAATCAGGTTATATATTAGGGATGGGAACGAATATTCGAATATTTGAATATTCGAATAGCGGGTCGAATATTCGAATAGCAAAATAGTATTCGAATATTCGATTTTAATGAACCCATATTCCATATTACTGTATGTTTACCATAAATTTTATTCAAAAATAATGTTGTTTTATTTTCATTTTCTTCCTCTAAACCGATCCCAAATATCGAAGAACGTGCCTAGTTCCCAGGTGCAGTTACGATGTTTTTACAACGTATGTCACACAGTAAAACACCTGTGACAAATTACCACATCTTTTGACAGTTTGCAAAACGATTAATTCCTAAGTGTGAAAATAGTCGATTTTTAGCCGCTAAATCTAACACCTTAATGATCTGCACTTGCTCTTTATTATCCAAAACAAGTCAATCACGCTAATTGATAATTGTCAGTGTCAACCAATCACGTAACTTGTTTGTCGTAAAATTAAACAATTACTCTTTCAATAACCAATTGTAATCATGATTGCATATGCACGAAGACCAATCAAATAATGTGTTAGAAAGTATATTTTTCTTCAGAATAATTTGGTTATTACTGCTTTGATATTGCATGCACGTACATGTAAACGAATTCTAAAATCGAATATTCGAATATATTCGAATAGTTCTAGTCGAATATTCGAATAGTGATTTCACTATTCGTTCCCATCCCTATTATATATATACTCAATTAATGTAATGTTACATATTAATCAAAGCCTATGCTCTTAATCCCTGGCACAAGAATTGAAAGCAAACAAAAGATTTAATAATTGAAGCTTTCTACTCGAACTTCCAGCTCATGTCACATTTCTCAGAAATGTCTTTGTAGGTATTAACCCATATTTCGTAGACATTAATTTTGTGACAGACATAACTGGAGAGAACAGCAAAAAGCAAACAAAATATATATGTTATTGAAATTGGGAAGAAACTATTGTGACATAGGAATAAATTGCTCATTGGGAGCAATAAATTTATTTTTGAAAGTGTTTTTACAAACCCTCTACAGCAGATGATACTGTTGAGTGAGGTTTTATGGAGAATGCGGATTAAGAGAATGTTTTCTTCGTCATTATTTTTGGCAACAGACAGCTGAGAAAGTGAGTGTGCACAGTAAGCGATAAAAGGAAATCAATCGGAATGATAAAGAATAATCATCCAGCATTCAGATATACTAGACTTTGCAAACCATAAGCAGTAAAATAGAGTAGAAGAGAAAACAAACATCAGTTCCACCAATTCCATCATATGGTATTATTAGGTTTTTACTCCAAAATTGAAAGCAGAACCCCCTCAAGACAGTTATGGAATATGAATTTGGATCGTTTTGAATTTATTCAGAGGAAACCAAATTGACAAAAGAAAAAATACTTATAATGAGCAATTTTTTCTTGTGTAAATTTGGTTTGAAATGTTTCTAATGCATTTGTGTCAAAGCCAGCCATCATACAGTATAATTTTTTAAAAAACCAAAAAGATTTTGTAAAGGGTTAAACAATATTCTGCATGCAGGGACGTCAAAAATCATCAGCTACATCATCAGCAATGTAGCATTGGAGCCAATTTCTCCAAGGAAATCATATTGACTTAGTGAACGACCTCCCTTCTGAAAAAGATCGTTTTAATACCCTAAGACTTGCAGACGTCTTCAGTGGTCTTTGTCAGTGTCATTCGGCAGACGAAGATAAAATAAGGATCCCACATCAATTGTATCTGCATATTCTCCTGTCTTACTTCTTTATTTGTACACTGAACCCATTGTAAACCTGTTTGCTTTACATCGATTGTGAAAGAAGCTTGAAATGTGTTCAAAGTCACTCTAGATGACTGCTTCCTGGATACTAAACCAGTGCTCGCACCGGTTTGTGGGTAATCCTGGCAATGTTTGCCTAGCCTAACGGAGATTCAAACTGGGGACCCTTGGTACAAGAGGTTGACACTCTACCTCGCCACCACTGTCGCCGACAATATATTGTAGGTACTCATAAGAATTTTCTTTTCCAGAAGAGTGTAACAAGGACTGACAAATAGGGTTGTCTAGTACTGCATGCAACCATCTTTTTATCCTGACTGTTTGCAGATATTCCCCAACCTAGAAAAAAGTGTCTGAGAGGCTTGACATATTCTTTGATGAATAGACCACAAATTCAATATATTGATAGATTTGGGAAAAGAAGCAGCAATATATGCATATAGAAAGTATAATATTTAGCTTTTTACAGAAGGAATCCCTTCTGTCTTTCAGACAACCCTTATTATGCTCATAGGATGTGCATTTAATTTTAATGATATTTTTTTTGTTATTTTGATAGCCTGTTTTAATCCACCTTTGGTAATTTACCAAATCAAAAGCATACTAGTGCTCAGAAAAACTGCAAAACTGGGCAATATGTTATTTGTTATGAAAGAATATGTTTAAACATAGCGAAAAAACACAGGATCATGACAATATAACGGCTGCAATATTTATAATCTATTTTTTTAAGTGCTATTTTCATAAATTGGGTGCCCACCAATTTAACTTTATTGTTTACATTGTAACATCTAAAATAACAAGAAGTGCTCGGATTAATGACTGACAATCACCTGGTTAGAAAAATCACATGAAAATACTGTCATTTATCAAATAATAACAACATGGACATTCAAAATGGAGAATTTCTTGGGTTTTATTGGTTCCCAACGTTTCTTGGCTGACCTAGTTTTATCGCTAATTGTAAACAAACCTTTTAGTATTCACTCTTTTAAAAGCATCATGTGAACATGTTTCAGTCTCATTTCTTCTGTAAAAGGGAATTTAAAGTACTTTTGAGTTACAATTATTCGAGAACTTTCAAAATTCAAGTGGAAATGAGCGAAAGTATGGCTTTAAGAAATAAAACAAGTGCCATGTCTCGAACACAGCTGAGCTGTTGCTTTACAGTGCTAAGTGGTGTATTGGGCTATATGATTCTTAGTACATTAATCTGCTTCAACTATTGAAATACAATTACTAAAGGATCCTTACACGTAAAGACCCTATAAAAGCAACTAACTTGATTATTCTTTTATCAATATCCATAATATCTTATAACTGTAGAAAAAAAATTATACCAAAAAACTATGACAAACGGTAAAACCGCTCATAACTAGCAATTTTCATTTAAAATTTAGAGTCCCTCTGACCTGAAGCATTTTCAAGGAACTATTCATATCTATGCAGTTGCTGTCGGCCTCTGAACCTGTCACATATTCCTACATGATTGAATGATATGCATTTGTTGAGTGTTCAACGAAATTCTTTAGTAAGTGCTTCTGCTTCACATAATGGGGAAGGAATAAGTGCTACATACTTTTGCTTTGCACCCTCAAAACTGTATATAGTTGAAGCATTGTTATATAATTATGTGCACCTTTGTAATGAACAAGCATTTGCGCCTATTCTTTCTTCTCCACAATGTTTTGAAATACTATTTAACTTCAAAAACATTTCAATCTAATCTCAGTAATCAAATAAAGAAAAAGTAAAAAGTATCTCTCATTTTTTGGCCAAATGATATATCGAGGGATCATTTCAAGACTACAGTGAGTCTTTCACAAACTTGAAGCACTTACTATAGCCTTGAAATGAACCATTAAAATGGGGTGAAGATCATGAGTTTTATAATCGAAAGTTCTTCAAGCTTTTAAATAAGGTTGGATATCAAAGTCATCTGCAAACAAATTACTTCACAAACTCTTTGCAAAATCTCATTTTACAGAATTGTCCACTCACAATATCAGTATGAGAAGAAAAAAAGGAAAGTTAGTAAGCTGAACATGCTTCTAAAGATCTCTGTTTCACAATGTTAGAGTAATGCTAGGTGACTTTACAGGGTCCACCTACAGACAAAATAATTAATGTAATTTGTTGTTTTTATCTCCTCAGCTCCAGACTTGCGACCTGTCAACCGATGATGACCACTGAGAGTGTCAAGAATATTCCCCTGTGACACGTTTGAGACAGCTTAGGTATCAGAGTCAGGGCATAGACATTGGTCCTTTACTATTCCACAATAATGTTAGTCTTTTCTTTTGTTTTCCATTCCAGAAACCATCAAAGGAGAGGATTTAAACTTTAGAACGCTGGGTTATTTTCTAAAAATAGATTTTTGTGTCGTCTGCTTTCCAAAACATTAAGTGCCTGCTTAGGTTCGATGAGGAAAGATACTCACAGTAGGAAACAGGTTAGATCACAGGCCAGCCACCAACTTACTTGGTGGCTTGCCTGGATCCAACCTGTTTGCATTATCAGCTAAAGTCGCTTCCAGTACTATTAGGTTTAAAGTACTTCAAGGGTTCAATGTAAGACCATATCAAGTACTTCAAGTTTGTGAAGTACTTATTATAGTCTTGCGTTGAGCCTTCAATTTAGCATAAGAGGGAATGGGTCCAAAATACCCATGAATAATTCTTTGGACCGATAAGAAAGTGGTATAACTAGTATTGCCCCTAGCGCCAGCAGTCTCTCCGGATGGTTGAGAGGAATGATTAATGAATTAGGGACATTCTGGACCAGGGGACAATAAGATTAATGTTATTTGTTGTTTTTTCCCCATAGATGGTCCTGTCAGGCAACTGATAGCACTATTTCTACGTCCGGAATGTGGGTGGGATCAAGGAGGAGGGGGGGAGGGGGTGGGGCGGAACTAAGTATCCTATTTAGGTATGTCTGCACATGGGAATATAGTCATAAAAATTCTCTAATCCATATGAGTGTAACAAGTATTGACAATATAGGGTTGTCTATTACTGCATGCAAGCAATATTCTTTTTTAATCTGGACTGTTGTGCAAGTTTTGGCAGTTTCAAATTCGAAATATCAGCGGATGGCAAGGAAAAAAAAAAATATTTTCCATATAATAAAAGGTAGAAAGTTACAACCAATGTTAAAGAAAAAATCATTTACCAATTAATTTTAAGCAGTTTATCCTTTGACCACAGCTTAGTATTAACCCTTTTCATGCTGGAAACTACTTTGTGCTTATGCAAACAGGTGAGACCTAGGCAAGCCGCCAAGAAAATTGGTGTCCAGCCTGTGATCTAGTCTGTATGCTACTTTGAGTGTCTTTCCTCTTCAAAATTAAGCAGACATCTAAGATTTTGGAAAGCAGACAACACAAAAATATATACTAAGAAAATTACCGAGCATTATATAAGAGTTAAAACAAATGGATTGGTAATTAAGAAGAATCAATCTATTCTTTCAATGCAAAATGGTTCCTACCTAATATCATAAATTTAAATATGCTAGAACTTCAAATTAGTTAGATACACCCTGCATGATTCCATACCCCTTTCCCAAACAATAACGACATTTGACTACTTTGTTGCAGACGACTTTAGAAAACATTATGGGAAAAGGAGAAATTGCATGTAACAAGTAATTTCTTCTTTTCCCACAAGGTTTTCTGCTCTATCTGAAGAATATTTTTCAATTTCATCACATTTTGAAATGTCGTCTGCAAACTCTTTGAATTGGGGACAGTCCAAAATGTGTTGTTTGGGAAAGGGATACTGGTTAAAATGAGCAAATGAGCATCTAAGGAGGCAATGGCTTAATGTATTATAAATTGGATGAAGGTCTGAAATAATGTCATTTCCGTCCAGATATTTGTCTGTGACATAAACCGGACCCAAAAGCAATCAAACCAACAGACAATATCCAATTCAGCTCACCTTAATAAATGACCTTATAGCCTATAATAAACTACCCTTCCAGGATTTATAAGCATCATGAGTAAAAAGGAAGCAAGGAATATGGAACACGTACAGCTGTATATTACATCTTAAAAAATGTTGAAAATATTGTCTTGATGTCAATGCTTAACTATTGCAACAAAAAAATCCATGGATTTAGCCATATAGGAAGGTTGAATTCTTTATCTTATATTGAAAGATTTTGTAGTCATGAAACTAGATCTAAATAGATTGGGAAGTTACTGACAAGCAATATTGCGACTTTCAAACATGTTTAAAACAGTCATCAGGGGCAAGTCAATGAGGTATAATGATGCATATGTGTTAACACTATAGCACTTACACATTCAAACCTTTTTACAATATACTATATTTGTAAATATTGAGAACAAAGGTACATTTCCCTTACATCACTTTCATAAATGGTTTTAAATTATCAATATCAAGGAGAGGGTTAGAATAAGTAAGAATGGAGTGTAATGGCTTAAAGATAAAAAACAACATTTAGTTTTTATGAACAGATACATAAAGGTTTGAAGTTACATTACAGAATTTGTTTTATCCCGTGTATGTAATCGGTTATACATTCCATCCTGTGATATAGCTTTTACAAATGATCGATTATTCCCATCACATAATTAGGTTTTGGGTTGTTTTCTCCAGCTTTGTTAGACTGTCTTTAATTCCCCAGTCAGTCAAGGATCTTGTTCCGTCAAATTGAAGTAATGCAGGGAAAGAAAGGTATAGACAACTGGGTTGGCACTGAGGGAAGAGCTCATACCCATGACCCTCCCAATTGGGGATGGTTGCAGGTTTATGTTTAAAGGTATTTATTTTAAAAAGGTTGAGATGGAAGCTCAATGAATCAATGAAATTCCAATGGTAGGAATGGCCTAAAATCACGGACAGACATTTGAACAAAAGGAGGATTTGCTCTTGATAAACAGATTTCTCTCTCTGTTGCAATCTGCTAAAGTTGTCACCTATCGATCATAGAATATTTATATGTATTTTAGATCCTTTAAAAAAGTTTCGAATCTCTGCTGCAAAGTTTCAACAGTTCTACAGGTTCTGAAAACACTGAACATCCCATGAAATGAAAGTTACATAATCATCAATAATGCAGAGATTGTTGCACTAATGGTCTTGTGACACGGTCTCTTTAAATTCATGCAAAGTTCTAGTCTGCCATTCAAAGCCCAATGCATTTCGCTATCGTTTCAATTCTTCATGATTTTTTCTTTACATGATTTTGTGATTTTTCCAAACGCAAAGCAACTATCAGCTGACTAAGCATTTCAAGAATGATAAATGACCGCTTTTTTGTATTTTTGGTAAAGGTCATGGCCATGTCTTCAAAGGCTTAATTTTTCTTTTGTCTCAAAGGTTTCTTTAACTTATTGCTACATGTTCACTTAAAAGAGCACATGTAAAGTAATCTTTTAACAGACTGGGCTATTCATAAAGCTTCGCCATTCGCCATAGGCGAAAGTCAACTTGGTTTGGCGAAAAAAGAAATGTACCCTTTCGTCAATTTGGCGAAAGTAAAATTGACCCCATTTTGTATAGAGTCTGTAATGGCGAAAGTTAGAAGAATGGCTAAAGTCTTTTCGCCACTACGAGTGGTAATCATTAATTAAAATTGAATAGTTTGACGTTGAACAGCTTAAATATAAATAGAAGTGTTTGGTTCCTTAGCCGATTTTCTAGTGAAAGCGCTCTTTTAGAAAATCCGGAGACCAGACATTATGTATATTTCCAATAGCAACGTCTAATGAAAATGTTTAAACAGGCCGGTTCCCGGTTTCAGTTTATGTGTCACACTAAAGTCGGTACCAGAATAATAAAACGCACCAAAACGTTTTCGATACTTATTTCTGTAGCTCACTGCGTTAAAAAAAGATACTCATAAAGGTGATATGGGACTTATTGCAATAAAAAGCACGCGAATAAAAAACATTATTTGTATGTTAACACATTCAATATATCAAGCATTTTAAATGATTACATCTATGCAATATTAGAACGAAATTCCATGGTACGGAATTTACGGACAACGAAACAACAACAACAACAACATGAGGGAAAGGGACTCCCGGTGAAAAATGGTAATTAAAACAAACATTCAAGGAAATATAACCTTTTATGAGCATATCTTAATGCATTGGAACTCCCACATTTAGTAAAAAGAACGTCATTATTGTACAAGTACTGTCAACTTGCCAGTTCAATGACTCCCAGATCACGTAAACGCTGCAGCATACCCTGCAAACTTTAAGGTTAGATATTCTTTTTTAAAATGTTTAATTTATTTTGTTTTATTTACAATCAAAAGTTATTTTATATTCTTTTTTTAAATGTTTATTTTGTTTTATTTAAAAAATGAATCATGCCAGGTGCATGCATGCAAGTTTAATTATTTTCTGTCGTCTTTCTAACCCTGTCCCAAAGTTCTGTAAACATTTATTGAGGTATAGGATGTAGTACTCTACTAAGAACAACCACACAATGAAGTGGCTGATACAAGAACTGTTATTTATTTGTTCAATTTACACATCATTTATTTTATTATGTGATAAATACCATTCTAGCCTATTTCAATAATTGGTCTGTAAATTGAACAAATGAACTGTAATTTATATTTAATATTTCTGCTAAAATGGCTAAAAAGACTTAGCCAAATTTGGCTTTGCAAAAATCCAAGTGGCTAAAGAAAATTTGGGTAGCTTAGCCAAAATGGCTTATAATATTTTGGTCCAATGAAGAGCCCAGACAGATCTATGTTAATTAGAGAGAGGTCTTCTCTTTATCGTTAGAGAGCACAGTTCAAGGACTCAGTACAATTTACCAATGTATGGCCTTCATAGAAATTGAGGAGACGATAGGCCTTAGAGATAAGTGGAGAATCTTTTGAAAAATCATTTATTGCAATAATTCATTAAAGCAAAAACCAACAACATATGGGTGTTCAGGAAAATAAAGTTAGCAATGATAGAACTTCTCTTATATAGATAATTGGTTGAATAAAGGACGGGTTTGGGTTTTTTATCGGTTGTGGTATCCAAATTGTACAATTAGCCATTGCAGTTAGGCAGCTGGTTCTGTCATGTGCCAATACCATTCCTTAACAGCTTGTGGCATGAGAAGGGACGATTTGATTTTTTATCTTAGATTACTCTAAGACTTATTCACTTAAAAAATGTCATATATAAGATATGTTGATGACAATCATAGATATCGAAAAGAAGAATTAAGTAATGATAATTGGAAGGAAACCATGGTGACAAACAAGAATTAGCTTGTTTCTTAGCATTCCATATTTTGTGGCAATTGGTTTTATAAATACACTTGTATTCATATAACAAAGTACATAATATTAATTAGCACCTGTTGTATACAAAATCTCCCAACTAAAAACTGACTTCCAGATACCATTGTGAGAAAAGAAATAATTGCTTATAATGAGCAATTTCTTCCTTTGCCACAATCAATTCAATTATTGTACTGTCATCAGCAGCAATCACACAAAACTCCATGAATGATATGATATCGATGGTAAACAGTGGTGTTAAGTTTTTTTGCTGATTACATTTTACTTTTACAGCATACTGACAACAAAATTTATTTTTCTTGTTAAAAAATGTTTCTGCTTTCTTTTCAGTCATTTTCATTCTTTCAGGCATGACATAAGTCTTAAAATGGATTACTTTTTGCCCAATATTTTTTTACCTTTTATCTCTTGTTTTTACATATTAAGCGCTGTTTTCGCATTTCCATTTTCTCGCCAGACTATGACAAACATTTCAGACTATGCATGGTACGATTAACCTGATCATGAGACATTGAAAACAGCAATCTTTGTTTACTTATTTTTAATTCAGCATCGACTATGAAGTTTTAACAATGGCATGTTTCTGCCTCCTTGATACATAGCTAAAACTCGGGCTGACTGTGAACCTATAAAAGGTCCAAAGGTGGAACCCACTACTCACAGGCTTCAATCCCATGACCCTCATGCCCAATGGCCAAGGCTTAGTTTCTAAAACAAGTTAACTCCATGAGATAGAAATTCATCGAAACCCCAGAAAACAGTCATCAACCATGAAAGATTTAATTCCTTTGTTTTTCTATAGGGGAATTATTGTGGTAAAAGGAGACAATTAGCCATTCACAAGCAATTTCTCTTTTCTCCACATACTGTTTCTTCAGTTGTCTGCTAGATTCAATTTTGTTTGCCAGTTTACAGGCAGACTGGTTGCACACTTGGTTCCACTCGTCATCCCAATACCAGGAAGAAATACAGACATTTCCTGTCAGTTTCCATTTCCCAAGGGTTATAAAATCTTAGTCTCATATTTCACATTCCGTCTAAACAACGCTCTGTGTCTCGACATAAACCTGGCTCACTTTCCTTGACTTGAGGCAATAAAGTTGTATCCCAAACAGTGAGGAATAACAAACTCCAACTGCTGGCTTCTAATTGGTTGAATATAATATAGAGTTTTTTCATGTCAACCAATCAGAACATGAGTTATAACACCATTAGTATCAATACCAGGTTAACCCTTTCCCAAACAACACATTTTCGACTGTCCCAAATTGAAAGAGTTTGCAGATGACATTTCAAAATGTGATGAAATTGAAAAATATTCTTTAGATAGAGCAGAAAACCTTGTGGGAAATGGAGAAATTGCTCATTACGAGCAATTTCTCCTTTTCCCACAAGGTTTTCCTAAGTTGTCTGCAACAAAGTGGTCAAATGTCGTCATTATTTGGGAAAGGGTTAAGACTATCAAGCATAATGCAAAAGGAAGCAAAAAATATTTAGATCATCTTTCTGAAATTAAAACAATTTTGAAGATCTTAGAATGGTTTATGGCCCTAAACAAAAGAAAAGAGAACTGTTTTGTGGGAATATGAATGTCACCTGTAGAAAATGGGTTCTATATGGTTATTTTATGGAAATTAAAAAAGACAATTAGCTTTATATAAAAAGTCACACATAATATTGGCTTTAATTAAAACTTGCAATGAACATTTGATTGATGAAAAACTTCACGAGGATTGTCGGCTTCATATAAAATTCCACTAAGATAGTTGGTTTTATATAAAAAGTCCCAAAGAATTTTGATTTATATATAATTAAAGCTTCACAAAAATATTGGCTTATGCAAACTTCACGTAGCATACTGGCTTAGCCAAGGCTGACTCTTCCTCAAAATTCTTGCATTCAAATAAGGACTCACAAACATAAGAGCCAGTGAAGGAAAAGGTTAGAAGCATATTGTTAGGTTATAAAATATTCTCAGAAGGGAACCACTTTAATATGGTAAGATTATAAACAGTAATTTAAAAAAGGTCATACTAGTCAATAAGGTATCAAGGTTTAAAGCACTGGCTTAGGTTTTTAAGAACATGCTCAAACTTTGGAACTTATTCGTGTTTTAAAAGGCAGTTCCAAGCATTTTAGTTAAATGGTACAGTCAAACTTGTGTTAAGAGGCCAGCCTATGGGACAGAGTAAATTGGCTGTTTAAGACAGGTTGGCTGCTTAACACAAGTTGATATACACTATAAATCTAACAATAGGACTTTCTGAAGTGGCTGTTTAAGGCAGGTTGGCTGCTTAAAAGGGTGGCTGCTTAACACAAGTTAGACTGTATACATGAACTTAAGAGATTATGCATCTTATTTATTAATTCTGATGTTAAATCACCCTATATAGCACAACATGTTTTCCTGCCATGCATAATTCCGCAATTTATCACATACTAGACATCAATGAAGACAGCACAGCTTGACTTGTAGATCACATTCATCCTACAGACACACTGACCTGTTACCTCATTCAATGATGTATGATTGGTTCTGACAGACAGAAAAAACATTTGAGAACAGTATATTAATCTGATGTGTTTGATTATTGCATCAATTTTCCTTTCATCACTTTTAATACAATGCTATACATGTAAGTGATGAATGAAGACTGCACTCACTGCTCTTGACCAGCGCTTGACCAGGCATTCTGGTAGCACCATTTATCTAGCTTAAATAATACCATCATAAGGGAGTTTGTGGCAAATCCAAATAAAAAGCAACAACAAACAATATGAAAGAAATAACACAAGCAAAAGGTTTAAATTCAACAAATTTATGATCATGGATCAAAGCCAATATTTCAAATATATAAGTTGCTCTTTAGGATCAATTAATTGGTCCATGGGCTTCTAAAGATATCTACAGTGGACAAGGCAAAGAAAAACATTATAGAATAAGTCTTTGTCAGCCTGTAGAATTCCTGGAAAATGTAGGTCGATATACTAAGACAACTCTATGATTATCCTCAATGACTGTATTTGACACGGAACACTTTCAATATAAGGTTGCATCTTGACAAATAGAAAGTTACATGTCACAAGCAATATCTCTTTTAGTGTTGATGGTGGCTATTCAAAAGCTCCCATTTTATTAAGATTACCAAACAAACACAAAATGCCTTTTGCACAATTTTTACTTTAAAACCAAATAAGAGAAATATGAAAATTATGTTTTGTTTCAAACAATATCATTAATTCATTCATGTACTACGACCTAATAAGAGTTGTTACTGGTTAAGCCTCATTTATTTTTCACTGATTATAAAGTAATTCTTGCAACTTGAAAAAAAACATAATTACTCTGGATGCAGCCTCCTGAATACATTAATAATGAATAAATGAAAAGTTGAAAGATTGACTCCTATACCGACAGGGTTCCAATCCCTTTCCTTGGTCTTCACAGACAGACTCTGGGGCCAGTTTCTCGAAGCATTGTATCTCCTACAACCACCGTAAATCGACTCTAAGGACATCGTAACTGATTGTGCCAGTTTCTCGAAAGGACCTTAACTTAAAGTTGATTGTAAAGTACATCGTAAGTTAAGGCCATGCGATAGCTACTTTATCTTCATTGTAAATCGTTTTGGCTGTTTTTGCAAGTGGAATGATAACCTTATATCATGCAGGTACGGTATTGAAGGGATAATATTAGTGAATATTCGGAAAAGACAAAATGGCGCTGTTTGTTTATATTCAAAATCGGCAAAATCCAAAACAATAGAATGAATTTCCGGGTATTCCAAGACAGAACAAACACGTTGGACCACATGAATGATGGTGAGTTAGTCAGAAAATATCACTTTGATCATGCGTCCATATTTGATCTGTGTCAGTCAGTCGCTTCCGGTGTCATTACAATTTTGATAGCTCTTCGATTTTACCCTACTGGAAGCTTCCAATCAGTGATTGCTGACAGCCATGGTATAGCTATTCCCTCTGTGTCTATGAGTATTAACAAAGTATCTGCCACACTGACCGAGTCTATGGGAAATTACATTGTGTTCCCAAGGACAAGAGAAGTCAACTGGCCATAAAACGGAAGTGTTATGAGGTGGATGGATTCCCGAACATCATAGGTGCAGTAGATGGTACATTTATTCCTACAAAAGTGCCATCTGTTGACGAACATTTGTATGTAACATGAAAAGGATTTCATGCACTAAATGTACATGGTATCTGTGATGCTGACAATCTATTTCTCAACCTTGTGATGAGATACCCAGGATTAACACATGATGCCTTCGCCTTGAACAGTTCTAGTGTATCAAGGTATCTTGAACAACAATATCTTCAACTTGGCTACTAGGCGACAGCGCCTACCCATTAAAAACGTATTGACTGACACCTTTCAGAAGTCCATTGACACTAGGGGAACGCAGATACAATACTGCCCACAAAAGATTTCGCTGTATCATTGAAAGGAAATCAGCTTTCGATGTTTTTATAAATCCGGAGGACACTTAATGTACAACCCCTTTATACGTGTTAGACTAGTTTGCGCTACCGGTGTTCTTCACAACATATGCGTCAGCAGACGTTTTCCCTAGCTGATGATGAAAATAACGACGATGATGATAATGATGATGCTGATGCTGGCGGTGCTGGTGATGGCCGACAAACTAGAGTGAGGTTAGTTCACAATGTCTTTGACAGGAATTAGAATGCATCAAGTCACTTATTTTAGAGAAATTCTGCTTAAAACTCTTTTGTCAAATGCAAATGCGTGCACATGTATGAATCCAAATAACGTAGGATATTGTCTGGATACTATCAGATACGTCTTATTTGTGTCTATGGAAAAGTCCCTTGGAACAATTGTAGGAATCCAAAAAATTGCTCATGATGAGCAAATTCTCTTTTTCACACAATGTTATCTTTGTCCTAATAGAGTATAGTGGCATAGAGGTGACATATGTGTGTTTTTATTTATCTCTTGAGCAGGAGAGAGTAACTCGTGAGCACGAGATAACTAACCCGTGATCACGGGATTCTTTTTCGTCTCCATATTGAACGCTACACGATACAAATACACACACATCAACACTATAAGTGAGTAAATGACAGAGCGTGGGAAAACGACGTCACTAGTATTTGTGTACCTTAACTATTTACGATATCGTAAGTTCATAGGACCGTAAGGTGGGTTTCGAGAAATCACTTTATCAAAAACCTTATCTTTCTTGTAACGCTCTCGTAAATCGATCTTAACTTTACGATACCTTAACTCTTCAAGAAACTGGCCCCGGGACCACTGTCATCAAATTTGAGGTGTATTCAGATCAAACTCTAGCTTTCAAGATTACAAGGTACCACTTGGTTTCTTGATTGATAAGAAATCACAGAATGACTGACATTCAAGTTTGTAATTAAAAGTCGAAGTTGGAGATTCCTTTTGGCTCCTTGAAGACATTGTTACTTTATGGGTGTTCTCTAACTACTAAATATGTATTAACCCTTATAGAGCTGGAATCCACTTCATGCTCATGCAAACAGTTTGAATCCAGGCCAGCCGCCAAGTAAACTGGGGGCTGGCCTGTGATCTCACCTATTAGGTACTCTGAGTATCATTCTTCATCAAAATAAAGTAGAAAATTAAGGGTTTGGAAAGCAGACGACACAAAAATCTATTTTCAGAAAACTTCCTGGCATCTTAAGGGTTAAAGACTGCTAAAAGAGAACCCAAAGAGCTGCTATCAACTCTTAAAGTATGGCTTAGAGGGACCAAGCTCTATATGATTAGATTTTGTTTTATTGTTTTGCATGTATCACATCTTCAATGTTTCAATTATTTGCAATGGCCAGCTCATAGATATTTGATGAAAGAAGATCCCCAAACCTAACCCCTTTATAAGTCTAGTCAAGCTTCAATTTTTAGGGCGGTGATCACAAGCTTTTGTCACAATGACATCTACAGAATGTCCCAATGCAATATTATTCACATACTTTATAGATACTGTTGGTCTCAAACCTGCAATGTCACAAAGTCCATTCTGGGCGAAGTACATGCTAGGAATTGAAAATGTCTTTTTCACATATGTAATGAAACTTAGACATTAACATTCTATTTCTTCAAAACTGTATAACAGCTGTTCTGTTGTATGAATTTGAATGAAAAATAGCTATTAGAAGTGAAATAAGTTTGTATTAAAGTATTAAGAGTCTTTACAGTGTTTATACAATAAATGAATGTTTATTCAGATCTAAAAGCGTTACAATGGTTTTGTAATTCATTCTATAACATCTGTGCACACTTAAGTATAATGACACAAATTGTATCAATTTCTGGTGAAGTAGCTATTTTTCATTAAATATCATACTGCAATAAAAGTAGTGCATTGTTTCAATGATACTTCATTTAGACTTGCAATTCACTTGCAATTCATCTCATATGTGAACAAGCATGTTTCAAATGTTTAATAAAAATCACAATTTTGCATGTTACTTAAGGTTAGGAGTACAAGATTCTTTCAATGCACTTGTCAGCAAATAAATGCAGAAACCTTTTATTCCATGGGACTTCTAGACTGTTATTCTAAGTAAATGTGACATATGACAGGGCTTGTTTGGACCAACCTTCTCATATCTCTCATAATTCAACCCTTAGAGTTCTTGGTAATTTTCTTTATAAAGATTTTTGTGACATCTGCTTTCCAAAACCTAAAATATCAGCTTAATTTTGTTGAGGTAAGATACTCAGAGAAGCAAACTTGTTAGATCACAGGCAAGCTGCCAATCTACTTGAATTTTTTGGGAAAATTTCACTTTGATTGCAAATTGATTCTATTAGTGCTGGAACCAACTTCATGCTTAAGCAAACAGGTTAGATCTAGACCAGCCGCCAAGTAAATTGGTGGCTTGCCTGTGATCTTACCTGTTTGCTACTCTGATTACTTTCCTCATCAAAATCAAGCAGATATTTAAGGTTTTGAAAAGCAGATGACACAACAATCTAATTAGAACATTAGCCAGCATTCTAAAGGTTAATGGTGCTTTTAAATCAAATATGTAGGTTTTCATGTATGTTTTGAATAATGGTTACAACTATTCAAAGGAATTTTGGATTTGTCCAGATTGAAATCATCATGAAATTACACCATTACCTTTGTGGTTTTGAGTTGAAACCACTGTGGCAAAAAGAGAGGAAAAAACTAAGTTTTTTGGGGGGTTACGATTTTTGTATCCAATCATTGTGATTAACTCTTTCCCAAACAATAATGACATTTGACCACTTTGTTGTGGACCACTTTAGAAAATATTGTGGTAAAAGAAGAAATTGCTCGTAACAAGCAGTTTCTCCTTTTCTCACAATGTTTTCTGCCTTATCAGGAGATTATTTTCCAATTTCATCACATTTTAAAATGTTGTATGCAAACTTTTTCAACTTGGGACAGTCGAAAATTTGTTGTATGGGAAAGGGTTAAAGGATTTTAGGATGCTCATTAATAGCATTCCAATTATCATAATGATTCCTCATAAAGTATGGATGAAACAAAATATTTTGTCCTACTACAGTTTTATCCAATGAGAAAAATGGGAGAAGCCTTTAGAAATCACACCAAATGTCACACATTTTGCTTATGGTAAAAGCATTAGTGGATGACATTCCAAGAAAGTCATGACAGATAAAATTTTCTCTTCAGTTACATAGCCAGCCTAAAAATGAATGCAAATTCCAAAAAAACAAATAAAGAGTTAAAGATCCAGAGGAATTGAATTTCAAGATGTTGGAACAAATATTTTCACTCTATAGAATTGTTCTAAGCCCTCTTTGCTTTGATTTATTCAAACAAAACTATCGTAAGTCTTCTAGGAATTTGAAAATCTTACAAGAGTTTGCATTTTTCCCCCAATATGACCATTCATGGAGACACAGAATTTCTCAGACATGCAAACTTTCCTAGTCAATCAACACACTCATGGATAAACTGATAGAAGTTATGCACGATCATCAATAGGATTTCTAAATTACTCAATGCCTGCTTTGTTCCTATTTTAGTAATATTTCAACAATCTTTCCAGTTGAAATGCAGTGTTAATTGGATCCAACCACTCTTCCTCATGTTTGTACCAGGAATAATTTAGTTCTAATGGCATTACCATTACCTCATGGAGAGAAGCAGTGCCTACCATTAGAATATTGGTATGATCTAGCTATGAGTACCTGTTACTAATAAATCTATGCTTAAAATTTAAGTAAGTTCAAAACAACAATTTCCCTCTTATTTTAATATTTGACTAAACAATCTTAGAAGACAGGTTTAATGCTGATGAGAGTAGTTGAAGCAGTAGTTGTCAAAAAAAACAAAAAAAAACGCTATGTTGTATCAAATTTATTTAATTTCAAATTAATTTCTATTTTGCATAATTGTTGTTTTCTCTTGTTTTCAATTTGAAACAGACACAAAAAACGTAATCTGTTATAATGAAATGTGTAAAACATAAATGTAGAGAGGTCACACACCTCATTAGGTCTGTCTACTTTGCTGGAGCAGGATAACCTTCTGACAGCTTTATGTCAATGAGGAAATCAATCATCTTTCCCTACAGACTGGCTGTAAGCAGTTACCCGGAGTGGCCTCTTTACAAAGGTTTGCATAATAGTTTTTCTTGTAAGCGTAAACATTAATTTAAGTAATTCAATTCCGAAAAAAATACTGACGCCAGTTCTAAGTCTAAAAAGGATGTACTTTTACTTTGGATTCAGGGTAAAGCCTTTTTTTGACTGGTCTTGCAAAGGAATCCAGATCTGTTTTTATGAATTGATTAATAGCAGACATGAAGGAAAGTATTAAAGCTTCATAATGATTTAACTTTATCAACCTATTCTACATTTCTTTTTAGCTAACTGGAAGTTTTTTAAAACTTTAATTTTTTCCCTTTACTTAAAGTATTCCATGTAGTCTAGTCTGTTAGGGGTTTAATGTTTTTCATCCGGACTAAAGTGTGAAACTTTGTAAATATGTTTATATCGATGATCTGAATCAGAAAAACCAACTGTGCCCGATTTTCAGGTCCTATATCATTTTTTATACATGTATGAATATTCGGATAGATGTACCATCCGACTACTCTTCCTTTCTATATGATTTTTTCGGATTTAACAACTGTACGGCTAAACTAAGACGTGGAAACATACGGAATTTGGCGTTTTCTATATGAATGGACAACTATATATCATTTAGGGCCCCTGGAAGACATTTCCTCGCCATATTTGAGCCGGTCAATATGGGATTCTTGATAATGAAACCTATTTGCTCGTGTATTAGCTTATCTTGTTTGTGTGTGCATTTCATCCAATTTTCAAAAAATTAAAGACCTGAAATGATAAATTCGTATGCATCCATTGCCACATGGCCGCGTTGATAGAATGGCTTAAATTCGATAGTTAACTCAACCGTTGGGTTTGAATCTTGACCTGGTCATATATAAGGGGAAGTTCACTGATAAATTTGCGGAAGGTCGTAAGTTCTCTAATAGATACCCCGATCAATAATGAACTGGACATAGTAATATAACTGAAAATTCCTGATGCGTTGTGAATTACGAAACAGTGGAGGTCTTGGGTTCGATACTCGGTCAAGGAAACTACTTTCCGACAAGGGTCATCCGTGGCCTAGTGGTTAGAGTACAGAACTTGTGATCACACAGACCCTCTCTGGTGGTTCAAATCAGGGCGCTGTCAATTCGTTTATGGGGGGTTAGCTCCCGGCTACCAACCGGAAGGTCGGTGGTTCTACCAAAATGCTTGATCGAGCCCTTGCAGTTCAATGGGGTCTTAAATATGACATGCAATATGACATGCTGTTGACACGATGTGAAACCATATACAAACAAACAAATCTTTCCGACAATAGAATGCCACTCATCCAAGAGGCCATGTGAGTATGTAGTCAGCGACATGGAAAGATGTAGTTTGAGTACTGGTGTGAGAAAGTCAGGAAAGCATAGTAGGTGCGCTGATCGCCGTGAAATGACCATATATGTTAAAAAGCGGTACACACCAAATTATTGATGGGTCTTTCATCTAATGATTAGATCGGTGTTAAGATTTGCTTTCTTTTTTACACTGATTGCCTACAATTTCCACTGCATTTGCAAAGTGATGTACATGGAAGTCGGTGGTTTTTACAAACGCAATTTCTCATGCAAATTGGAAGTGCTTTGCAGCCGCATCTTATCAACTCTCGACAACTCTTTGCTGCTTCTGGTAATGTTGTCCAAACCGGCTTCCAATTATCGCCAGCCTTTAACCATCTAAATGCTTCTGGGGAAGGGACGTTTTGCCTCGACTCTAAACAGCTTAACCAGATACTGGCCTGGTACAAACTCCTATTCGCGTGTAAACAGAGGGCATCCTGTGTCGGTGGCAAACTTTGCATCATCTTGACGTTCTTTCCTTGTGCAAATAAATCTTGTCGAAGATCGTTTACAAGTGTGTGCTCTGTTGTGTGGTCATACAGAACACACACGTATCTCTCCAACAAATGGAATGAATGTGACCCAACTTCTAAAGGAAGAAATAGATTTTCGAGTTTCAGTGCACCGATCACTGCTGGGTATGCTTTCAATGACTTCCAAGAAGATCTTTTGCCTTTGCCTGCAAAATGAGATGTTGTATCACAACCCGTCAATGCATGAAAAAATGGAAGAGCTCTTGAAAGGTCACTTCCTAGAGCATTAAAGATTGAATTTACTTGATAATATCTCAAATGTTTTCCTTTACCGAATTCAATCCATATGTCAAGACCAGCATGTAGGCTTTCAAGATAGGAAAATATTCCAACAAGAATTATGACAACATCTGTGTCGACTGTACTTATCATTATCTTCGAAGCACCCTTTTTAAGAGCATCAAGGACATGCAAACACATTCGTGTGTCTGCCTCTTCATGGTCCGACTCTATCATGGGTTCAGCGCACCCCCTAGCAATAACAGACTTTCCAGAAGTTATATAAACTTGTTTGTCCGGTTGATAACTGAATGATGATACAGTATCACTTAAGAGAGCGAACAATTCCTCTTTGTTTTTTGAATCACGCAAGAAAGATTGAAAGTTTGCAGGTAACTTTGTTTGAGTTGATACTTTTCTTCTCGAACCACTACCACGTTTCTGTCTTGTAGTGTTTTTAAGGCTATCAGTCAAGTATGAATCCCAGACAATATCTATCCTATTTTGATCCTGAAGTTGTCGGAGCGTCCAAGGTATAAACACATTATTTGCGTACTCTCCGAATGTATGTGCATCACCTTTTGGTAGCGAGTGTATCACTGCAGCACCATCAAATACCTTTGCATCACATTGAGGTGGATCGGCGCTACTAGAAGGAGCTAGACAATCGAGCAACTCGGATTTATTGCTTGGAAGAAGAAGCTTCCCATGTTGATATAGTGATGGTGGCCATGGATGATTCTCATGCGAAAAGAACTCTTCACGATTTCCTTCTCGAACTTGACAGGAGATAAAAAGTCTACTGAAAAGGGAGAAATCGCTTTTCAGCTCAATCGTTTGCTCTTTTAACCTAGAATTTACCTTGAGTGGTGGTGTTCTAAAAAGGGGGAGTTTATTCTTTGTAATTGTAGCACGTACAGACTGAGTTCTATCTAAAAGAACATGCCGAACATATTTATCATACTGTGCTTTACCTGTCGTCTCAATTGTATTGATAGTAAGATTTACAGGGTCATCTGCACAGTCATGGCTGTCAATTGTCATAAGCTCTTCAGAGCCTTCCATAAACGGGTTTCCAAAAGCATTGATGGTTGCACACAGTTTTTTCACCTGTCTTTGGAAGGTTTTCTGTGTTGACAAACCTTCCTCGTGACTACTGGTGTCATTAACAGAATGGTTCTTGTTTATAAAAGTGCTCTCAAACTCATTTAAAAGTCTAGCTTGTTCGGGACCCGACACCATCCACTTCTTCAATGCACTTGGTTTTTCAGTAAGACCAATTGCACCACCAACATCTTTAATGATTTTATTATTTTGTTCATGTGCTTGATCTAGGGGAATAGAAGAGAATCTTTTGTTGGTCTTTTGGAAGACCCAACATGATTGAAAGATGTCTACAATTTCATTAGGTAAAGCTTTCATATCCCTAATGTGTACAGGCAACCAACGGGCGTAATTTGTATGGTCTAGTGCGAAGAACATTGGGGCTAACTTTTCCATAGTTTCGATATACAAATTGAAGTTTCTTTCACGGTGCGACCTCACAAAAGTCAATACCAAAAGTTCCAAATCCAAAATGAGATTCCAAAACTTGAACATGGGCACCTTTCTGGCCATATCAGATTTCCAGGAGGAAAATGCATCTTCATCAAAAACTCCTTGATGTGTTTCAACTGCCTCTTTTTGTAACTTAGAAAGTGACAAAGCCGTTACTTGATGAGCGTGTCTTGTTTTTGTTACATGCGAGGCGTGAATGAAAGAGTCAGCTGTTCCAGAGGAAGCTATATCGGCCTCGGTTAAAATACCTGTCCACCCCGAATCTTCAAGTAGATCTCCCACCATTCGCCAACAAGCTATCTCAATATGCAAGCCACCTAACATGACAACATATGAGGATTATCCAAACAAGTTTGGCCAGCGCCATTGGATTTGCTTTGCTAAGGCAAACAGTGGCTGATCAACAACCATTACAGGTATCTGTCCAGGATTGCATACAGAAATAGTCTCCCGAATAATAGTCATACCGTGTCTCATCATGGCAACAGTTGCGGCTTTCTCATGGAAAAGGGGCAATAATGATGATATTCCAGGCATTATACACTCCTCAGGTTGAATTGATGCATGGTAAGCACCCCATGCAATAGCATCACCTTTCTCTAAAGGATCTTTATCAAGAAGGGACACTGAATGTTCCAGCCAGTCGGCTTCTTTCTGTTTTCCTAATTCAAGTCTGGCACTGGCATCCGTAAATGTTGCCTTTGGTACAGTGACACCTTCTAGGTTGCAGTTTACAGCCGGGACTATTTTATAGCTGTCTGGTAAAGATGACGGCGCCTTGAAGAATATGCCTTTAAATACTTTAGAAACCTCGTTTGAATCGGAAATATGAATATATCTTGGTCAAAGAACTTATTAACGGCCCTCGTACGAAATGGTAGCGTAAATTGCACTGAAAACTTATTACGTCATGTAATTTTAGCACACATCATAAAACCTTAAGTATCAAAGGAAAGGTATTCGGACAGTACATCTATCCGAATTTTGATAATGCGTTAAAAACCGAAATAGGTCACTGAAGTCGGGCACAGTTGATGCAAATTGATGAGGATGTTGTCAAGTTACTGTGTGCAAAATTTGTTGCTTTAGTCCGGAAGAAAAACATCTCGGTAAAATGTTGCGTTAACAGACTAGACTAATGGAAGGCAGCCATCACAACTTTTTTGTTAGGTCTTTTAATAAGATGTTAAATAATTCCTCTCTTTTACTATATTTTATACTTTCTATGTTCATGCTAACCACTACAAAGGAATTCAAGAACTGTGTTGATGAACATCATGAACAGACATGAAAGACAAATTGTCATTCATGGACTCAAAGCAGTTCATGAATTTCAAGAACATGTTCATGAACATCAAGAACATAGTTCTTGAGACCTTCACAGGGTATTTAAAAAAAAACTTAAACCAATTCCATTAGGACAGCTAATCTCAACTTCAACTTTTACGATAATTGAATAAGAGAATGACAGATTGATGTTGATTTAATCGAACCAGCTTCTACAGACAACCAATATCATAAATAACAAAATTCAATTTGTCTGAGAGTCATCTCTTTCCATGTTTCAAAAATATAATCAGCAAACCCTTTATCAAAATAAACCAGAAACTGCAAAACATATCCATGTACAGTACACCATATCATACCATTCACTCAGTGGAATTAAGACTAATTTGACAAAATGAGGATTTTCTATATTTTGTGCTCTTATTACATTTGCTTCTTCAGAGATGTGAACAAATTTTGAAGTTAAAACTTAATTGTTTAAAGAATGTGCAACAGCAGTACTGTTGTATGATACACACTGGGAAATAGCCATTGAAATATTAGTATGAAGTTACATTGTTCAAGCCCATACACAATGAAGTAAGATGTATTACACCTAAAAGTTATTCTGGAGCTAATTTGTACTTTTGTCACAATTGTTTCTTAATTCCTCTGTTTTCAATCAAATTGAAAATAACTACAAGTTTGTCTTGATTCTTTAAAAAACAGCTTCTAATAGTTCTGCATGTTGAACATTCTGATCTCCTCAGCAGTCATTCACAGTGCATGATGAGAATAATGACATGGTCTATAATAACCCACCATATCACCAGTATATTCAGACTTTAAGATAACAGGCTTATCAGGAAGTTGTTCATTCTATGTTTCAAAACCTCTTTGACAAGTCATAAACATTGGGGGTATTAATAAAAATCATTTTGACGATATGATTCAAGTGAGTACCTACAATGTAAAGTTTAGAGTAGAAATAAAAAAGTAAGCTTAGAGATATGTTTCTTCTCTGGAACTTGTTATACATGATTTTACTATTAAGTGTCATCCATCCTTCAGTTATGTTGCGATGCCGTGCACAAAATAATGAAGGAGGACCCAAACTTGGCTGCCTATATTGACTGATCCAGCTGGATAGAACTATAAGCATACCAAGAATCAGCCGGAAGCCTACCTCTCATAAAAATCCAAATGACGTCACAGGACAACAACAGAAAGGGACCATGTGATATCAAGTTCTGTACACTAACCAATAGTCCTCTCAGAAACTATCTACCAGGAAAGCACCTTCAGCAAAACAATTAAGAATCCACTGTGACCAAGAAATAGGTTGTTCTCTGTATGAAAGTCTTGAAAGTCATATGTCATTCTGTATCCTGAGTTATTATGCCGATATTTATCATTTAAAACAATATGGTTTTAATTATTGATTGTTACTATCCCTTGTTAAAAATTGTCTTTCTTCTCAAAATATTCATATGCAGATATTGATTTAGAGCTAGCTTTTTGAGCCAAATTTCATGATTACTTCCAGACAGTTATGAATCATATTTTACCAAAAACAATCTCATAAATGTAAACCAAATGCCCTGAAAGATGCATCTAAATCCCCTGTTGCTCAATATTGCATTATAATCCATATGTAATCATAATGAGGAATAGTCTCAATAATGATCCGTGAACGAAGCTTTTTTCGTCATTTGGACATTTATCGTGCTTCGCTACGTCTCAAGTCCAACGTGATTTTCATGTTACAAAATTTCGAACGACCGACTCAGTGCTTTTAACTTGCGATTTTTTTGTGTTCAAGTGGACCAAAAAATAAACGGAAACTTGAAATACATACATAAATCATTTATGAATCGTCTCAGCCCACACAAGTATCCAGTACACCTCTTATATGCGAGTTATCTATCAAGAAACATCGACGATGCCCAAAAATAAACAATCGCCGTCCATGTTGTTTACCACCGGCCGCGAGATTCCCACGAATATCTTGCGGGTCAAAGGTCATCGCATTATGTATACAGTTTGGGATTAAGTACGCGTCTTTCAACATAAGTCGAGTTGTACTAAGTTGAGCTCTCTTCACATACAGATTCGGAGAAGATATGCTTGGATAAGATGTCTTTTGCAAACCAGCATTTGAAGCATAGTCCGTTATAGTTTTTCTAAAATAACATCATTGTTTTTGTTATCTATTAATTCGCTTATTTTGATTAAGTGGGCCTATTACGTAATTGTAGTGTTACCAAAAATAAAAAAATATATATGCTTTTTTTAAAAAATGAACGGAAATCATTTCATGTTTTGTTTTGAATCGAATCTAACAGAAATAAGGATCATTCAACCCTTTCCCAAAGAACAAATTTTCGACTGTTCCAAATAGAAAGAGTTTGCAGACGACATTTCAAAATGTGATGAAATTGGAAAATAATCTTAGGGCAGAAAACATTGTGGGAAAAGGACATTACTGCTCTTCACAATGAATAGCTCCTTTTCCAACAATGTTTTGCACAGTATCTGCAACAAACTGGTCAAATGTCGTTATTGTTTGGGAAAGGGTTAAAAGTTCAATTTATAAAATTGTGATTGGAGCGATATTTACGCCTAGCGTAAAACGCCTGACGTCGGACCGATAAAACTTGTAGTTGATTTCCTTGAAACTATAACAAACTATTTCCTTCACCTGTGTTGGATCGGTGATGTTCAGTCCTATGACCACCAAACATATACTTACTGCAATTAGTGTTTAAAAAGTTACTCATGAAGTATTACGTTATGTGTTCATCGGGTACATGCTATCAGCGACCTGCATGTGAAAACCGCATAACCAGAGCCTATCTATCACGTATTTACACAGTAGATTTAATGTCAAAGGAATAAAACAACACATTTTGACATGATGAATATTTTACTTAACACCTTCATAACAATATGTCGTTGCACAGTGTATATAGTGCTTGAAGAAGGGGTGGGGATAAATAGTTCAAACTTATTATCATCAATCCTTTACCAGCCAACAAGAGGAATCTGTGGGGTTTTTTTGCAGACGACGTTATATACATGTGTCATAAACCTCGCCTCGGGTAGCGAGTTTTACCGGGTTCGGGCTCTGGATCAAAATTGTCTAACTCCGGTTAAACAATTAGTTAGTCAGGATCACACCACTAGCTTTTTAATTAAATGACAATTAAGGTAGCTAGAGCCTAAAAAGAAAAATAGCAAAATCTTAAAAGGAAATAATAAAGATTTTAATCCCTTAAAGTTACAAAGTCAAGTTATTAAACCAAAATGAAACAAAGTGCTTTTCTCACAATGTTTTAAGTTCGGACATAAAGCGTTCAATAAAGTTCAATCAAATTATAAAGGATAAATTCACAAAGTCAAAAAGATTAACTCTGTCCAAGCCTATCCATTATCATCAATTCCTCATCAGACACCATGAACAAGGAGGATCTGGTTTTTTTGCAGACGACGTTATACGCATGCAATATTGGTATATAAGGAGCAAGTAGTGCGCTGTGTTTCAAATGATATCAGTTCTACAATTCATTCAAATTACAAACCTATAATGTCAACCTATTTACCAAATGTAGGACCTTTATACATGTACTTGAATCAGGCTTCTGTACCGAAATGAAATGTTGCTCATAAGAAGCGAATTTTATGTTCAATTAGTCACATTCTCCTTTTTAATTAAGAACTGTAATCTGTTGTTACAACAATTTGTTCCGCCTGTTGATCGCTGAAATTTGGACTTCTAACAGGTGTTCAATGGAAGTATTCTTTTGGAAAAACTGCTCTTTTACAGAACGTTTCTTCCCTGTGCATTCATATAACCTCCTACAAATACTACAACGAGTACACGCAGTGCATTCACAAATGGGACAATCCTTTTCAAAACAATAATTTGAACTCTGTATTTCACACTTATCCATTCGATGCGTTAGCAATTGACTTAAATCTTTCTCTCCACAAGATCTCTCATATAGTCGTCTGTGATTGATTTCATAAGGGATCTTCCATATGGAAACAGAATTCTGTCCTACACGTCCACTACGCCTAACTTCTTGCCAGTACGAAAGTACACTTTTGGAAGCCCTCAATGAACGATCACTTCAATATCGGGTACGTTGACCCCAATTACCTACAGAACACGAATGGAAGAGACAGGCAAACAGAATTCCTTTATTATCCATTTTTTGTTTGTTTCTTAGTCCTAGAACTGTGAAACATTTCCACGATCCTTCCCCTTGTGGTCTTAATACTGTCTTTGTATACTTGAATCGACAAACACCTTTCAAAGGAGGTCACACTTACCCAATTTGTCACTCGATGCAAACCATCCAAAACAAAGAAGACCAAAGGTATTTCAATTTGTGTCAGTATGACAATCAAAGACCATCATATTTGAGTATTAAGTAAGAGAGGACAAATTTTGTCGAAAACAAGAAAATTAACGTCGAAACAAGTTTCACGGCATAATTGACCAAGTGCCATTGGCGTAATAGAGCAAAATTGACAGGTTAGTCTGATCAGAGACATAGATGTTATGATTGTAATCTATGTCTCTGGTCTGATAAAAAATATTATCTCCATTTAAGTTTTTATTGAAATATAACGGAATACTATCATAATATATCAAGTTAACTTACAAAAGATTAATAAGAGGGGGAAAATGTCCGCCCTCGATCTACATTACAGTGAGGGGACAAATGTGCTCCTAAACCCATTACTAAACAATAACCAAATTTACAGGTTTGTTGCAGACGACTCTAGCAAACATTGTGGAACATGGATAAATTGTTCTTAATGAGCAATTCATCCTTTTCCCACAATGTTTTCTACATAATAGGAAGATCATTTCCAATAACATCACATTTTGAAATGTCGTCTGCAAACCCTTTCAATTTGGGACGGTTGAACATTTAACGTTCGGTAAAGAGTTATACAAAAATGGGGGCAAATGTTCATATGTTCAACTTCCCGTATATCATTTCGCTAGTTTCAGCCAATGCGTTGAACTAAGTCAGCAAGAAGCGCAATTTAACTTTCCATGTATTTGGTTTCAATTAGGAAAAATGACGGCCTCAACTTTGTCTGGACTTCCCATTTTTAAAACAAGATAGTTAACAACCCTCGAATTCCATAAATAAATCCATCGTTTCAAAAAAAGTAACAAAAACATAAATAATCAGATGATGAAAATACTGAGGGAATTATTATAGTCGAAGTACAGTATAAAGTGCTCACAAATATTGTACTCCCGCCAAACGCGTACAACGTTACTAACAGTGAACATGTGTAAATTGAGTGTTGACCTGTTTATCGGACCGTGTAACATAACCCAGAGCGAGACTTAGCATCCGGATGTTTCGGACTTTTACCTCAACGTTTGAAAGCACGTTTTATGTGTGTGATTTAAATCAAAGTTTTGGATATTTATACAAAAGTGACACTTTTGAGACTTCACACATCGACAGATAAAAGGTTGATCTCCAAATCGGTATGTTTGATTTCATAATCCATTGCATATTTATGGAATGATAGGTGGTCAAACATGCGCAGAAAATCTGTGCACAAAAATCTAACGTAAAAATCACGATTGACTCTGGACTCGAAGGCGTCAGTCAAAATAGCAATAGCCTTCGAGACCAGTTATCTGGACTAAATGAGGAAAAGAGTAAGAAAAATATCTAAAATTCGTTATTCAAAGTTATCTAAAGCAACGTTTATCTCATCTGATTAAGATTTCAATTCAAACCTGTCAATGCTTTCCCCATGGAGAGGGGAGGCAGGAATTACAGCGGAGGCGTCCGGATAAAAGGCGAATTTCCATGACCAACTTCTTTATATTATCTCGAAACTCTTTATTGTTGGTACTCATTAGAATTGTCTCAACGAGACGATTCTTATGAGTACCAACTAAATAGGGATTTTTATCTTTTGGTTTTGAAAAAAAAAATGCGAGTAAAATACCCCCTTTTCTAAACCCCAGCCTTGGATAATGTAGCAAGGAAGACAGGAAGTGCTGCTGTAATGTTGATTGATCTTGGATAGCACCTGATTATTCTACAATGTGTCATTGTCTTTTTTCTCTGTCTTCCCAGAGTTAGATAATAATGGAGACATTGACAGGTTGTCGGGCAGGTGAGCTCTCCAAGGCCATTACCCCCATTCTTAATTGTGTGAAGAGAAGATTGTTTCATGGAAATCATTGCCTTAACCCTTATAGTGCTGGAACCCACTTCATGCTTAATTGCAAACAGGTTGGATCCAACCTAATCTAATCTGTTTGGTACTCTGAGTATCTTTCCTCATCAAAATTTAGCAACTATTCAATGTTTTGGAAAGCAGATGACACACAAATCTATTTTTAGTAAATACCCAGCATTCTATGCATTTTAAGTTAGTTATGCTGTGGTTTTACCTGTTTCTTTAGTAATGGAGAGAGAAACTGTTACATAATTCTACGGTTTAGGTGTCTTAGGGTAGTTCATTTGGATTGGTCTCTTTCTATTTAGATAATCCATACCCTAGCCTGGAAATCAGCTGAAACATGTGATGTAAAGCTTTGCAAATTCTGGCTGCATAATTGCATAATTGGGTTTATTGCATTTGTTGTGATCATGCAGTTTATAAGCCAAGGAATTAAATTTCCATATTACTCTCTTCAATCTATTAATATTGTGGCTATATGAATTGCTATGGAGCGAGAAAATATTTTTTTGTTCAAATTGAAAAAATAATTGAATTAAGCAAAATAAACCAACAAATAAAATAAAAACACTGCTTTGACGATTTAGAGACGGGCACCAATTGAGCCCCCTCCCCCTCCAAGATAAATGACATGTCAAGAAGAGGACAATGCCTTTCTACCAATATCTGAATTTTTATTAATCTCATCTGATTGCAGTTCAAGAAAAGAAAATTAAAAAAAAAAGTAGAAAAGATTACATGCCAATCAAATATCTCTTGAGAAACAATGTTAAACTTGGGAATTAAATTGAAGCATTTACGAAATTGAACAATACATAAGAAATTGAGAGATTTTAATCTCATACCCTGTAAAACCTCACTCACGCATATCTGATGTAAAAGAGTTTAAAATCCACTTTGTATGCTGTTTTAAATCGTCTGCTGTTGTTTTCAGTTTGGAGCAGGGGTTCGTTTTATAAATGTCTTAAAGGCACATAGCTAAGAGCGATTAAAATCACACTTACGACAAACAATCACAACTGCTTATGATGATCATAAGTGAGGAGCAAAATCATAATGCTTACAACTATCTCATATTTACCGAATTTTCCGGCATAACGTAAACTTTACCGCTTTGTACCAGAATTAAGGCATATCCTAACCGTCCTTTTAAATAGTTTAAAACTTGATTCAAAAATATTATCATTTACTACATTAAATTTACGGTTTATTATAAAAATAAGGCATAAAAAGGAACAAAAATACATGAACAAATTTGGTTGCATGATAATTTTCCAACACAGACCTGGCTGAACATTGAATGTGTGATGTGAGTATACTGTAACTTGACATTTCTTGGAGCCCTTGCTTCGCATATTTGCAACGTGATTAGAGGTGATCGAGTACATATTGTCGCACGTCTCATTGTTTAAAATCGATAATGTGCATGTGGGAATGAAGTAATCCATGTTGTGTAGTTCTAGATCATTTAAAAATCAGTATTTATATCTCGTTCTGAATGAAATCAAATCTTGCAAAATCTTAGAAAAATGGCCGCCATTCTGTGACTTCGTCGCACTTAAGAGAGCCCCGGACCTCTCTAAGAGTTAAGAGTGTTTTTCGCTCTTAACTTTTAAGAGCAAAAATTGATGAAACGCACCTGAGAGAGGAAATCTGACTTAAACCCCCCTTAAGAGCAAATTCGCTCTTAAGATCGTTAAAGAAACAGGCCCCAGACACTTATATGGTGGAATTGATTTAATCCTTTATCAAACGCCATATTCTCAACTTCAACCAAATTAAAAGAGTTTGCAGAGGACATTTCAAAATGTGATGAAATTTGAAGGCAATCTTCTGATAGGGCAGAAAACATTGTGGGAAAAGGAGAAATTGCTTGTCAGTATTTGGGCCAGTCGAAATTTGATGTTTGGTAAAGGGTTAACTGTCAGTTAGAGTAAAGTACATGCAAATGCACATACCTTAGCAGATTTCTATACATAGATATTGAGAACTCATACTTTTTCGTGTATTATATGATTATATGTGCAAATATGCACGTTTGCATGTCACGATCCAGTTACTTTTGTTAAGTATAATGTATGCATTAAAATAACCATTGAAATAGTTTTCATTCATAAGTAGATTCTGCCCCCTGAAACATAAACAAATGACTTAAATATCTATTTCAATTTACAAAATACATATTTTACTATTTTTCTTTTAATTTTCACTTAGCTTTGACAAGCCTTCATTGCATACATCTTTTGGGAAAAAAAACCATTAAAAGAACAGTTAAATTGCATCACACCCCCTTAAATGCTAACCAAATCTATTCCATTAAACCCCAAAAAGTCCCATGATTGTATTGTATAGGGTAAACCAAATTCTCTATTAATTGCCAGCTTTATCAAAATGTTTCAATTTTATCTTAATAAAAATCAGTATTATATTGCAGCTTCCATTAAAAGGTCACCAACAATGAATTATGATAACAGTAGGCAGAATGGATTAGGGGCATTTGATTGAAACTGATAAGTGCATACTGGAAAACTATTGATTTTAACCCTTAGAATGCTGGGTAATTTTCTAAAAAAACGATTTTTGTGTTGTCTGCTTTGCAAAACCTTAAAATTCTGCTTAATTTTGATGAGAAAAGATACTCAAAGTAGCAAACAGGATAGATGACAGGTCAGCCGCCAATTACTTGGCGGCTGGCCTGTGATCTAACCAGTTTGCAATAAGCATGAAGTTGGTTCTAGCACTACAACATAGGATTAACTTCCCTCTATCATGAGATTTAGAATCATACTAAAATGAACAACAGTTGATGGAATCATTTCATAGTTTATTACAGAGAGTTTAATACTTAATTACAACCATCAGCAATTCTGGAAAGAAAATATAAAAGGAGTATTTTATAATAATTATACTATGTGATGCAAATTAAAATTCACTCCCTTTTTCGTTAAATTGATTTCTTGAACTTATGGTGTAGGATATAGTTGATCTTTCTCCATAATACATAAATTAATCACATTTACTGCTTTATCCTTTAGAGACCAACTTGACAAAAGGATGTAGTGTTTATTATGAGCAGTTTATCCTTTCATCGCAATAACTTTTCGAAAAAAAACCCAAAACATCTGTATTTTGCCATTGCATGCTGTTGGATTTAAATTCACTTTGTCACAATCTTAACGTCACTCAGTAAAAAATTCTTTTAGAGGGGTAAGAGTTCAGATGATGCCTTCGACATAAAAAGATTTAATGAACTAAAGAATCTTTGAAGACTTGTGAATTCATGCAGTATGCTAATACTAGTTAAGTTATTTCCCACCAATTAATGAGTGCAAATAAACTCATTCTAAGCCATATAATTCAGGCGAGGGCCATTCAAACCTGCGGGGTTTTGATGAAATGAACAAGAGGAATTCCCTGTGCAGTGTATTTAATGCAGGAAATCATATTTAAAGCAATTGCCAAGTCAAAAAAAAAAACTATCAAAAACTCTATACTTATCAGTTATCATAGGACTCAGTTCAACAACGGCAAATTGTGTTAATCATGAGAAAGAAATTCTATTTTCAAAGGATTTCTGCTGCAAGGCTCTCTAAATTCATTCATATTTGAAAAAAAAAACAGATTTAGGTGCTAAGACAAAAAGTTTATGATGCTTTACTAGATGTGAATGAATGGTTCAATTTAACTTTCAACATTTTTTTAGTTATATCACAGTGTTTCTAGAAACTGGGTCTCTAGTAAGATTGCTATCACAATTTCATAGTGAGAAGCCCGGATGATTCAAAAATAAAGATAAGTCACTTATTATCCTTGTATTTTGGACTGGTATGACCAAATGCAGTATCAAACCTGCCATTGTCCAAATTATATGTGGACAATTAATCTATATATCCGCTGCAACAATGCGTTACAATAAAGATGAAATGACAACTGAACATCCACATACACAACTTCCCATTAGGGCTGGTGAAGCAGGGTAGAACCATCTGCATTCCGGAAGTCAGTCAGTTCCCCCATATCATACTAATGTGACTCCAGGACCAAGTTGTTAGCAAATGTATACATAGAAGAATAGCATGACATTCCTTTCATCTTACTACACTCTAACTTTTGTTAAGCAACCACCCTTTTAAGCAGTCAACTAGAAGTAATGTTCCTACCGTGTCCTGTTTGGGACACGGTAGTAAATCCGCCCTCTTTGCTCTTTGGAGCAGGCCGGTTGTGTATCACAACCGCTACGATAATTCAAATATGGGGCAACTAAATGCGCCAAAACTTCACACGATTAAACATTAACATATAATCTCATACCTCAGAGTCCAAAAGTTAATATTATTCCATTATTTTAAGAGAATAGAAGCATTTTTCGTTATCATTATACATTTCATTTGTCAAATCCATCACTTCCGGTTTTCATTTGGATATCCAGGACTATCCTGAAACAATTGACAACAAAAAGTGGGTCAATTTGGGCGGAGCTTAACCTATATAGGGGTATTCCATATTGGAAGTTGTAGTAAGGTTGTAAAAAAGGCGGGAAAAACATGTGTTTTCATTGGATGAGCCCTTCATGTTCAGTGGGTAATTACCATATTTTTACAGCAGAAAGTGCGAGAAGTTGCGAAAAAATCAAAATGGCCACTAACGGTTTGTTTCTCACTAAATTTCACCAACAATTAAGAAATACAACTTAATTAAGAAATTCTAGCTTCCATGAAGCTGTTTCATTTGATATTTTAGACAATACTATGCTATGGTTATCATAAAAAGGTTATCTATCACATGGTAGCTAAAATTGATTTTGCTCCAACAAGTGATGAGCGTGGAATCGTAACGTCGGTGGCAACCAGATAGCAGCCACAAGACGTTACGACATCGTATCTAGCAGTCAACCTGCCTTAAACAGCCACTACATAAAGTCCCATTGTTAGATTTATAGTACACATCAATTTGTGTTAAGCAGCCAACCTGTCTTAAACAGCCAATATACTCTGTCCCATAGGCTGGCCTCTAAACACAAGTTTGACTGTATTTTCATACTATTTTTTAAGATTTCTGCATTACTAATGTATCAAGTAACGGTGATTAAGTGCTTAAAAATCTGTGGAAGAAACTTAACCTTTACAGTGCTGGAACCAACTTCATGCTTATGCAAACAGGTTAAATCCAGGCCAGCCGCCAAGTAAATCTGACCTGTTTGCTATTTTGAGTATTTTTGCTCATCAAAATTAAGCAAATATTTAAGGTTTTGGAAAGCAGACGACACAAAAATCTATTTTTAGAAAATAACCAAGCATTCTTAGAGCTAAGCGACTAAAGATCTGTGGAAGAATCTTAATACGCTCTATACATCTTTAGACAGGGATATTTTTTGGATACTTCCATTTCATAAAAAGTGATTTTTCTGTCCTCTTATTCCCAATAATTATATACGAAGCGTGTCCTGCAATATTAATCATACTCAAATAGTTCCCTACCCAACTATTTTCCAGATATCCTTGCCAATTATACAAAGGAGTCGATAAACAACACATCAGGGAAAACACAGAAAACAAAAAACAGTGTACTGAGCAATATGGTAGTTGAACCTTATAACAATGATACACTTTGCTCTTTGTAAGTTTGTTTTTTAGTTTTATTGGATTTTTACCAATCTATCCAAATTTCCTCACATCTGTGAAAAAGCTCTGTTAAAGGATAGGATTTTTTTTCAATCAAACCCAAATGAATTAAAGTAAAAGATAAATATTCTGTTAAGTGATTAAGCAAATATTTAAGGTTTTGGAAAGCAGACGACACAAAAATCTATTTTTAGAAAATTACCCAGCATTCTAAGGGTTAATGATGTTTCCTCATTCTTAAAATAACCTCGGAGGTAATTGGGAGCCATTTTGAAAGTAGGCCGTTGATGAAAGGTATGTCCGTTTGCAATCATATCTACTCGGCAATCCCCAACACAAGCCGGGATTACCAAGAAGACATGATTGAGAAAATACGAAACAAATATGTGTTGATATGATATTTTTCTATGAAAACATTAAAAAAAAACAACATTCAATTATAACCAATTTGTGACACATATTTACTTAAATATATAGTGCCTGTGTGCATGTTGTAATCGTGTGCGTTATCCGCCAGAAAACAGCCAAATTACCCAAGGATTTCTGGTGTATTCATGAACTGCTCACAAGGTATATCTACCGACTTGTGATGGGGATTGCCGAGTAGATACGATTGGATGTTTCCTGGATGGTGTACCAGTGGACTTGTAAGAAAAATTATCTTTTGTAAGGACACTCAACAACGAAATGTTAAGCCAGAATCAGGAATCGAAACCTTGGAAGACCTGCATTGAATTCTGTCTGTTTCTAACCACTGAACAACCAATCTGATTTTAATAGAGCAGCCAAAGCTTTCATGGATTTTGAAATACTTTTTCAAAAGATTCCAATCTTTCAGACTTTACAACTCATGACAACAATGGTCATATTGAGTGCAATAGTCATACACAAAATACTTAAAAATATTTTACAAGGATGTGTTGGTATGTTCCTTCATAAAAAAGAGAAACGTTTCTTTGAGTTCTATTGATCGGTTTCTGAGAAATAGAACACTAACAAAAATGCCCATGCTAACCTAATTCATTGCTCCATATGGGAATTTGTGATTGGACAAAAAAGATAGAAACAGCAGACAACATAAAATAGCATGAAAGGATATATTTTCTCTATAACATTGGGTAGAAACAGCAGAGTTCAATGCAATACTATAGTAAGTGCTTCATGTTTGTGAAGCACTTACTATAGTCGTGCATTCAACCCTTGAGCGGTGGGGAAACAAAGACTTGCTCATTATGATATGTCTGATTTTTGGCTTGCCTAAATCATTCCTTTAAAAAGGATAAGGTTAACTATTCTAAACCAATCAGAATTGATAATCATTAACCTTAGAATGCTGGGCAATTTTCTAAAGGAAGATTTTTGCATCATCTGCTTTCCAAAACCATAAATTTTAGCTTAATTTTGATGAGGAAATATACTCAGAGTAGCAAACAGGTTAGATCACAGGCCAGCCGCCAATTTACTTGGTGGGTGATCTGGATCTTACCTGTTTGCATTAGTATGGAGTTGGTTCCAGCGCTATAAGGGTCAAATTTGATTCCAAGTTGTCCTGCATATCATTTCAAGGTTTGATACCCTTAGTCCCTGAGTGGTAAACAATGAATGGTATTGTCTAATACACTTAATATCCCTCAATAATTCATACAGACAAAACGTTTGTATTGATGGGATTAATTCTGACAACCCCCTTCAATAAAACACTTCACTTCCCGTTTTCTAATACAACCAACCATGTCTGCTACAGGGTAACATTTCTAACAACATTTTGAAAGAATTCCAGTCGTGTTCTTTTTATCTATTGAACAACAAGTTGATTAAGAACCATTATGTCTTCCTTGCTATAGGATGCTTGAGGATGAATTTGAGAGGATCATCATTTCAAAAAGCAAGGAATATTTGTGAAAAATGATTTGCAAATTCCATTGAAATAAGAAACAATATGACATCAAAGGTTAAATAACTTGTATAGCCTTCAACGTATTGAGCATTCAACGCACTTGACAAGTAAATCCTAAAAATACTGCAACTTATCTACATGCATTCTAAATTTAAAAAATTCTTTACAAAATAAATCATTTAAGCAGATATCTATATTTGCAGCATAAATATAAACAAAAGTGGGTGGCAATGGTCCAGTGGTAGAGCCACGGCCTCTTGTACTGAGGGTTCCAGGTCGCGAATCCTCATTCAAGGGCGAGGTTAGATTTGCTTGAACTAACCCAAGAATCAGTATGAGTACTGGTATAGAAATAAATAAGTCTAAACTTAAAACAATTTGCTCCATCTCCACCTCAATATTAAGAAATGGAGTGATAACTACATCAATAATCTAGTTATATGTCAACCTTTAGAAACCTGAAGTCATTTTTTCTGTGTAAGGCATTTTATTTTAAAAAAGACTAAACCTTCAATCTGTGAGATAGTCCTTTTAAAATACTAACTTAACCAAGAAAGTGCATTAGTCCTGAGATTTCCAGACATCACTGGTAGACAAAATAAAACTAAAGTTCTTTTTTGTGCTAATCCTAACTAAATTGGGTATTGATTAATTAATGATGGTGTTGCAATAAAGGGGGAAAGCCACTAAAGTCCATAAACATTACAACTTAATTATCAGTTTCAAGGAATCTGCTCCATAAAGGCCATATGCGAACATCATTTTTATTTTGTTTCACCAGTTTTTTTGCTGCCTGCCTTACAAGTGTCTTAAAAGAATCTAAGGAAATGAGAAGGCTTTATCCGTTCTTTATATAAGATTTTGTGAGAGGTCTAAATTGGACACAAAAGCAGATGACAATAATTATTATTTAGTATCAAATGTAAAAAATCTATGTGTGGTTTTAGAACAAAATCATTGCAATGCTAAAAGAAATTATAATGTTTGCTTCTCATACTAATGTTTCCCTTATGTGGTCTTTTATGCCTTGACCATGTTGGTAAAATAGCAGACAACAAAATGATCAACATCAGACCCATCATTTTGCTTTTTGATGTTGGCAGGGAATTACTTTTGTCACTATGAAGGAAATAGTGAAAGGTTTATTAGATATAAATTTCTATTATTCTAGCGGCAGCTTCGTTTATTGCTCTTACTAATGCAATCTGACTTTGTTTTTTTATACTGTGTATTTCTAGCTGTAATGGATGCTGCACTTACATTTGATATTCGTTCTTTGATCTCCACAGAAACTATTGATTGGGCCGATTATGTGTCGTTTCAACATTAGCTAATTTGCCTAAATGCTTTAGATCCTTATGAAGATATCATGAACATCTAGAGAGAAAAATGTGATAAGGTTTGATTTAAAGAATAGGGTTATCACTGTTTTCAACACTTTTGTAGTTTATAAACTTGTTCATTTTACATTGTTTGTGATGGAAAATTGAAGCTTATAGAATTCACTCTTGGTCACTGCTTCCTAGATATTACACCGGTACGCACACTGGTCACCTTGTCTGATCGAACCCGGGACCCTTGGTACAAGAGGCCAACACTCTGCACCACTCTACATTAATCCTAAGATTGCAGTACAAAATTTATGTTTTTTTAACCTTAAACTGTTATTTTTGTAATAGTAATTGAGGTAACAAGTTTGAGTGTTAATGAGCTAACACAGACATAGCACTGATTAACAGAATAAGTACCTTCACACTTACTGCCTAATTTCATTTGATTTTATGGGGTTGTTCCTTTTTCCTAATTTGGGATATTGTGATTTGCTGAAAATTCAAAGTAAGTAACAGAAGATTGGTCTCTTTAAACAAGAATGACAGAATTTGTGTTACACAATCTCATGAATTTGAAAATGACATCATCTACAACAAGAAAGAAAATCTTAAACAAGACAATTAAGATATAAATTAAATCAAGACAGAAAATAAGATGTTCTTACCTGCCATTGTTTTAAATATCCAAGTATCAAAAGCACGTTCAAATAATCTAAATGAACACTGTAACTGGGAACTGTAGTTAAAACTTTGCACAAAATATGAAGAAGTTAAAGACCTAAAATCGATGTTGGTCTTTTCTCAAAATAGGAATTATTGCTTCAAATCCAATTTCACACATCGGCATGCAAATTGAAACTATTCTTGAAGCGAATGAAATCAGTTTCACCTGCTAAAATACTTGAATAGCTTCTTTTTTGCAGATTTTTTAGAGTTGAACTTTCTGTGTCCAGATTTCAGGATAGAAACAGCCTGAAACAAAGATCTTAAACCCTTAGAATGCTGGGTATTTTCATTTATCTAAAAAAGATTTTTGTGTCTTCTGCTTTCCAAAACCTTACATATCTGATTAATTTTGTTGAGGAAAGATACTCTGAGTAGTAAACAACTTAGAACATAGGCCAGCCACTTATATACTTGGCAGCTGGCCTTGATCTGACCTGTTTGCAAAAGCATAAGCATGAAGGCAGTTCCAGCACTGTAAGAGTTAATTGAATTGCCAAAAACATGTATGTGCTTTTGGCAACAACCAAATGCATAAAGAGTAAAACAATTTAGACAAAGAACATATGAAGAAAATTCAGCAAAATCAATTTTGTTTACAGCAATGTTTTCTATCAATTGTTCAGTGCACTTGCATGGTCACAATTCAAAAACCATCATCTCCTGATGGTTTTGATACAGATCTGCCATTCTTATTCCTGTTGTTGAGTTACTTAAGCTTCTTCTAATCCAAGTCTAAATGTAAATCTGCCGCGGATGCACTTAAACTTTCACCACATGAGAGTATTTTTTGACAGTCAAAATTGTTAGGTAACATCAAATAAGCAATCTGTTATTTTGTATATGTGTGTGTTTTCATGACGACTACCACACCATCAACAATATTTCAGTTATATAACATCTTTCATGGATTCACCACAATTAGGCTAGCTAGGGCTCTGAAGTATCTCACTAAAGGACATACACTCCCACACAACCAGAGGTACCGAGGCTCAAACATACACTCCCACACAACCAGAGGTACCGAGGCTCAAACATACACTCCCACACAACCAGAGGTACCGAGGCTCAAACCAAAGGATATACACTTCCACACAACCAGAGGTGCCGAGGCTCAAACATACACTCCCACACAACCAGAGGTACCGAGGCTCAAACATACACTCCCACACAACTAGAGGTACAGAGGCTCAAACATACACTCCCACACAACCAGAGGTACCGAGGCTCAAACATACACTCCCACACAACCAGAGGTACCGAGGCTCAAACATACACTCCCACACAACTAGAGGTACAGAGGCTCAAACATACACTCCCACACAACCAGAGGTACCGAGGCTCAAACATACACTCCCACACAACTAGAGGTACAGAGGCTCAAACATACACTCCCACACAACCAGAGGTACCGAGGCTCAAACATACACTCCCACACAACTAGAGGTACAGAGGCTCAAACTTACACTCCCACACAACCAGATGTACCGAGGCTCAAACATACACTCCTACACAACCAAAGGTACCGAGGCACAAACATACACTCCCTCACAACCAGAGGTACCGAGGCTCAAACATACACTCCCACACAACCAGAGGTACCGAGGCTCAAACATACACTCCCACACAACCAGAGGTACCGAGGCTCAAACATACACTCTCACGCAACCAGAGGTACAGAGGCTCAAACTTTGGCAAGATGGAGAACTTAACCACTGGGTCATGCAGAACCGCCAAAAGAGGTTTTTAACTGCTTCTCCATCAGATGTGTCGAAGATGGGCCTAATGAAATTAGTTTCTGCTTTTCCTGAGATATTTCTATTGAACAAGAGGCGAAAGGTTTATCATGACTAAAACTGCAATCTGCAAAATGCCTTTTATTGTGTCTGAAAAACCATGATACTTCGGTAATTGATACAGAAGTTTGAAACTTGTGTGTCTGCATTTTAACAAGCATCTTTGATGGAAAAGATTCACAAATATTTCACTTCTTTATGTTTCAGTTTTTTTTCTTTTTTCATTTTTGGCAAAAAAAAAATACAGGTTGTTTCTGATGAGTTGAACCTAGCAAATGCATTCAACCACAAAACCACCAAAGATCCAAAGCAGTAATTAGGTAACCCATTATTGTTGCGGGGAATTAAGATGACCTATCTAAATTATCATCAACCAATTTCAAGGGAAATAATGCATATATAATTATTTTACACTATGCTCTTTCTGAAGATTTTGCAAAACAGTAGGTAAACACAAATCATAAAAATAACAAATTGATAACCATGAAAAACTTTAAAAATAAATTTGCAATGCAACTAATTAAATCTGTTTGGTGCAAAGGTGGATAATGCTTATTGTATTGCAAAATAACAACAACCCCAAACTGATAAAGATGTTTTAATGAAGTATTAAAAAATGGTTCTCTTTGAATAAACTCTGGTGACTTTTAAGCATCACATTGTTAAATTGTTTTTAGAGACTTTAGTTGTTTTGCTTTGAATAGAACTCCTTGGTAAATAAAGCAATTCAATTAAGATTTTTTTTAGTAATCCTTCTTAAACATATCTAATACAGTGTAAATAATTCTAATAATGCAGCATTATTTCTCTCTTTACAACAACTTTATCTCAATATTTTTAATCAAACTACTGATGCTTTTATTTGGATATTGTCAAAATGGTTAATATTTGTATGGATCATCCAGTTTTTATTCTCACAGATAAAAAGTAAAATCACATCTGTATAACACTGAATATCAATTAAGATAATTGTTATGATAAACTCAATTTGAAATGAAATTTACTTCTCAATCACTTCTTAAAAGGTTCAATATAATACTGATAAACCTCATTAGGTCAAGGTTGATGTTTTATCTCAGGGTCTTCTTTAGTAAAGTTCAATTTAATATTATTGTTACCTCTTGATGTAGAACTGTAACATTGTAACCTCAAACAGTAATACTCAATATGTAATATTTATTTACTCCTTAGATGCAAGTAACATTTAATGAAAAAGAACAACAACCTTTCGATTGATATGAATACAATAAAACTGTAATGCACTTTATTGTAAATTTGTTAGATATTTTCAATGAAAACCAAATGTGACTACTTCTGTAAAATTTTAGACCTTGTTTGATAATACCTCAATGTGTCACATCAGCAGCAAGAAAATTTAACAAACTATTGCGACAAAAGAAACCACTGCTTTTGATAGGTGGCTTATTCTATTGTCACTCTTTCAAATTGTCTTAGGATAAAGTTCAGATGAGTATCCACAAAATAGGATTTGCATAATATCTTTGGAAATACTATAAGGAAAAGAGTCTAATATGCCTTGCTATCTAGCAAACTCTATGCATTAGTATTAGATGCTTTTGATTTTTTTTCAAATTCTACTGTGAACCCAATAAAAGTAGTGTGTTACTAATGTCATATGTCTGAATGTTGTCTTGTTTTAATATATTTTTAGAGTTTTACATTGCTCCTGACAACATTTCACTTATGTTGTGATGCCCCTCTCTTATCGATAGAGGAAACCCAGTACACTCCCAGTTACCCATGAGCGTTGGTCAAGCCGGGTAGAACCATAGGCATTCCGTAATGGCTATAAGTCTCATAAAAATTAAAATGCTATCATCAGGATTTGAACCCACGCCGTTAGGACATGTGATTTCAAGGTCTGTACTCTAACCACAAGGCTTAAGAGGACCGGAAATATTATCTTCTGATATGTCGAGTATGATACAATTACGAATTCCAAAATAAGGCCAAATTGAATAAACAGAATCCAAGAAAATGAAACACTGTCCATTAACTTATAAAGTCTCCTTGAACATAATTTTGTTAAATCCTCTCTCACAACAATTACTTCATAATCCTGTTTACCAAAATCGGAGAAAGAGAACTAATTATAAAACCAACAATTTCCATGTAACACACATTCAAATGTCGGGATGTCAAATTACTTTTCTGGTAGAGCACACCAACTACAAGTTTCTGCCACTACACTCCGCTGTATCAATAGTTTCTCCACTATAAAACTATCGTATTGAACATCAGTGGAGCAGTTATTCCAGAGATGAGATGTTATCCCCCCCACCAAAAAACGATATAAATCTAAAAACCTAATAGAACTAGTAGAAAATTGGTCGCCTGAACCCTCCAGCAATGAACCACTCGATGGATCATTTAAACAGTGCTACATTATTGGTCTAGTCACCTCTTAGTCAAAAAGTCTCAATTTGATGCGATAGCTGTGAAAGTTTTTAGAAACCACTGTGAAAATGTTTCTTCTAATTATTTTAAAATATATTACAATTTGCTTCTGGTCCATATAGCTTTCTCTTATTTGTCTTTTACATCATATCAAAGTGATTTCAGCTGTTAGGCACTATTTAGCGTGTAAGTGATGAAAGATGACCATACTGTCAATTAACCATAGTGTCTGTTTAACCCATTATCAAACAATAGCAACATTTAACCACTCTATTGCAGACGTCTCTGGAAAACATTGTGGGAAAAGGAGAAATTATTTTCCAATTTGCTCACATTTTGAATTAAGTCTTCAAACTCTTTCAATTTTGGACAGTTTTGTCGTTTGGTAAAGACTTAAGGCTAGATAGAACCATCCTCCTGCAAAAGATTCAAGAAATTTATGATGATTCATGACCATTCATGAATGTTAAATGGTCATTCATGTGCATAGAACTTTTTCATGAAATTCATGAACATGTTCTTGAAAGTCATGAACAAATTAAGAACAGCTTTGTGTTCATGAATGGCCATTAAATCTTTATGAATGTTCATGAAGTTCACTAATAAATTTTTGAATCATTCACATAGGGATTTTTCAGGCCAATTTCAAATCCAAAATTATCTGGATTCAAACACATATGGAGAGGTACCTGGCGTCAACTTAATGCTTAATATGCAAACAAATAAGATCCAGGCCAGTCGCCAAGTAAATTGGTGGCTGGCCTGTAATCTGACATGTTTGCTACTCTGCATATCTTTTCTCATCAATATTTAGCAGATATTTAAGGTTTTGAAAAGCAGATGACACAAAAATCTATTTCTAAAATGTCCTAAGGGTTATATTCTTTTCTCCATCATCAGCTAGATGATTACCCAACTAATATCACAAAAACAAATCCTTTCTTGATTTTTTAGAAAGTTTAAGAGAAGCAATTTTTCCTTAACCTATGTAGGCAGCAAACAGTGTTTTATCCAATGTACATTGTAATTCTATTTATTTTTGCATGTCGTCTGCTGTGACCAGCTCAGTAAGTTGTCTGCAGGACATTACAGTGCTTCAATATTGGTCTCTGAAGCTGCAGTCGGATAGGAACCAATTCTGACATTTATCTTTTGCCTTAACTCTGATATATTGACGGAGTCAAAGTCCTAACCAAACACATGTATATACACTCTCAGATCTCTAAATAACAGGCTTTCTACAGTAGCTATATTCTTTATAGCTTCCACAAACCCTATATTGTGGGTACTCATAGGTTTAAAATTGAATGTCATATGTTTGTTTTGAAATACTGTCTATAAGGTCAAATGTTTTTATCTGCAAAGTAGACCCCTCTTTTCAGGGGATTCAAACCCACAATTGTTGTGTCCAGAGGCCCATAATTATGCTCTTCCCCTTGGGCCTGTCTCATAAAAGTTTCCTCGTAAACATAAAGAGGAAGAAGTGATTTGATGCCTACCAAATTAAACCATTCTGTTATTTGAAGCTATATGACAATAGTCCCGGTTGATAACAAAAATTACTGTTTCCTGTAAGTCTTTGGGTTACGTTTATTAATGTAAAGCTGCATCACATTAATTTACGAAAAGGTAGTAAAGGAAAAAAGCTATTATCGAAAAATACAATTATCTATAACTGTAATTTCAGGAATTAATATTGAAATTATTGATACAAAATCAAAACCAAATCAAAGCGCTGATAGCGCTGAAGGACTAAGGTGCGTTTAAAGCAAGATGATTGAGGATACATTTTTGGGCAACATCTTCAGGAGACCAGCTGCTCCATTTACCACCTTTACTAAAATTATTATTTCTGTGAACAGAGACTAAACGATAGTCTACAACTGGACATTTTACGATTTTCCATAAGGCAACAGTTATAATAATATAGAGCAAAACAAAGCGAGTAAATCCGGACTACATTCCTAGTTCCAAGAAGGTATTAGTCCGCCCAGTGAAGGCGGATGATTAGTGCGTAATTGGGGTCAGACCACTGTTTGTGTATTGATAAAGTACCGTCCCCAAAAAAGTGGTATGTAAATTCAATGGACTAAGGTGCTGACGCACCCTTAATTAAAAAATGTGCAAGTTCTCGTTTTGTCACAAAGTTTGGAGATTCTGTCTGCAGGTCAAGACATGTTCTTGGGGGAGAACAGTTAGGTACTTAGCATTCACTACATTTAAACTGTCATTTATCTCATAACAGCCAGTTTATAACAGGGGCAGAACACATAACTCATTCTGTTACACTATAACATGACAACTGTTTGCAATAAACTGCTTGAACATTCAATTAGACCAATTACTCCATAGACCCTTATTTAGATGGATCAGCAACTGACTGCTATATTATTAATTTTCTGGGTGTCTTTAACTAGCAATATCTAAAAAAATATGTGATTAATCCTTTGTTGTAAGTACTTATTAGAATTGTCTCATTATAATGAGTAACTATGGTGTAGGTTTTAGAGAAGCATTAAAGAATAACACCTTTTATCTGGACCCCTGACTACTTATTAAGCTATTCAAGAGAACTTAAATCTTTCATAAAAAGGATCAACTCAAGAATGCTGGTTAATTTTCTTGATCTAGAATTTTGTGTCGTCAGCTTTCAAAAACCTTCAATATCTGCTTAATTTTGGTGATGAAAGATACTCAGAGTAACAAATAGGTTAGATCACAGGCCAGCCAACGATTTACTTGACGGCTGGTCTAGATCTAATCTGTTTGCATAAGCGTGAAGTCGGTTCTAGCAGAATAAGGGTTACGTTGCAATATCTAAAAGAAAATGTAATAATCCTATGTTGTAGGTACATATTAGAATTGGCTCGATTAAACTGAGTAAATAAAATATAGGTTTCAGGGAAGCAGTAAAGAATATAGCTAGGGACAAACACCGCTTATTTGAACCCCTGATTACTTAGGGGTGCAAACTTTTCAAAAGAATATTATTTTGTATTAAGCAGTAACTCATCCCGAAAAAGTTGATATTCTTAGTCATCTGTTTTCATTTTGTAAGCAACACAACTATGACAGCTATGTTATTGTTCGAATTAATTGTCATACATTTTAATTTCACTTTTATTTCATTATACAATTAGTCAGATTATAAATTAAAGTCAGATTGCAGTGGCTATATATAAGGTTGTCTTACTTAACATGTTTCTTTCCATATAACAATTAAGCCACAAGGACAGTTTATATAGAATAAAAACTTTAATGGTTTCCTTCCAGATGGGACAAATAAGCCCCTGTGATTGATTCAAGAACTGCCTTCACAAACTTCATGAACAGACAGGAACAGACATGAGTGGACATTGGTCATAATGTACCCAAAATGTAAACTTTTCTTGGGAATTTCATTTTTTTTTTAAAATCAAGAATATGTCTCTGAGCATACTCATGCACACGCTCATATGAAAAACGACCTTAAGACCATAAAAATCGTTCTGGAACAACATCTTCATGACTTTCAAGAACAGCTTCATGTTCATGAACGGCCAATTTTTTCCAGGTCTGTTCATGAATTTCATAAACATAGTTCTAGACAACTTTGCAATCAAATTTCTGTCACACATCATAAAACGAAAGTAAATTTGTCAAAATTTATTGAACCATTTGTTTTGTAAATTTCTGTAGAAGTAGGCAACATTTCTATTACAGTATTCAAAATGTCCTTTCAATATAGATTGAAACATTGCAACAGGGAGTAGTATGTGTGTACGAGATTCAAGATTGAAGAAGTCTACATGATATAGCTGTTCAGTGACAAATCCATAAAGAGACCTGCAGTTGAGAATAACAGTAGTTCCTATGAATGATTAATCACTGAATGGACAGAATTGTGAATTTGGCATCTTTGAATTTCTTCTACAAATCGATTGATGCAAGCAAACCTCTTCAAAACATACTGAACACACTGCCCTGTTTTACCCTTTGGTCTGCGTGGATGGGCTGTAGGATTACAATCATTTTCAAAAGGTAGTGATGACTGTTTTGGATGTGCAACTGGTAATAGGGTTAATGTAATAAATACTACTTCTACAGTCTTACTGTAGAGGCCGGCTTTATTGGCGTTGCAGTAGAGTGGTTGGCTTTCTCTCCAAGTCAATCAACATACAATGTGGTTAGTACCTGGATGGGTGACCTGCTACGGCTTTACTCCGAGAAAGACTCAGTACACATTACAGATGCTAGTTACTTTGGGCCCTGTGTTGAAATACTGGTATTACTTTATGCTTTCGCAACAATTTAAGAGCCTAAAAACAAACTAACCAAAAAGTCATTCAAGGGCTCAGTTCATTCATTCATTTCAGACAACTGAAATGGTGTTAAATACCACTTTTGGTCATTCTTAAGCCACATCATGGTAGTACTGCTTTCACACATGAACATTATTATTAATTAATCAGTGGTGAAAGATGCATAAACTGGTCAAATTTACTTAAATGAACATTGAAAATAATATTGGGGTCTCCAACTCTGCACCTCTGTATTCCATATCAAACAGGCTACCAACTAGGCTCAGCACAAAAATACTAAAACCTTAAATATCTGCTTAGTTTTTCCCAGGCAAGATACCCTAAGTAGCAAACAGGTTAGATCACAGGCCAGCCAATTTACTTGGCGGCTGGCCTGGATCTAGCCTGTTTGCATAAGCATGAAGATGGTTCCAGCATTATAAGCGTTAAGCGCTTCACCAATGTGAAATGTTTTTTCTCACTTGATATTAACCTTCGATCAGTACTGTGCCATGAAATTAGACAACCTGTGCACCTTAGAAATATGAAATAAGATGAAGGGTATACGTAAGATTACCTTGAGATTATCTTTAAAATTCTCAATAATACCATGCATTACCATATCTGTTGTAATATACTGTAGAAACATTCTCAACTAAAATTATGCAAAATATTCTAAACTAAAATCTTATCTTTTATACCTATAGTTGTTATCTGCATGCTCTTGATTTAAATGTCACAAATTCTCATGGGGAGGAATGGGTTGTATCTATGGCTCCAATATATAACAGTCTGTCTGTTTCAGGGAAAGACCACCTAAGCTCAGTGATTGAAATATTATGAAATTTGTCATTCTGAAATTGGAGTTTGCTTTTTAAGGATTACATATTCTCAGACCCGTCAATAGACAAATATGCATTACCTTTGGGCAATAATATAAACCATTACCCCATTAAACCATCCCCTGGTTGTGAATATGTGACTTGGGTCCTTATTGGAAGCAATATGGCAAACAAAACGAGCTTAATTCTTTCGCTGCGGATTTTCTCACAGATTTTCTCACAGAGCGTACTTCTCAGTGCCACATAATTTTCATGTGTATACACCACAGTGTAAAAGAAAAGCCATCTAGAAACTTGTGAGTTTGAACTTTGTCACATTATTGTCTTGTATATCCATCAGTAGTATCTGATAGTTCACATACAACACTCTGTGGTTTGCTCATCCAGAGGGATCTTATCTTAACTTATCTTACCTTTTATCTTACCTATTAAGCAAGGATCAGGAAAATGCCAATTTTGTCGGTTTTGGACCAATTTCGGTTGTACTGGACCAGTTACAAGTTGAGATTTGATGAAAAAATCGGTCCAGATAATAGACGGATATGACACTCTACACACCTAACAATACATCCAGAATCACATAATTAATCCTTTAAAGTTACTTGTTAGATTGCTAGACATCAAAGAGTTTAAATGTGTAAAGTGTGATGATATTCAAAACTTTCTTCCCACGCCGATGCAACAAAATTTTAAAACATTGAATAATTTTATAGAACATCAGGGGAATCTCCAAAGGGACTCTTGAAGAGTTTAAAACAAATGGACCTCAGATCATGTTTACCTTTCATTTCGAATGGACAATTTTTGATATGATTATTGGAATTAAGAATACATAAACATTAAGCTTATACTTAATGTTAACCCCCCAAATAAAAGGTTTGTTTAAATCTTCCACATTTAGCATTAACTATGGTTAGATGCATGAAAGAAATTAATAACTAATATTATTTCTGGGGAGAGGGGGAGGGGGGAATAAAGACATTTGAACTTTCGAAGAGTTTTCGGCAGATTCTCGGACCGATTGGGATTCGGAGATTTCCTGATCCCTGCTTATAAGTCATCACAAGGTACCAAATCGCAAATAGGCAAAGTTGGCATTCTTTCGAGTGCTCGCCGAGCGGGGTGAGTGGCAGTGAAAGAGTAAAAAATATTACATTTTTCTATAGTTAAAGTTATAGTAAATTTCTGATACAGGTCCCATATAGGTCCTCCTCATCAGTGCCATACAAACATTTTTCAGTTTTGTAACGGCTTTCCTGGATGCACAAGTACTAGGCTAGGGCTCTGAGGCGATATGTCAAAGAAATCAAAAATAATTTCTCAATATTTTTCATTCATTTCCATTCATTACTAGCCAATATTTCAATTAGGACTTGTAGTGAAATATTGGTAATGCAGAAAATCAGGCTTCACAAAAGTGGGGAAAATTGCAGGACATGCCATTGGGCATCAAGAATTATTTGCTGGACCTAATCAATTTTTGGCTGCACTCAAAAAGCTTAGAGTATAGTAAACAATAAAAAAGAATTTCTTACAGTAATTGTTTTGTTTACACAGTGAGTTTAACTAGAAATTGGAATTAATTTGTGCCTTTTTGAAAAATAAGCAATAAAATGTTTTATAAGAAAAATAGCAAAACAAATCACTTAGATCTTAAAGGATGAAAATGCCTTTAGCTTAAAAGGATGAAAATGCCTTTTAAGGTTTCTCTTGTCTACTTTCCATTTATCAAGTTCCTGATTCTGCAGTGAGATAATGGAGAAAAATGTAACCGCAGAATGCATCGAAATTGACAGTTCTTGTTACCTAATGTAACAACCATGTTCTTCATTGATGCAGTAGAAAAATGTCAGGAAATCTATGTGACAGATGCAATTAAAATTTTAGAAGTGATGTTTACCATATCCCATTCCTTTGTATGCACTCCTTTAACCCATTACCAAACAATAACGACATTTAACCAGTTTGTTGAAGACGACTTTTGAAAAGGAAAAATTGCTAATTGCCCTTAGAGAGCAATTTCTCCTTTTACCACAATGTTTTCTGTCCTATCAGAAGATTGTTTTCCAATTTCATAACATTTTGAAATGTCATCTGCAAACTCTTTCTATTTGGGACTATTGCAAATCTGCTGTTTGGGGAAGGGTTAATTAAATGTACTGTGTGGAGATCGATGGCAGCAACCTTATACACCTATGAAAGTGGATAAATAAAGAATTCTAAACATTAAAGAAGAAACAATAACCTGTTCTTGTTGTCATATGGCAGTAACCATTCCCACAAAAGGAGTCATCACCCAGCACAGCTTTTTTTGTTTCAAAGGTGTCAGTGTCAAACTCGCAAAGAAAATGTCTTAATAATTATGCTAAAACTGTTAACGTTGTCCTCTGATATGATTTCACGATTGCAAAGAAGATTTCTGAAAGTGACGAAATTTCATAATTGAATGGATTAATTCATATTAAACTGATTTAGCTTTCATGAAGCTGTAGATTCAATGACCAACTGCGTCAAAAGGAGAGGCATTGTATTACAATAATTTTACTAAACATTAAAAGAGTGAATTACCACTTTGCTAATCACGATTCTATCTGGCATTTGGATCAAACCATCAACCTTCCAAAAGCTACCCTGGAAACTTACAACCATGAAATACAAGTCGGTGCACCTATCACTCGATGTATTGGAGAGAAGGGCCTTGCGGTTCCCTGATAAGTACTCTAACCACTAGGCCTTTGAGGCCCATCTATACTGGCGATAACCAATACAATCTGATGTAATTTACAAGCGTTCCATAATTATTCTCCGGATTATAATAGAAAACTGAAGACAGGAAACGCGTGGGACAGATGTAATTGGGTCCGGAATTATGGGGCCAACATAATGAAAATCTCACTGAGGGATACTTAATCCATTTTTTCTAATAAACTTGCAGGAACCCTTGACTAGATCAGCTTCACTAGTTCAGAGCAAATCAACTAGTTGATCTACAGGGAGGTTCGATTCCTTGCTCCATAATCCTTCAAATTTCGCATCTGCTACAAGGTATCAGACACCACTGTGACAAAATGATCTGATCCTCATAAGGACCACCATATTCTTTATATTCAATGATTTCTCCCTAAAATCTCAAAGGAGCACCTTATTCATTATATTCAATGATTTCTTCCTAAAGTCTCAAAGAAAATATAATGTTTTCATGTTAGCTTTGGTCAGCTGCTTTTACTTTAGCTTTCGACCAGTCACAATTAGTTCCAAGGGTTCATTGCAGGACTAAAATAAGTCCTTCAAAAAAATGAAGCAATCCCTACTGCTTTGAACCCTAAATATGGGAATCAGCAATCTGAACACATCGGGTTTATCCAATGAAAACACCTCTGAAATAATAGGGATGACGCCATATTGTTTCCCATGAGAATGACGTCACTTTACTTTCGTTTTTAAAAATAGTTCATAAATGTGAAATCTTAAAAGTCGTTAAATTTGATTGAGGAAACAACTATACATGTCACAACAACAATTGCGCTATCTGGTATGGGTTACTGATAAAAAATGATTTAAAAGGATGTCCAGCACTTCCATACACATATTGAACTACTTAACGTGCACGCTTAGAAAATGTGTTAATTGCCGGATGCCGATTTACCCAAAAAATTGTAACCCTACACTTATATCCGAGGTGTATTTCACAGCTCAGGGAAATACCCGAGTAGTTCCGATTGGGGAATCAGCTGGTATTGCAATATAGCTAGAAAATTGTAGATGTGATGTAAAAAGGTCAATGACATAAACCAAAAATAGTTCCACTTATTCATCTCAGCTTCTCCACCACTTATGGAAGTTAGGTTATGGTTCTTTCCCTAACCATTATGAGTCCTGTGATGCAAATTAGAAAATATTGATGCTATGTGAAACCATCATACATTAAATCAAAACCATATCGATGAATTCTGACCTTCTGAAAATCCTGTATAGAGTCATGTGATTAACGAACCAAAGATCCAGCCTGGAATTGAATTGCCTGCATGGCAAACCTCATTCTAATTCAATTATCAGGATTGAGTAGATGGGAAAGTTCGGCAATCTGATTGTGTGTTTATTTGTTGTGAGTCTTTAAGTGGCAGTAGATGGATAAAAAATATTTCCCTTGAAACGCCGAAATACAATCAGAAAAATCAACACTGTGCAGAGTCACGCAATCAAATGTTATCTCAAACACGCAAATAAGATGACAAGTTTTGGATGTTTCATTGATTTGGTTGATTGAACTCACATTTGATGTTGTTTACAGTCAACAGTATTTCATTGGTCAACCAACTTATTCATTGGCCTGGAATTTCTGCAAGACTGTCATTTTGTTTTAAATAATAATTTGGTAGTCAGTCTCAGGCAATGATAGCATGATGAATTTACTTACATTAAATATCAGACACAGCAAAAGCTATATTTTCTAAATAACAATATTGAAATGGCAGTCACATAAAACAAGATCATTGGTATATCATGATACATTGATTGTCAGCAGTCAGTTGAAGGAAGATTGTCTCATGACTGTGATCATCAGTCGTAAACCTTATCAATCAACCAATCACTGAATTGCCTAAAAATGAATAATCTGGCTTTCCCAAACCTTAAATATCTGCTTAATTTTGTTGAGGAAAGATACCCAGCAAACAGGTAAGATCACAGGCCAGCATCAATTTATTTGGTAGCTGGCCTGGATCTAAACTGTTTGCATAAGTGAGAAGTCGGTTCCAGTACTATAAGGGTTAATTTTCGCTTACAATCAACTACTATATGCACTGTAAGGAGATAAAAAAAGAGGACATTTTCTTTAAACATCACTATCTCTGTAAAATATAATGTTTTAAAAAAAGATCTTCGAGAACTTTTATATTCTTATACATAAGGACTGTAATTAGTAATTTCTACTTATTTTAATTACAATGGACAAACAGTTTTGGGTGTTTTTGCAATACTTTGCATATAATTGATGAAATAAAGAAAATATTGCGAAAGTAAAAGAAATTCCCTTCTTAGAAAAACCCAGTTTTTATCTTATCACAACACTTTCCATTCAGTCAAAGATTTAATTTCTAATAAACTTCTCTGTTTGCTATGATATAAAACCATATAAAGTCAATATGGAGTTATTAAATCCAGTTTTCAAGCATATCAAATCAAAACCTGTAGCAACTCCTGGTAAACACAAGAGCATTGCAATATTTCAATGTGTCAATGAAACCCCTATGATGTGGGTACTAGTCTGAAACTATAACAGGACTATCATAATGAGTATCTGTAATGTGAAACTTGCTGGGGATAACCTACAACTGTCATTGAAAGTCTTTGTCCCACCATTTTATCTGGATCTTCAACCTCTGCTTGTTTATATGTTAACTAGTGTGAGTGAATCAATCATTTCCAATTAAACATGAGGTCAATGCACTTGCCCTTGCATGACCTTCGATAGTATATTCAATGGAAGTGTTGTTCTCCAGGGAAATGCACTATAATGCCACTTTAACAGACTAAGTGCCATGGTAATAGGACATGGTCTGCTTTAATCCTTAAAATGCTGGGTATTTTTTTAAGAATAGATTTTTGTGTCATCTGCTTTTCCAAAACCTAAAATATCTTCTAAATTTTGTTGAGGGAAGATACTCAGAGTAGCAAACAGGTTAGATCTCAGGCCAACCGCCAATTTACATGGCGGCTAGCTAGCTTGGATCTAACAAGTTTGCATAAGCATGAAGTCGGTTTCAGCATTAAAAGGGTTAAGCTAAAGAAAACTTCACTTATTTTCTCAACATTGTTGTTAGGTTGTTGCATTAGTTAACGTCGATAATACTTCAAGTCCAGTCAATTCCAATGCAGGTTTTATTGTCACATATAACCGAAAAGTTGTTGAAAGAAATCCAGTGTTGAATCCCAATCAACATATATCATATGGCTGTCTAAAGACTGTAAGAAGGTACAAATAAATTATATCTTTTTGAAGTCTGATGTAATTTAAAAAGTCTCTTGGGTAACATTGTCAAGCCCTGCTCTCTAGTAAAGGAGGAAGATAGATCCCATTCACTAAACTGCCAATAAGCAGGGTTGAATCATGCATCTGGGTAGATAAATAAGCCAGGAGATTTCCTCACATGAAATACTGAAACACGCAAGCTGTGACTCAATCTCATGTGGAGCAAGCTTGCCTTTTGATTTCAAATCAAATAATCAAACCACTAAGCCAAATGAAGTTTGGCATAAAAAAGGCATACATACGCTGCACTATTTAGATTTCTAAAACATATCAGCAAGGTTAAAGATCTAAGCTCAAACAGTAACTAATAAAAGTTTAATGTCAAAGACAAACCAAAAAGAACAGTTCCAGAAGTAATTCATAAAGAGGCCTGCAATTTCATCTTTTGTAACACAGTGGTTTATTAAATTCTCTGACAATACCTGCAGGTGTATTCAACATGAGTTATGTGAAGAAAATATTTGCACCACTGTCCCATTAATGTGGTGTCAGACTTCTATCACAACTTGGGGGAACATAAATGACTATAAAACCCTGTTGATATCAAAAATCAAAGTTTGCCCATTATTCACAATTACCACTAATTGAAAGAACTGTATGATGATTATTGATAATTGCTTCATGGTGTTGGTTATGCTGCCTATCTTTCTAGACACCTTATCACATATGAAGAGGTTAATCTTGTATCATCGCTTTCCTTTTATGAATAATTTGCAACAATTTTTTAATCCCATGTTTTTTTCTTTTGAGAAGCAATAGTATAGGACTCACACAATAAGTGTGAGAGATGCTGCCCTCCAAAGACTGTTACATGCTCTCTTAAATTCAACCCCAAAACCAGATTTTTTATTTCGCAAAAGACCCCGAGTCCTGAACCCTAAAACCAAATTAATGATTCTACACAACACATGTGTTCCATCATGAAGGAAAACCCGTAACATTGCACTGAATAATCACAATGCACGCTCATTATTAACTGATTTATTGACATATCCATCGCAGCATGATGTTTTATTGTTAATGTTTTTTGTAAGTTAGATTTCTCAATATCCAGGGTTCAATGCAATCCTATAGTAAGTGCTTCACATTTGTGAAGGACTTACTATAGTTTTTCATTGAACCCTCGATATGGTCTATTATAGAGTAAAATGATCCCAAGGTATAAAATGTTCAACAGCATCTGCTCTTTTGTTTGGGACTAATGTTCAAGGCTTGTATATTATGTGATGTATGTAATCTATTCCACAAAAACATATAACTAGCCTTCATCAAATAATTGACTTGAATTGTTGGTAGCATACAACAACTGAGAAATAATTTAGTTTGACAGTTCCTCTTTGATGTAATTAAATCAGGCATAAACCCATTAACTCAAATGTGATTATGTGACTGAACCAACTTTAAAGCAAGATCAGAAGACAATTAAAAGGTCTATCTTAACCCTTTACCAAACGCCAAGTTTTTGACTGTCCTAAATTGAAAGAGTTTACAGATGACATTTCAAAATGTAAGGAAATTGGAAAGTAATCTTCTGATAGGGCAGAAAACATTGTAGGGAAAGGAGAAATTGCTCGTCACGAGCAATTTCTCCTTTCCCTACATTGTTTTCTAGAGTTGTCTGCAACAAAGTGGTTAAATGTCGTTATTGTTTGGGAATGGGTTCAACAAGTATTTTCTTGGTGATAAAGGGTAGAAACATTTGTGATTAAAGGAGACATTGTTTGTCATGAGCAATTTTTCTTGTACTAAAATCCTTTCCAAAGTCATAAGATTGTACATGCTTTAAAATATTTATATATGAGGCATAGAGAAAAAACATTACAAAAGTCCTACTAACGCCTGCCAGTGATAATATGATGGTGAAACTAGTTCTTATTAACACCAATAGCTTGTAATTATCTCCAAAATTGCATCCCAACCAGGTTTTGATTAATAAAATTAAAACATAGCTGGAGACAATATCTTCCAGAACATTTAGTCAGAGCGGTTGTGCGTACCCTTTCCTTGTTTTTAAGTATTTATGTCATTCAACCATTTGACGTTCTTTCAGAATCTTTCACTAATATGAGTTGCGTTGAACACTCTTTGAAGCAGACTTTACTTTTAAATATTGTATTTCAGGTATAATCGAATGCCTGTGAAGTTTTCTAGTCACTAGTGATAACACTTTGTAACGTTCGTTGAACGTTTATGCAAATTAGGAACCTAATGCATTGTTTGAGAGAACATGCTGGTATATATATAGACAACACAACCGCTCAGTGAACGACATGTTTTTCATTGATTGGATGTGTTTGGTCTTTGAGAGATCATTTGCTCGGTTCGTTACATTGGTGGCAGCGGTGGGATTAAGACTTCTCCTTCTATCGGAGTTGCCTTCCCCACGTGTCTCCCGAGGGCCAAGACTCGGGACGAGTCTTCTCGGAAGTGGGAGTTATGTAACATTCGTTGAACGCTTATGCAAATTAGGAACCTAATGCATTGTTTGAGAGAACATGCTGGTATATATATAGACAACACAACCGCTCAGTGAATGACAGTGTTGTTCACTGATCGGATGTGTTTGTCTCTTTGAGAGGTTCATTTGCTTGGTTCATTACAACTTGTTATGTTTAATGTTTTTTTCTTTGGTCATAATAACATCTTTTATCATAATTTGTACAAGCATTCACCAATTTTATTTTAATAAACTTTTATAAATCCCAGCGAAAGAAAGTTTACAAAACCAACATATGCTTGTAATAATTAAGCAATTTCTCTTTGTAAACAGTAATTTCTTCCCAATATCTCAGAGAAAAGGCATTTTGTTATATCATGTTTGTTAAATGAAGCTTTCAATCAGTTCATTCACAAATTCCTATGTGAGTGAATGTTTTTAAACAGGAATTCGAACAGTCAAAATCGCTTTGTGTTTTAGAGTTTGCTAGACCCTTTTGAACTATTATACCTACCATTCCAACCTAAAAAGTAAAGATAACAAAACAAACTCAACTCCCAATTTTCGACAAACTATTAAATCTGAGACAAACAAATAATGATCAATGGTGCAAACCAGAAGTTGTTGAGGAAAAAAACAACACTGATTTACTGTCTTAATATGAAATAAAATGCAATGCACTATCTAGTCTATGGGACACACTACCCAGTAAATAAATGAAACAAAAGTGTCCATTATTCTTACTACAAATGGAAGACATGAGAAGCAAAAACAAATTGACCTCAACATGCAAAGCATTGCTGGCATAAATAATGATTGCCCAAAGTTACTCAAATGAATGCCTATTAATGGTTATGTGTGCATACTATGTGTTGTTCTTTACACTTTAAACAATTCAAATCTCATCACAGCTCAGGTGTCGTTAGATAATGTATTTATAACATTTGAAATTTCTGTAATATCATGTTTGTTTATGAGTTGCGAATGGTCTATAACAGCAGTCGAGGGTTCAATGCAAAACTATAGTAAGTGTTTCACAAAAAGATCTTACCATAGTCTTACATTGAAGCCTCAAGCTGAAAACTGTCAAAAAATGGTAAAAAAGCTCTTTACTAATCCCTAGTTGTAAGTCTAGAAGAATAAAAATTTGATTAACTCTTGGTAGACATTTTATGCTAATGTGAAAAAATGTGTCTTCTTGCCCTTGAGGATGGACTTGAAATCATTAAACAATAAATGTTATCTCTGTCATGTTGCCCATGCACTCTAGAAGTCATCTGCTGCAAACCTATTGTAAAGTGCTAATGGGGTTTTGATGTCTTTGCTAATTATATTCAACTCCCACTGCTTCCATTTGCTACAGGGCAAAACATCCTGGAATTTGTCAGTATTGACAATTAATGGTTAGAGACTTTCACATAATCCCAAACCAAGACATTCTGAAAACAGGATTTCCAACTGAATACGGTCACAAGCTTGATCTTATCTTCCATATAAGATTTTCTGTTGGTCCAATTGAAAAGAACATTGATATTCATGTACAATTAAAAGTAACTATTGAAAGTATGATTAATTCAGGAAGCATCAATTTATTCAAGTATGTACAGTTTATATGCAGTAGATCTCAAAAGTCATGTCACTCTTTTCAATTAAAATACATGTTGTTTATCCGAATTCCCACTTTAAGGAATTCAAAGTGATCAAATATTGCTTCCATTGACTATGCTTATCATATTGCGTAACAGCTGTTGCGCAGTTTTTACATTTGAGTAAACAATATCCATGCATAGTTATCGGTTAAAGACTACCATGAGAGTCTTTTAGGAACTTGTGGTAGTTTCTTTCCACAGAGGTTCAGATAAATGATTGGTCCAAGCTTACTTGTTAATCACTTCGATAAACCTTAATTCATTAATTTTACATTGAGTGTGACAGAAGCTTGAAGCTTATCAAATTCGTTCTCAATGACTGCTCCCTGGATACAAACCAGTACTGGGGCTGATTTGAGAGCACATTCCTGGCAATTTTCACTTTGCCTAAAAGGAATTGAACCTGGGACACTCGATACATGAGGCTGACGCTCTACCTCTACACCAATGTCGCCCCCAAATATCAACTTTTTGGTTCCCATTAGACAGTATTATGTCGATCACATTCAAATGAAAACCCATAAAATTGGATTCAGAAAAGACTTTTTAAAATACTGCATGTAATTGACCTACACCAACATCTAAAAGAATTACTTATTCTGGTAGCTGTGAAGGTTTCAAAAACTTATTCATGAACATTCATGTGCCTCAAATGGCCATTCATGGCCACAAAGTTGTTCTTAATTTGTTCATGAAAATCAAGGACAAGTTCATTTATGTTTTCATGAAGCTGTTCTTGATGTTCATGAATATATTCTTGAATTTCATGAAAAAGGTCTGGGTTTGTGAACAGCAACCTAATGCTCAGTTCATGAATATGTTCTTCACTCTTTGGCAGGGTAGGATTAAAGACCCAGACGCTCCTTTTCAGCAAATTCCCAGGTTTTATGCAATGAAAACGAAACAGAAACCAGCTATTCTTATAATCTTACAAGCTGTTGATAATGTTTTGAAGGAAAAACTTTGTAGACATAGTGCAGGGTCCATGCTGCATCAGCATGACAATTAAACAAACTAGCAATCAGTTTCCCCATCCACAATTACAGGTTTATGTTACACTTAAAACATTTACCCAAAGACAGGCGTTATACGAGATATATAGTATTGGTGCACTTGTCTTAAGGTTGTGATGTGATATCAATATATCAATTAAGACAATTACTTCATTATCTTATACTCATCTTAATTCATCAGAAGCAGAAGATTGGAAAATTCAACAGAGACATAAGGACACATTGATTTATGTCTCCTTATGTTGGAGCCATTTCTATCTTTTTTCTTATCAAAATACTTTGTTTTATACTTTATAACAGTTGTACCTTTCTATTTGGATAATATCAAAATATATCTCATACAATAGAATGTCTTCATGAACAAGCTTAAGATATTTGAATAAAATCACCAAATCGTAAGATGCAAACAAAAGCTTTCATTGTCTCCTTGTGCAGAATCATTCCCAAATGTTCCTAGGCTTCAAAATCACACTTTGACAACTAGTATGCTCACAAAACAATTTCTATGCCAACATGAAACTGTCTGTACCAACATAGTTATGATGCTGTTAAAGACAGACCAGGTTTTCATCCCATGGAGGATGTTATGAAGATTTTCAGCCTTTACGCCTTGTGGTAAACATATGTCTTAAAATGTTATAAGTTGCTCTAGATGACTGCTCTCTACCAGTTTGTCGCCAGAGACATAGTAGTCGAAATGAAAACCTAAGAATCAACCAGCCACTTTACTGGAAATGCCTAAAATTGAGCCAATTTAGTATTAGGGTTTAAATCTATAGTATGACAATATGGGGTTCCAGTGCAATGCTTTATAGTAAGTGCTGCATGTTTGTGAAGCACTTCATCTAATATTGCATTGAATCCAAGTGATCATTTTTCTTAGTAAAATCAAAAACAAAATACTTGTATTGCCACATGCACTTACACAATACAAAATCTAAGGTTGACAACGTTTTTGATGAAAAAAAACAAAAAAAACATGCATGAGACACGCAACTCCTGTGTTTGTGTAAATTCTTTCTAAATTGTCTGTCCTGTCCATTTTTTCATCCAATCAGTTAGACCAGAGGGTGTTGCATGCCAGACAAATATAAAAGTGGCCAGATCAATTCATGTGTCGTAATTTAGCTATTAAGCATCGGGTAATATGTAATTTTCCTGTACTTCTTCACGGTTTTTATGCTATTCAATAGTACTGTGATTACTCATGAATAAGTTTTGTTTTTTTCCAAGTCCATTTAATTGTATGGGATTTTATGACTGATCCAAGTACAGAAAACACAGAAAAGCAATAAATTGAACTTCATTTTTTGTAATTCAAAGGAACTTTTACTTAGTAATATTGGAAAGAATTCATAGTTGGGAGATTTACAAAAAAAATCTTTTTCTAACAATTGTTTAAAATAATATTCATTTATTGTCTTATTTACGTTTTGCTTAATACTTTTTAAGGTAAAAAATACACCATGGGAATTTTAATTTTTTAATTTTGGTTCTCAAAACAAGATATTCATTCTTGCATCTTCCTTAGCTGCGATGGAAATGGATTCACTAATAAGGGAGAATATACAATAGATTAAATCAGTTTAAATAATTTATTTTCAATCAGCACAAATATTCCAAGATAGATAAAATTGTTCCTGTTTTCTAGGTACATCCTACCCTTGACAAGTTCATTCAGCAACTCCAGAATAGCTTTTTCTGGGTAATTCAGGAAGTGTAATACAAACTTATTTATTTTACTTAGTGGTGACAGAAGTTTGAATTTTATAAAATTCACTATCTATAACAGCTTTCTGGATACTTAACAAGAACTCGTGCCAATTTGTGGGCTTAAGTCCAAGCATTGTCACCTTGGGGCTTATGAGGATCAAACCTTAGTTCTAGAGGCTGACACTGTACCACTGCACTATTACTGATCACAAGTCCTGAGTTTGAGTCTTGGCTCAGTCAATGTTGTTTCCAATATAAAGTGAAGTCAATGCTACCTGATAAATTCATCTCTCACAACCTTTTATAATAATGTTTATGTCTGAAATCAGTCAGCAGCTAAGAAAGAGTGCAGTGCTGGTGAGGAAATACTAGTGGCCTATATAGGTGTGCTGATTTAAGCAAACAGATTAGATCACAGGCCAGCTGCCAAGTAAATTGGCGACTGTCCTGGATCTAACCTGTTTGCTACTCTGAGTATCTTTCTTCATCAAAATTAAGCAGATATTTAACGTTTAGGAAAGCAGACAACACAAAAATCTACTTTGAGAAAATTACCCAGCATTCTAAGGGTTAAACTGAATCCTAGCTTGGCCCAATTACTAATTCATGAATGGTACTGTTAGATGTTGGTGATAAGCATCTCCATTTCTTCTTCAAATATCAACCCATTTCTGTCATGATGAGTGGGGCAAATTGAAAAAAATAAAAGCAGATGATAAATTATAACAACATGAATCTTTTTGAAGCAGTTAGGAACCATTATGATCAAGAAGCAGTTTTTTGTCTGGTCAAATTGATCATTTTAATCTTAATTCCTTCTCCAAATATCAACCAAATTAATCCTGTATTGGTCACTTGGGCATATTGAAAACAATTACTGTAGTCTGTCATTGGTTTTCCTACTTTTAAAAGCGAAAAAAGTTATCACAGTTTGACCAAATTAGTTGTTAGCTTGATCAAATGATACATCATTTTCAACAGAATTCAATTCAGACATATCTCAGTGGTCAATGAACCTTCTTATGTTCCTGATACTGCCTTATCTGTGCTGTAAAATATCTTTTTCAAGCCAATGACTGTACTTGCGCCTAATTTGGATTAATGAAAGGTAGCGGGATCTGCCTTGCGACTATTTATTAATCCACATTCAGCGCGAGTACTGCTTATGTATCCAGGTAGCAGAATCAAGAGAGATTTATCTTAGGTGTTAAGGACTTTATTCACAATCGATGTAAAATAAATTAGTTCAAAAAGCCAATGATTTGCAAGGGCTTAATTGAAACAATGCATAACTCCCAAATCCATGCATATATATACTTTGCAAGAATCATGCAATTTGTATAGTTATAAATTAATTTAAGTCTCTGTGTACTGACTGCATTAATCCTATATGAAAACAATCTATCATTGAACAGGAATTAACCAATAATATTACATAGACTTCATTGAACATCAAAAAGCATATTGGCTAAGCCAGGGTTTGAAAATTTTCATGGGTTCCTTAATCAGATGTTTTGAATGTTTCCTATTTAAATGAGAAAAAGGGTCACATTTTGCAGTTCGATTTCTTACAATTAACTGATCCATTTTCTAATTTACTCCCAAATAACACAATTTATTTTGATTTATCCCAGCTGTTAATTCAGTAATTGTCTCAGAGGGGGGTAGAGACTGTTCAATGACAATTAAAGGATCCCCCATGTTTCCCAACTTAAATTGTTTTTTTTGCAACTTGAAAATGCATCCATTAGAACTGTTCAGAAGAAACAGTTTGGTTGGAAACAGTAGTGTCATATATAGGAGACAAAAGTCTCAACTGAGGTGCAATTAGATGAAAGCTGATGTTATACTAATGTGCCTAGGTGCAATTAATGGTAAAGTTTCTCTATTACAACAATGCTATAATGTTACAAGAGTGTTTGAAAAGATTAAAATCATCTTTAGTAAAGTGACATCTATATCTGCTTTACATATTTTATGTAAGCTACTTCATGGAACCAATACCTGATTTCTATAATACAATTAAGGTCTTTAACTTACATTGCAGATGACAACATACATGTACTAGGCAATATCTCCTTTGTCTCTGACACTCATTTATGACTTATAGGTTAAGCATCTCTTTTTGATACTTTGATCATTGGTTGATAATGCATTCAATCATACTTCAACTTTAACAGAGCAAAGGAGCTTTTCAGTAGGATTTATTCCCTGATTAAAAGCACTTGTTTATGCTGTCTGTTTCAAATTGTATTACACTATTGCATGCAAAAAAGCCTTAATTTCCAGAAAGTCAATGTTAGAATTGGTGTTTCCAAAACGCAGGCCATATGTACTTTAGCAATGACATTAGCAAGCATTTGCCCCAAATATGACAAAGGGTATCAATCAATTAATTACTAAAGAGTTGTTGATCAATAAGTGTTTCATTTTCTCATATTTTTGTATAAAATGGTAATGAGAGTCTCCTGGGAAACAATACTACCATCAATATGGCCAAAAATATGATAGCAGAAAAAAAATACTACTTTTTGCAAAGTGTTGTTCGAGCCCTGATCAGCCTGTTTACTTCATTAAGGTTGATATTGATTGCATGCACACAATCATATACTTATGTTATCATAATGAACTGTTTAATTCAGAATTCAGTGCAAGACTGTAGTTATACATATATCATAATAATATCAGATTTTAATACTTCATTCTAACCCTCTATAAAGGTTTCAATTTGGGATTCTCTAAATTTCCTATATGAGGTAATGAGTCAACTATTCTCATCTATAGTAATATTGCCGATGCCCTGTGGGAGTTTTATTTCATATGGTAAATTGGGAAATTCTAGTTACTATTTGTTTAATAACATTGGGCCACATATGTTTGATAAGGTGCTAACCATTTTAGGGCACAACTAGACTAAATTTTAACCATTAGAATGCTGGGTAATTTTCTAAAAAGAGATTTTTATGCCATCTGCTTTCCAAAATCTTAGATAACTGCTTAATTTTGTTGAGGAAAGGTACTCAGGGTAGCAAACAGGTTAAATCACAGGCCATCCCCCTATTTATTTGGCGGCTGTCCTGGATAGCCTGTTTGCATAAGCATAAAGTCAGAATCAGCAATCTAAGGGTTAAAATTTTCTTCAAACAGCAGAGAATTGAAAAAAAAAATTCAAGGATGAAATAACAAGTGATGCAGAATGTTGCATGCATAAAGATTATTTATGAACCGTTTGGATGACAGTTAATTATTTCATATTCTTGTTCTCTGTCAGAAATTCAATTCTTTAAGTCTCGGCCAATGCAAAAAAGATTCTATGAATATAAAAATTCTGATTTCAGTATCCTTCAAACCAAAGCTATTAAGCCACCATTCAAAGTTAAAATGAGCAGCAGAAAAATCATTGCATCACACTATTTCTTATATGATATTTCTAAAATGGCTCTTTTTGAAAACCTCTTACACTGTATAACACATTCATAAAAATGATTTCTAAAAAAAAAATCAGACCTATTTCAAATCAAAGTGCTGAAGGCACTGAAGTTGGATGACATGATTCAAATGGATGATAATCCTGCAAGGGTTAAAAGCAATGTCAACAGTATTTCATTTGCTTTACTGCTTGCTTTCATCAGCAATAGACTAAAAACTTTCAAATATCTCAAGGACATCCCAAGAAAAAATACTAGTGAGGTTCAGACTTTGGACATCAAGGTTATGAATTTTACATTAGGCCACGTAGGACCCTACAAAATATACTACAGTTGCCAAATGCATCCATATTGGTTGCTGAAATATTTATTATAAGAAAATCGTATGAGTATGAATAGGAAAACAAATAGGAGACAAATACAACAAAGATAGTTTAATTAGTATTTAAATGTATTTATTTTTCAATAGCTTTCTCTTTTTATTAGTCAGAGACAAACATGTGTGAAGGTGTTTTGTTAAGTGACTGGAAAATAATAAGTTTTACAAAATGTATTTTTTTATTATGCATATTTATACATATGCATGTTAGTAACTGCAGAAATCAGTCTTATGGACCAAAATTTAGTTTTTTTAACTTTTTACGTATTATGATTTGGTAATTTGTCAAAATTAATATCTAAAAATTTCAAGTCAAAATTCATAAAACTAAAAAAAGAATCAGTTATATGGGGAAACTCAAGGCAGTCTCTCTATTTAATTGTGACGTCTGGTTGTTTAATTGACTCTGGTTGACGTTTCATCGTTTTGACTCCATCCTTTTGAGTAGTTTCATCGTTTTGACTCCATCCTTTTGAGTATCGACAAGTTTTTTTGTGTGAACTACCTTGTATGAAATATAATTACTTCTTTTCCCTTGATTCTTTCTTATCCAAATTGTCCAGTCATATTTTCAAAAGAATGCTTTTTCTCAATATTAGGAGACACCAATGCAATATTCATTGTGAATTGTTTGTTTACTTTCTGCAGTATTCTTCAGATTTATATGACTAACGTTTACAAGATTTAAAAAACACCCTTTGCTTTCTCCTAGCGTTACATATTTTAAAACGTTAAAAAGATGATAGATTGATTCTGAAAAAAATCCTACTTCACAAAATAAGTAATTATGTTTAGGATATTTATGTACATTGTATAGGATAACAAATCAGACTCAAAACCTAAATCGACCCAAAACAACACCTCTCAAACAACGCTAGCTTAAATGTTTTTACTTCTTGTACTTTCCTTTTAATAAATATTCCTTGTGAGCTATACATTCAGTTTTCTATGAACAACAAACTAAGAGCTTGTTGCCAACTCATAATACATGTACCCTATGATACCAGGAAAAAACGTGATTCTCTTGTTCCATGCTGTCCTTAACATAACACAAAACTATCAAATGCAAAATTGATAAAGAAACCAGATGGCTTTAATATAAAACTATTTATCTTTTCAAGCCAAACACTTTAAGATGGCAGTCCTTAAGGTTCTCCAATCCTACTCCTGTGTATTTTCTTCATCATCCCTGAATTTCACTCAACTGCCAAGGTCCTACTGTTGATGTTTTTTGGACACCTATAAAAGAGTATAGATGAAAATGATATTTAGATATGAATACCTTTTTTCTAAAGTGTTAAATGCCATGTCAACAATTTTCATTTATATTATGGATATCCGAAGCCAGTACTAGGTATGGGGTCTGAAGTGTCTTGCCAAAGAACACTCCTAAGAAACCAGAGGGGCTTTAGTATAGGATCCCTTGGTACAAAGTCAACCACCTTTACCATTAGACCACAAAGGTCACTACAATGCTTCATCACAACTTTATACCATGTATATGTAGAGAATACAGAGTTTTATCTACATGTACTATGAAAGTGTTTTTCAAATTTAGATGGTGAAGTGCAACAGACATGACATCAAATACCATCAACTATTATTGAGTCTAACTGAATGCATATACATATATAAACAAACATAAATTTTTATAAGAAATAATTGATTTTTTTTGTTAGTTTCACACACATTCTCACTAAGGGGAGAAAAAAGGTGAGAAAAATCTGTGTTTTTTTTTCAAGTTATAGTTATGAGCTTTTTTTTTTTCATTTATCATTTCTTCAAGAGCTGTCTCGAAATACTGGCTTGTAAATAATGAATACTTGAATTCTTTTTCTTGCTATGGATAATCTTGGATGTTATTCTTTCAACCATTTTTTTTTCTTAATTAGGTACTACTTAATGACATTAGCATAATGTGTCCAGCATGGTAATTATGGTCACTTGTGTCAGTTGAAAACTAGATGACTCGTAAATGATTCATTCTAAATTACGCTTATGGTTATCTTTATAATAGAGTTTATGATCGACAGTGCTTGTCACACTAGAAACGATGATCATTTCTTTGAATTAGGTAATAATATTTCTTTGTATTAGGTGATAACAGCTTGATTCAAAACATCCAACATTTACTCAATCATGATAATTAACATCAAAAGGATAAATTCCTCATAAGTCAAATTTCTCCTTTTTTCACAATAGTTAATATTTTAAAGATTTTTTTCACTCATTTTCATTGTTATGGCTCTAAACTTCATTTGTATCTAAATTTAAATCCATATGAGAGAATTGGTAAAAAAAAGAACATATCGTAAGTCATATCTTAGTCGTTGTGATAGGACATACATTGTATCAACCATTTTGCATTACACTATATGCTAAGTCCGATAGAGATCTGAGGGTAAAACATGCTTACCCTGAGGTACTGCATTCTATGCTGTAGCGACTGGTACACCAGTCTGACATTGTCTGGGGTTAATTGGTGGGACAGGCCCTGTAAAATGCTTCTCTACAACCTTCGTCTGAAACAGAAATTATCTGATATAAATACCAATAACATAGGTGTTTAACATCATTGATTGTTAATGACATCAGAGCCCAATTTTGGAGCACAACTTGTAAGTCACCACCACTTCTATGGAACTATAAATGAAATCAAATTTATCCTTTTCCCCTTTACTATGGACAATCTATAATTCATCAACCACATTAAATATCAAATAAACACGGAATATAATTCCAGCTTGCTATATTCCAGCTTGCGATGCAAGGCACATAGAAAGTGTCTGTTGAATATCTAAGCATGACTTGCAGTCTTTTTAAACATTAAGGTTCTTGATTTAAGTAAATCTTTTAATTTTCTTTACATGCTAAAATAATCACATTAGCCGAAAAAAGCAAGAAACAAATATGTTCTTAATGATTTGAGAGCAATCGTTAGAAGCAGCTTATACTTTTGACTCAATGGTTTCAAAGGTGTTTTGCAACAGATACCACAAAGTGAGGTATCATAGAGTGAAGGATTATGGATGTGATTCTGATGTTCATAACAATGCAGAACATCAATGGTTCAATGCATTACCATAGAAAGTGCTTAATAAACATGAAGCACTTTCTATAGTCTTGCATTGAACCCTTAACATGTTCATATGGGCTCAACGCTTTCTCAACAACGTCTCCGTCATATCACAGTGTATAAGGAGGGAAAAATCCAATTAAACTTAATTTTCATTTTTCAAATAAAATTGAAAATCACATTGTCCTCAGCAAATTACCCCAGGCAAACATGGGTCCCAGGAATGATAGTCTGTCTACCTCCATCCCAGAGGCCTTGCTAAGTGGCTTGGGGAACCAGTTGGGTAAGCTTACCATCTAAAATGTTAGAAAGAGAAAGATAAAGATAAGTTATACTACAGCTATGTAGGGAACCAGTTGGGTAAGCTTACCATCTGAAAATGTAGGAAAGATAAAGATAAGTTATACTACAGTAATGGAACATAAGTTATACTACAACTAGGTAGAGAACCAGTTAGGTTAGCTTAACATCTGAAAATGTTAAGAAAAGAAATATAAGTTATACTACAGCTAGGGAACTAGTTAGGTAAACTAACCATATGAATATAGAAATAAATAAATCATACTTCGGCTGTACCTAGGTGGCTGTTTGGTGTAGGATTTGTAAATGATTGGCAGATTGAAAACATGAATAAGTCATGATGGTTAATCTAAAATTTTACTTTGTTTAAAAGAAATTGAGATTCGCATATTCAATGGATACCTGTCTTCATATTAACACATTATTTTGTTGCCAGAAAATGGTTTATTTTTGTCCATACATGCCTAAATCAGGACATATTATACCAGGACAGGCATTTTTCCATGCAACTTTCAAATGCCACCATAGCATTTTTTTATTACATATATGTGAATGTATATCTCCCTTATATTGCATGAATGCATTATGACAGCATTGGTCACCCCTTTGTGAGAATGAGTGATCAGTTTCTTTAAGAATTGTTTATATTGACTCTTTGAGTTTTGCTTTTTTTCACGCTTTAAAGCTGAAGTAACTTACATTATTTGATAACAGACAGGACAAATATTTGCAGGTCATGCAATCAAAATATTAAATGGATTTCAATATACCTCTGCATCTGTTTCTCCAATTCAACTGTAAATAGAAGTGGATAAGTGGTATTACAAGAATGCATAATGTTTACAAGCAGAATAAAATTAGTGAAAGAGGAGACTCAGTGAAAGATATTCTTACTTGTTGAAATGACTAAGATTATCCTCTTTATGTTCAATGGCTCTTTTCTAAAAGAAATCGTTCGACCTAAACGAAATTATTCAAGACAAACATTTAGTACAAGCTTCATACCTTCTCACTGGAGTGACACAATGAATTACGGTATGCTTTATTGTATCGAAGACTGAATTCATTTCAAATATCTTGACTTGAATGCCGAAGCCTAGATTAATTTGCAAAAATGTATGAGGTAAACAAAGATAGCAGCAAACATTGATGATTGACAGGTTATCGACAACTTCCGGTCATTTTCGTAACGCATTTAAACAGAAAGTTAACAATGATTTCGATGATGAAAACAAAAGTAACCATGCAAATCAATGAAATATCATTTTACTTACAGTTTATGTAGAACAATGCTCCTTCCAAGACAATGCGAAGAAAACACGAACGGACGTCCGACACGATTTACACCGAGAGAAATATGTAGGTCAATATCGCTATATTTTCGAACAGGAAACCTGGATAACTCGGGCTAATTCTTTCAAAACTGATAGAAGGACCGATGTCAATTGCACCTCACTTTAGTAAGATAGTGATTAAAACTTCGGGGACCGGGATGGGGAATTTCAATCAAAATGATACATGATTTATTATGTTTTATCACGAAATTACGTTGCCGACTGATTGCAAGTCATGCAGAAACGTTTTCATTTCTAGATCCCCTAGATAGTAACGTCATTGGGTTTTTCCCACTTGTCTAGCGGTAGGATGGAAGTGATGCGGGGCTTTCTTCCATGTGATCGGACGACTCATGTCACATGACCTCCTTATTTGGCTTGTTAATGGGCCTAAAAATAGCAATATTCGGTCAAGGAAAAAAATAGTGCATACCATTTTCTATTAAATACAATTATGGTGTCTCTAAAACTTTATTATTGACCACCCATCATCTTTCAATTATAAAGTTTGAAAAAATACATAGCATACAGTATATTATGATCAGCTTTTTAAAATATTGACGAGTATAGGAAAAGTTCAGATGTCAGTTCCTCCCACGGCGGTTCATTTTGTAATAAGGTCACCAAACGATTTCGGAATTATAGCCTTGTTAGATGACTGACCTCATCCAACAAAAACAGTTTGGAAGCTGAGCTCCAGTTGGGACATAGCAAAGATCAATTAGGTACATGTATGTGAAAACATTGTGAATATAAAAAGAATAAAATTATTGTTCTAAACAAGCTTTGTTTTCTTATCATACTATTTCAATCTGTGGTTAGGTAATAAAAGTATGTGAATGTAAATGGAACAAAATTAGTAAATGCAAAAGAAATAGTGTTTAAAGATGGAGAACATTAAAATATCCAATCAACAAATTGTTCTTTTTCTTTTCATGATACATGCTGCGTTCTGGAAGGAACATAAATAGCTCATGTTAACCCTTTTTGTACTGGAACCCACTTCATGCTTATGCAAACAGGTTAGCAAACAGGTGTGATCTAACTTGTTTGATAATCTGTATACATCTTTCCTCATCAAAATGAAGCAGATATTTAAGGTATTGGAAAGCAGATGACACAAAAATCAATTACCCAGCGTTCTAAGGGCTAAGTGCAGGCAGCTGCGAGTGTCTCCATACAGGACAGATAAGTAAAGAGAATAAATTTGCAGATAAGATTTGCCAAAAAAATAAGCCAAAGGACTGCAGCACTATCAGTTTAATCCACATGCAACTATAGCTTGTCATGATTCGTCTCAAGCAAGTGTTTCTGCTAGAAGGTTGTCCTTCCAGTTTCTTTTGTTTTCGTTGAATTTGAGTTGGGCACTATTGTCACCTGCATTTTAGTCATGGCATAGTTAGTTTTTCTAGCCATTCACATGGTGTTTTGTCACCAGTATTGTACCATATTCTTTCTAAGCTACCTTGCCAGTTTTAGCATGATTCAAAATACATTGAACATTATAAGACATTCTAGCAGGGTGCTTGTTTATGTAACAAACTAAGCAAGCCAGCTTATATAGAAGTAATCATTTTCCCGCAGCTTCCAACAATGTAATCTTGCAATGAACTCACATTTATTGCTATCAAGTACAAGTCTATAAACATAGTCTGAAAAAAAGTTTAAGTCATATGTTAAAAACAAGCAATTTCCTCTCATTCCCCTAAGCCAATGCATCATTACAAATAACAAATGAAACTCAGGCAATTATAATGCTTATAATTGCATTTGCATCTATAAGCACTTCATCAACAGTTTTTACTAGACTTAATCCTTTCTCTCTTATACAAAACCATTTAAACTTTGTTTGATCCAATTAATGTCAATTTGATAAAGAACGAGTCAAAATGTCTTTAAAAAGAGGCATTGGGAATAGGGAGATGCAGTTTCAAAAGCAGCCTGAAGCATTGAGAGACAAATATTCATTCCAACTCTGATTTTGTCCTCAAATAACTTCCAAATGCATGTTTGTTTTCTATTCTAATGCTCTGTGTGAAATGTTTCTTTCAGCAGAAAGAGAGATTTAGTGGGATTGCACTGTAATTCAAACTGGAATAAAACACAGCAATTTTGTCATCAATCTTCAGTTACACAAGAACAAAGATTTTTATAACAATACCAGACAATACCAAGGTTGTGACAAATGGTGGTTCCGAGTTTTTCTCTAAAACTTTCTGTAAATCCCGTTTTGCTGGTTCTCGTAAGTATTGCGTTTGCTAGACAAAGCTGATGAGTAACCACACTATATGGTTTGGATAAGACACTATTACATGAAACTCTGCAAACTTAACAAAAAAGGAGAATTCCTCTGCCGATGATAACCCCAATGATAGATTCAAAAACTTATGCATGAACTTCATGAACATCCATGACATTAAATGGCCATTCATGAACACAAAGCTTTTGTTAATTTGTTCATGAATTTCAAGATTAGGTTCATGAATATCAAGAAAAGGTTCATGAACCTGTACATGATGTTCATGAACCTTATCTGAATTTCATGAAAAGGTTATGAGTTTATGAATGGCTGTTTTACATTCATGAACGTTCATGAATAAATTCTTGAATCTTTTGCAAGGGTATGTTAGTATGCATTTTACTGAAACCAGGCTGGGGTTTACTGGGTAACTGAAAAGTTAACCTTATTTTTTATTCTATAAAAGATCCCATTGGACTAATGAGGGGACATAACCAATGATTTTTGTCCCTTTTTGGTCAATATTTGAAATATTTTGAAAGTATATTTTATTTCCCTTTCAGATAAGAAACATTAGCATCATGGTGCGTGGATTCAATTTATTCTAATAGAAATCTTGCAACTTTCCATTAATCTACATTTGATGTGAGCAATGTTATGTATCAAGGAATCAGAGATAAGAGTAATTTATCTAAGATGTAAGAGCTTGTTTCACTATCAATGTAAAAAAATAAAATAAACAACGACATATGATTCATACTATGCAATCCCAATTTTTTTTGAAAATCTATCAGTCAAGAGCTGGTACATCATCAATATAAAAAAGTCTCATATCAAGGACGTAATCATGCATCACATATTCTCAAACTATTCGAATATTTGTTATAATGGTGTAATCCTAAGCATAACAAGGATAGTGAAATACAATTTTGATTTTCATATTGGTCAGTGCCAAATCCTTTTTTTGTCCATATGATAGTTGCATAGTTAATTTCATTAAAACTTCACTGGTCCTTTGAGGCTATCGGACAAGCTTAGAATACATAAACGATTGATTTTGCCAGCCCTGCATCATATCAAAGAATGAATAATCACAAAAAGGGGTAAATTAAAGAAGTCAGTAGAAAATAATTGTCCTAGTTATCAAGAGCTCCTTGTGCATTTCTGATTGTGTATATCCCCATAGGCTTATACAGTAAGGTTCATTTATGCTGGTCTTGCATAAAAATGATAGCATGAAAGTATTTGGCCTGCTTCCCCAACCATATATTTCTGGTCAGTATGCATGTAAAATTTGACATGATTAGTTCTGGCAAATCAGGCTGATGCCTTCCAGAGAAATGGTTATTAATTTGTCTAGTTATTACTCCTCCTGTCCAACAATTTGTGGGTAATACAGAAAAAGATCAATTCCAATTTGTAGCCCTTAGTCAAAACGGTTCCTCTATAGATTGATTTTATCCTAGTTGCCTGTATGCCGCTTGCTTTGCAACCCGTTCACTGGCTATGATCCTTTCTCTGTACCTGACATAGCCCTGCAAGCCTTTGAAATGAACAAATTCTGTTTTCCAGCCTGTCTTCTTGCCTAGCTCGCCCTTTGTGCCTTCACTGAAAGCCATGTATTTCTGTCTTTCTCTGGCCTTGTCTATAGCATAAACCATGCCAGCCAACTCTGTAAAGCCCTTCCTGTCTTCCAGAACTCACATTGCCTTGCCCTTATCAAAAGTCTGTCTGCCTGTCTCCCTTGACCTTGACTTGTCTGCAGCACTGATCAAGCCTGCCTGCCCTAGCAATGCATGTCTTGATTACGTTTTCTATCTGTCCTTGATTTTCCTTGTTGGTATAGTAACCCTCCTCTACGTGTCAGCCCTGGTCTTGTCTGCATCATTAACCATGCTTGGTATTGCCTGCCTAGATAGCTCTTCCAATCTGTCAATGATCATATTGCTTTGTCTTTATAGAAAAGCTTGTATTGTCTTGACCTTACCTTGTGTGCAGCATAAACCATGCCTTGTCATCCTGGTATTGCCTTCATTGATAGCCCTTTCTGTCTATTCTGGATTTGAAAATCTTTGGGCTACAAGGCAAGACAAATAATATCTGGATCCTGTCTAATTAAAACCAAGTGATATTAAGTCTTTTATTATGTTGCCTATAGTTTCGTTAAAGCAAGTGGTAAGCCAAAACAATTTGGCTTCTAAGAAGGGCTAATCAATAAATTAACGTATTACTATAATCAAGAAACAACCATATAATTACAGAGTATCTATTAGGCTAAAGCATTAGTTTCCTTCTTTTCTGGGCAAAACAGCCTAATTAGCAAATAATCAGATACATAGAGAGAAATTTAAAGTAGAATTGTCTTCATCAGATCATTATCACAGTATTCTTTTTTTTCTATATATCAGTTTACCATTTTCCCCATTCAAAGCCAATGAAGTGCGAGCTTCCTCACCATTATTTGATATAGACAGCTTGTCATGCAGAATGCAAATACCAATCTGGGACAGACTATACACAATATAATGAATGCAAGCTTCCTCAGCAGGATTTAAAACGATATTCGCAGCTTGTCCTAGAGCTGTATGAGGGTTTTTCCACAATTCAATAAGTGTTTGTACATCATTATTGATTGAAAATGGGCCAGCCTTAATGAACTCTTTCTGAGGCAGTAAGCTTTAATGATTGTCTGAGCAATTGGAGCAATTTTGAAAACACGTTTATTGGAAAAATCACACTTACCTAGACTAAAACCTGGATTTAACGACCATCATCCTAATAGACTGACAAATATGAGTTTTATCTTTTACACTAGTGTACTGTATTATGGTAATTTTTGTGTATAATGCTAAAGAGTTGTTGCTTATAACAACATAAACTATAATATTGAAACGGGAATAATGTTATATGATTGCAATCATGTGTTCTGATTCATCATATTTCTGATGTTCCGATAGTGCTACCAGTGATTTATTTGTTTGTTTCAGGCTAAGTATTTTACAAAAACAAACAAAAACACAAGTAAATATATACAGAAAATGATTCTAGTATTAAAAGAATGATTTTTAAAATGTTTTAAAGAAAAAGAAATATTCAGAAAGAAAGCCATTAATTAGGCTCTTTTTTCTCACAAAGTACAGACATTTCTGTCAAAATACCATGATATTTTACTTTTAAACCCTTATCAAAGATTTAATAAGAAGGGAGAGAGGCATTTGTTTAATTTAGAGTGCTGCAATCAGTTGTTGAAGCATGTTGCTTATTGAAGCATGAGGATCATGCTTTGTTAATGAAGGTCCATTACACTACATTACCACATCAAAATCTGACTAGTACTATACAATTTGAGCAGACTTATGGGAGGAAAATATCTAAAATTTTAAGCAAACTTAAATGATAACAAGAGGACCAGAAGGGTCCTGGATCGCTAACCTGACACTTGTAAAGTGTTGGTTACAACAATGTTACGCATGAGTAAAGGACAAGATTTGTCTAAATTTGACAGTGATCTACTTTTGACCCCAAGTTACTCCTAAACTGACTTGGTTGAGATATAACAGGTTGATCATTTTGAGCAAGTTTGATCAAATTGGGCTGAAAATGTAGCTTTCATTGCTTCTAGAATGTAAACAAGGTTTTTCACAGATTTGTCCTAGTGACCTACTTTTTGACCCCACACTACCCATGTTCAAACTCGATCAAGATACCATCAAGGTTAACAGTCTGAGCAAGTTTTATCAAGATTGGTCAGAAAATGTGACTTCTAGAGTGTAAACAAGACTTTTCAAAGATTTGACCTAGTGACCTACTTTTTGACCCTGCACCAACCATGATCAATCTCTATTGAGATATCATCATGGTTATTATCCTGAGCAAGTTTGATCAAGATTAGGCAGAAAATGTGGCTTCTAGAGTGTAAACAAGATTTTACTAAGATTTGACCTAGTGACCTACTTTTTGACCCCACCCCACCCATGATCGAACTCGATCGAGATATCATCAAGGTAAACATCCTGAGCAAGTATCAGGAAGAATGGGCCAAAAATGTGGGTTCTAGAGTGTAAACGCTGAAATTGTTGACGACGCACGCACGCACGCACGACAGATGAAGGACATTCAAGTATCCTAAAAGCTCACCCTGAGCAGAGCTCAGGTGAGCTAAAAAAACTTCTTTCTTTTGCTTGTTGGCACTCCCTTAAACCCAACAATGCATTAATTAGAACATGGCTTGTTTATTTATCAATTATGACAGAACCATTGGCAGAAGAGCATTAAGTAAAAGTAATTTGATCATACCTGTTATAAGAATGGAAGAGATTTCAAGTCTTTGTAGCCATTGCAACAAACGAAAGATTTCTTCATTGAATGAGCTTCTTCTATGTATGTCAAAAATTGACAAATTGATAAACAACATTGATGCAAGATCTCTAGTTAAATAAGCATTGCCATTTCATTCCTTAAATCAAGACTTGAAGCAAAATTGATTTAAGTTAAAGGATCAATTAGCCTTTTAAGGGATTTGAAATGTGTCTGACTTGAAAACTTAGATACTGCACAATTATTGATTGTGTTCTTTGCAAGAGAATTAAAGCTCATTAGCTTCTTACGACATAACAAGTTAAAACTCCTTAAGTTTTTGTTTTCATGGGGATCTAACTTCATTTTCATATAGTGTTTCAGTTTTATGAAAGCTTTCATAAGATGCACCAAGACTATCCTAGAGCTCTGAATTCTCTTGCTAAAGGAGACCCCCACAAAGCTAATTACTCTGTTGAAGATCAAACCTGGGAATTTGCAAAAAAAGAATGTATACAATATGGTAATTGGGAGAATGTTAGCTTTCTCCACAAAAATATAATGACATTTATAATGAGAGTTCATTTCAATACTGCAGCAGAAAGTTCTTTACTTTTGTGAAAGAGTTTCTGTAGTTTTGCATTAAACCCTCAATATACTGTTGTGTGGGCAAAGAAGCTGTGAAGGAGGGAAATCACCTTTCACTGGACGTTCCATGTGCTGTTGTGTGTACAAAGAGTGTCCATAGAGCAACAGCTAAATCTTGATCACAGGGAAAACTATTGATGGAAAGTGTCACAACAGACCTGTCAAATGTGTGTTGAAAGATGTTAAAAGCTTTTAGCTAAAGTATCATATTTTTCAATATTTTCCAGCTAAAACATGTCCCATGTGATGTTTGTTTTTTTATCACAGCTCCATGTCTATCGAACTGCCTTCTGCAACACATACCTTTTATTCTCTGTCAAACTGAAATGACTTATCTTCTTTGTTCAGAACCAGAAGATAAGACTGTTCAATCTAACAGAGGCAATAAATAATGCTGTGTTCTATTTACATGCATTAACTGTACTCTACCAATGTTGCCCATAGTTTTATCCCTGCAAAACATTTTTATTATTACTTCTATTTTAGACCATTTGTTACAAAACAAAAGAATTCAACATCAAAGGTGTAAACTTTCTATTATGTCAAAATATTTTCCAAGAAGTTGTACAGCTAATTTTATATGATACAAGTCCCATTTATGTGTATACTCAACAGTTGAACTATATCTGTATTTGGCCTTCTTTTAATATACTTGAGAGGATTCAATACTTTTCAAATTAAATCAAACATTCTGAAAGACTAGGGAAAATGTTGCGCTTATCAACCATATTTCAATGACCAATTACAATGATTTGCCTTATGTTTTACATTAATTGTGAAGGAAGCTTAAAGCTGGTTAAAAGTCACTCTTGATGACTGCTTCCTGGATGCTAAACCAGTACTCACGCCGATTAGTGGGTTAGTCCCATCTCGCCTAACGTGGGTTCGAACCCTGGACCCTCGGTACAAGAGGCTGAGGCTCCTCCTCTGCATCACATATATAATATAGTATTAGAGCTAAACTTATGTGAAAGCCGCATAACAGTTGTGCACTGAACCTTTAGTTTGATAAAATACAAAGCACCTCTAGGAAAAGAAAGCTCAAATATGTTTTAAAAATAGGACCAAGTTGTCCTGGGATGGACTGGTTTTCTGCCAAATATTCCCATAGCCAACATTTGCATATAAATAAGCTGTCTGTTTCTCAAGTATCTACAATGACCATATTGTGGGGAACTTTCCAAAATAAGTCTGTATGCCATCTATTGAAGATGATTGGTGGCTGAGTTTCACAAACTCAAGTTGATGGTGACTATGTTACTTAGAATAAATCGGTTAAAACATAATACTGTGCAATACGGTACTCACTAAAATGCTAAATGGAGTCTACTAAACATGACATTATGTACATTATGTTCTCTCACCATATGGATTTGTGTCCATGTTGGAGTAGAAATGTTAACATGAATACTTTGCAATACTAGTTTTGGATCTGAGGAATATGGGCAGATACAGAAACAGCTCTCCCATAGCTCTGCATGAACACAGAAAAATTTACACTAGTTTCTTTACATATTTGTATGGGATTCAACCTTTGTGATGCTGGGTAGCTTTCTAACAATATACTTTTGTTTGGATGTGTTGCCTACTTTTTAATACAGGTGCAATGTTTTTGGTATGAATTTATTATGATATGTATATCTTTTAGGTAATGGGATAGTGGTTTTAGACGAAATCTGATGAACGCGTGACGTTGTATGACATTGTTTGACGTAACGCGGTAAATAGAAAGAGGTGTAATGTCATTGTTTACGATGATGTCATCTTTCGATGTGAACGTAAACATTGACGTTCATAAATACTTTATGTATACAGGTTAAGCCTATAAATAAAAATGTAGTTGGAAATAAAGATTCTCCTGATGAAGGCCTTATCAGGCTGAACATTTGAATAGATTGAGTTGGAATTATTTAGTTTTATATTCGTTCCCTAAGGGACATTTTTTATATTAAATATACTTTTGTGTCGTCTGTTTTCCAAAGCCTTGAATATATGCTTAATTTTGATGAGGAAGTATACTCAGAGAAGCCAACAGGTTAGATCATAGGCAAGCCGCTAATTTTCTTCTGAGACAAAACAAACTTTGTTGACAAAAAGAACATAACTAGTGGTTGGTAAATCTTTAGGATAAATAATTAAGACATTCTTCCTTAAAACAAATATCACAGAAGGAAAAAAATACCCCAAATATTTTTGTGCAATCAAAAAGTACTGTAGGCTATGAAGCCAAAATAGAAATTTGCCCAATGATTAACAAATTCTCATTTAGATAGACACAATTTTGCTAATTAAGTCTTTCCCATTGAAATGATTATAGGTTAATATGACCCTTTACCCAATACACTATATTTACTTGAACCTTTATCAGAAAGTTATTGATAAAAGCAATGTCTACATGTGTCACAATTGTTTCAACTCAGTGTCATAAGAAGGAAAACAATATTTATAAAATGTAGTCCCAATGGTTGTTTTAATTTTTGTATACAGACCTCATTTCTCATTGTTTCCCAATTAATCACTCTCTCACAAAATTTTAATTTCATTGCAAAAACAAACTTGCTGATGTCCTTTCTGGTCTCCTTTTGCATAGAATAAATGACAAACAAGTTGTTTTGAAAAGTAACTGTTCAACTTCAACAATAATGCCAAATAGATTATACATAGTTTTCCTTAGCTGCCTGAATCACAGAGAAGTCTTTTCAAAACCAAAAACTATGTTGTTTTTTTATTGCTCTTAATCTCTATTTCAAGTACGTTTTTTTTTTAATTTTTGTGTGTGTCAATAACATTTTTAACTGCGCAACAACCAAACATAGCAAAGGTAGGTCCAAGAGCGATTTTCATCAGTTATCACATAGATTGTAGTGGGACAGACATAACCTTTTAATCATTGTAACTTTCTAAATTCAAAGAAATTAATCAGTTTTATTTAAATTTCAATTATCCCTGATGAAAGACAGAGATCTGTATGCAACAGTTTAAATATTATCATATCTTATTTTGGGAATATCACATGTGTTAATCTCTTATCAGTAACTTCAAATTGGGAACTAGATTAATCCATTTCCTCATATAAGATTGTGTTACTTGTCCAAATTGAAATCAACAACAGAAGACAAGAGAACCACAGAAACATATCCCTTTGTGGTCTTTGAAAGGAATCATTCTAACACAAGCAAGGAAACTTTCACTCATGAGAGTGAGACAATGTTAAACCAGAGTTACTTTTTGACATATCAAATTCATCGACTATCGAGTTCATAAAGACACATATATCCAATGTAGATTAGGCTTTTTTTTTTTTATAAAACTAGCTATAGCAGCCACACATCAAGAATATTTCAATTCAGAAGAGAAATTTTTTACAAGACTATGGGAAAATAATTTGATTGGGAAGAAAAAAGCTTGACTTAAATGTACTTACTAAACCTATGTGAAGTTTTGCCTCTGGTTCAAACGGAAAGCCATAGCAGAATAAAAGACTTAGTGTAGAGTATGGAAAAGTGCCTTTTCCTTGTGAAAAAAGGTAAAGAAACCATTGTGACAAAAAGCTAATACAGTCTAACTTGTGTTAAGCAGCCACCCTTTTAAGCAGCCAACCTGCCTTAAAAAGCCACTACAGAAAGTCCCATTGTTAGATTTATAGTGTACATCAATTTGTGTTAAGCAGCCAACCTGTCTTAAACAGCCAATTTACTCTGTCCCATAGGGTGGCCTCTTAACACAAGTTTGACTGTACTTCACACTTCAAACAATGTTTCCCCTTACCACGATGTTCTAATGCAGTTCCATCAATAACAATAGGAATCAGGTTGAGCCAAGGGGATTCAAAGAGTCTTCATCATCACTTATCTGTGTTTTAGAAATTCAGTATTTTATAGCCTTTCAATTCTGACATTTTCCGAACTTATGTTCTCATCAAAAAGGCTTTAATTGAGGTGAAAGTAGGAAGAAGCATGCAATGATCCCATAAATACAGGGAAAATAGGTGTCATTAATGTTTCAACAACTACAGCATAATGTTGGCATCAGTGAAGGTTCTTTGATGCCATCAAATTTCACAATCAGAAATGACATTTCAGGCTCGACACAAATGCTTACTTACTTCTGAAGGGCGTTCTACAGTAAAGAGTAAACCTTGATAACTTAAATGTGACTGCATTTCATGCAAAGCATCGGTGGTTATCTGCGCTGACCTGTGCATTTTAGTACATGAAAATATAGAGGCGTAAAATGAAGCCCTGGTTTCTTTAATGTTTCGAGGTTGTGCATTGATGGTACAGAAATGATCTGTCAGTAGCACGATTCTAACTCCCAAGCTTAGAAAGGCAGAGCAATTTTAAGTGAAGCACTCTTCTAATTTATCCACAAAGCCATGCTGTAGAGAAACTGATGCATAATGCATATGCAACAACCTAAAGTAGTGACATCTGTCTCATTCATCCAGCTTTGCTTGGTTAAAAAGATTATCGAATAACGTCATCTGTCAATTAAGTCTGCATTGATATTTGATTAACCCTCCCTTTTCCAGACAACTTAATTCAACCAGGTGAATGTACCAAATTGAAAGTACCATTAACAGCAGACAGCTGTCATAAATGCTATTCAAATCAATGGCTGCATTTGCTTTCATATGTGAATATATTCAAGCAAGAATAAAAGGTCTTTGCAGCACATAGAACAATTCAGAACAGATTACTAAGTATTGGTTTTGCATCTTGGAAATGATGTTTTTTTAGGTCATTTTTTTCCAAGACAGTAACATTCATATTTTGTTTGGTCATTTATTGACAACTTAACAAAAATGTGCCAAGTGATCAAGTAACATAAAAGAAACTAAAAAGTAAAGGTAAAAATGCATTGTTCAAGAATATCCCACATTAGTGATTTAAAAGAAGGAGAAAAGAAATAGTTATCCCAGCACCTCAATGGTGGAGTAGTTAAGCATCTTTGGTGGGACACAGGTGCAAAACTCTCACTAAAACAGTTCCTACTTGGGACAACTTCATTAAGAGGTCAAAGAAGATATTCTGCCAAGGATGGGCCCTTCCAGGAAGGGTTTTTAGTAAAGAACTATATTTGAGTATGATTCAAGGAAAGGAGCCAAAAACAATCATGCATAATTTGATCACCAGCTAGCATGAAAGGTACGTAGCACAATCAAATTATCCCTTTATCATAGAATCTTATGTAATAAAATCCTTGAACTATATAGCTTATTTCTTATTTAATTCTTTTGCTGTTATGATTCTAACAAAAAAGATTTTCTATTGCCACAATGTTGTGTCTAATGTGCCAAAAAGTAACATAGACAATGTCCTGTCAGTTGTCATTTAGCAACAATGACAGTAAAGGAGTTAATACTATTATCAATATTTTTTCAGTCTCATCATCTTGACAGCTCACATATCTAACAGTTCATTGAATGTAAAGCAATCCTGATCTTTAGATCTAGAACTAGTGTACTACTAGCTGTTTCATTGGTAATATCATAAAAGAAAGCAGTAACTATATGGTCAAGTTTTTTGTCTTTATGGTGACACAGCAATGTCTCAAATAAAGAACCTTCCATGTTTTGCACTTGCTTCTAATTTGTAGCAAATATGAAATAAAAAATATTCATTAATAAAATTTGGTGAAACAAAGTAAGACCAATAGATATAATGCTTCCTGACATTTTTTCACAGAGCAACTCAAGACAACTAAGTAATGCCAACAAACATTTGCTAGTATTATCTCCATTCAGTGCTAATAAACCTGTTAATGCTTTTCTCCAAAAAAAGACACCATTGTTGGGTAATTAACTCAAAGTTACTAAAATTACCCTCTGCTTTAGATAGGTGTGTAAGTTTCCTATGAGAGATTCACATTGCTAATTTGAAATGGCATCTGCCATCAAATAACCCTTCAATGCACAAAAATCACTCTGCCATATCTGCAGCAGACGTCTTTAGAAACGATGGTAACTATAGAGTAACTTGCTTAAAGAGAGCAATTCATCCTTTTGTCACAATTGTTTCTTTGCAACATCATCAAACAAATGTAGTCTTGTCATGATACAGTATATACCTCGATCATCTCTTCTCAACCTTGACAACTAATAAATTCTCATAAAGGAACAAGAGTTGAGCATTTTGTTTTAAACATTCCTTTAGCGTTCTGTTTACAACAAGCATACAACAAACTGATATGTACCTGCTCAGAGACTGAGAGATGGGAGGAACGATAACCATGATGACAACTTCTTTTTTTCTTTATTAAAGGTTTTTTAATTTTTTAGAGATGATAAACATATTCCATATCAAAAGCAAAAAACCTGGTGCCTAAAGCGAAAATACATATAAGATCCACCTAGATAAAGTGGCATTAGGATCAAACAACAAACAATGACTATCTTATGCAATTGAAATATTAATATCATTATTAAAAACTCAAATCTCCAATAAGCATCTTGTATAATAATGTTTTTAAAATCCTAAACCATGATGTTTATATAAAAGAAATGTTGACTTCACAAATCTAAAGCACATTCAACAGTTGGCCCTTTTCTGTATGACATAATACTGAAATATGCCTGTTTTATCCACTGACACTCCAACGCTCTGTTTAAACTGGAACTCTTTCAGACATCGGAAGTTTGCCGAGGATAGCAGTACAGGTGTGTGTCCGAATGTGACGATGTATCCGCCATCTTTAACGGTTGGAAGGAGAGCAGCAAGGATTGTTTCTGCTTCCTCTGTCTTTATGACTTCTGAGTTCAAAAACCTGGAATTAATCAAAGATGTAAAGAATGAATGAATGAATATGAATGAATGAATGGAATGAATGATGAATGAATGAATGAATGAATGAATGAATGAATGAATGAATGAATGAATGAATGAATGAATGAATGAATGAATGAATGAATGAATGATAGTTTAAGGTGCATTGACAGCTATGCTTAGGTCATTTAGCGTACATTATGATGATGGGGAGAAATGTATATTGAATCATTTACAGGCTAAAATGATTTTTGTTAATTTTTTGAAAAATAAATAAGCATTTACATTGAATGAATGAAAAAATAAAAAAAATCAGTCGTTTGTTGCAGCCTCTGCTTCAGAAGTGTCTAAGTGAGTTAATTATTAACAAGAAGCAGGCAGTGTATAGACTATTTATTAACAAGAAGCAGGCAGTGTAGAGACTATTTATCAACAAGAAGCAGGCAGTGTAGAGACTATTTATTAACAAGAAGCAGGCAGTGTAAAGACATTTGTCTCAAGACTTCTCTGGTAATCATCTGAATTTAAGGCTTGAAAGGCACTCAAATAATTACCTAATATAACAGACATCGGCTCCACCAGGCTTGATAGCGGGATACAAGGCGTTTGCACAATGAGCCTCGTTTACTCGTTCTCGTGCAATGTCCGTCATCTGTTGACTCAGGTCCTGAGCAAATGTATAACTCCCAGGAATACTTTGCTGCAGGGTGGATAGAAACACTCCTGTAGAACAGGCAGGGTCGTATAGAATTGGCTTGGCTACGGCATTTTCTTGAAGAAACTGAATAGAGTAGGCCCTAATTCTCTCCTCTCCGCAGCTAAGCATGACATCAAATGCATTATCCACCATCCAACCTTCGGGTGGCGATCCCCACTCACGGCGGGTCGATTCTCGCATTAATGGAAATGGAAACGTCAGCTCTGCATTCAGTCCATCTTTCTTCATGATGTCGCTCATTACGCGTAATTTCTCAGCAGATGTGATGGGGTTGTAGTGTATGGAAATGTTTGAATCACTCAGTCTCTGATTGATGTAAAGACCCAGGATCATGTCTGCAGTTACGAAGCTGCAAAATATTTCGGGAATCTTTCCAGCTAACCATAAATCCGAAAGAATCTTGCGTCCAACAAGTCTGACATAGCCTTTCTCACCAGGTCTTCCAATATCAAGAAAGAAAACACCTTGAGGTAGACAGTAGAAAGACTCATCAAGTCTCTCGAGAGCTCGAGTTCCCACCGCTGCCCAATCTATATCCGTCATGGGCTGCACACTGTCGGCAATCTTACAGTTCTCGTACCGAGATATTTCCCTCAACAGCGTTTCCAATATATTCTTGTCTCTTGGGAAACCGTCGGCTGAACTGAGTGCTTGTTTAAAGCTCTCCTTTCCTGCGTTAATATCCCCATTTGCAAAATGTTTCCGAGCCTCGTGAAATAGAGGTCTAAGAGATTCCTCATAAAGTCCTTTGAAAATTCCATCATACCAGGTCACGGCTCCAGTAGTGGTCTCCATCTTGTTTAAAACTATGGTCAGTTTATCATGGTAAGATAATGAAAGAGGGGAGGTCAGATAACACCGTATAACCCATGACCCCCATAAAGATTAGTCTTATCAATCCAAACTGGGAAGCATTAGGACATGATAAATGTTTTCAACAAGATTTCTTGAGTAAGCACCTTGTCATTCCTCATTGAAAGAGTTTGAAGGCATTTATCTTTATAGAATAGCTCTCATTGGTTAATCCTTCCTTTAACCCTTTCCCAAACAACAAATTTTCGACTGTCCCAAATTCAAAGAGTTTGCAGGCGACATTTTAAAATGTGATGAAATTGGAAAAATAATCTTCTAATAATAATCTGCTTCGTTACGAGCAATTTTTCCTTTTCCCACAATGTTTTCTAAAGTCGTCTGCAACAAAGTGGTCAAATGTCGTTATTGTTTGGGAAAGGGTTAACCAGTAATAGTTGATTCAGTTGTGAACAGCATACCTATAATGTTGTGAAGTGCTTGGTAAAGGGTTCAAGTAGTATGGCAAACTATAGTCTTGTCTGTGATTAAATTATGATGATTGTAATGAAAGTGTTTTGTCAAAAGTAATTGATTTTATGGTTTCAATAAATGATTAGCTCTTGTCCTTAAGGTACTTTGAAAGATGAATATTGATTAATAGATTTAACCTGTATTCAATCTACTGATGAAAATTGTGTCAGATGACTTCCATTAAAGGTTTAAGATAGAGTCTTTTACATAAAAAAAAACATTTTATAATTGATATGAGTATGCATGGCTAATAGAAAAAGGGCATAAGTCATTTTAACTGTAATGTTTTTGAGCATAAACATGTCAGGAAAGTGTCCAAAAGCTTTTATAGGTAGTTTATCAAATTCAACATGCAAGATAAGTGTAAAAAGGCTCTCCTAATAGAACAATACAATATTAATTGTCTTTAACTAAACGGGTTTGTCAGAAGGTAGTTGAAATTGATTTGAAACTCAGGGATACTACTCTCTGTTTCTGCACCTGTCCTTATAATATTAAAGTAAAATTCAGTAAAAATTCACTGGTCCGCAATAAATAATTGATTTTGCCACCTTATTTGATCAAATGTTAAATATGCACACAACTAAGGTTTACTTCATCATCTTTTTTAACAAACGCGCAGCAGATGATTTAAAATAAAATATCATGATAAAAGCAAAGAGAAAAATAAAATTCTTTTCCATTTAATTCAACGTTTTCTTCATTCCCAGATAACATTTTTCATATTTCAAAATTGAAGCAAGCTGTCACTTGGAGATTAGACGAAATAGGACCTTTTATTAATGAATCAGTTGACCATATCAAAGTTGAAAGCATCTGTGACTCCAGTAAATTGTGTCCAATACATGTATTTATTTTATATGCCAAATTGAAGCAGTCTGTAAACAACAAATGAAATGTTGGCAATACTTTTAGAAGGGTAAAAACTATTATTGAATAAAAAACAAATGCTGTTTCAGTATAACATTTTCTATTTTGCAATTTTGTTAAAAATGAACTATTTAAACTTTATGAAATTTGACCCTTGATTTGGTTATCAGCTATTAAGTATGACCTTTGCCCTATAAAGCAGCCCAGACAATTTGTATATTTAAGTGTCTTTTATAGATCCTATTTCAAAAACTAATTTACATTTTCTTTTCTGTTTTTTGGGGGAGGGGGGATACATTAGAATCACCTCACCAAGATGATTCTAATGAGTTTCCACAACATAGGGCTAGGAGAAGCAATAAAGAAGCTAGTTACAGAAATATGCTACTATTCTGGTCCTCATCTAATATCACTGAAGGAATGGATGATCATGCAAACATTGTGATAAAATCAAGGATCAATCAATTAAGTAGACTATTAAGCCTTACAACTCATTCTCTTCTTTTGGTACAATTTCATCAGTCTTGTAACAGAGGTTTCATAAAGAACTATCTACTATGCTTTTAGTACAGTTGACTTTTATATAAGAAATTCCATGCATTATCAGTTTTCCTGTACTTGACATTACAAGATCATGCTAAGAGTGGCAATATATGGGCATATGGAACAAAGTGTATGTTGATTAGTATACACTGAAATGATTCTGACAATAAATTGCTGATGATGACAAAAGTTACAATCAAACATACATATTTTGGTCTCACTGGTATTTTAAGTTTGAATTCCTTTACAGACATCAACTTTGACTTTTCTCAATAAGGCAGACAGACTTCATGCATGGTACTCTTTAGTTACTTATTTTAAGAAATCATTACAAGTTTTTGTAATAAAGGGATGGTGGAAGGTAATAACTATAAGAATTTCTCTTTTGTATGACATTTAGAGAGAAACAACATCTTGATTTGTTTCATTTAAAAAAGTTTGTATTTGAGAACTAGACAGCTGACCACTTAAAAGGTGTTAAAATTTTGAAGAGTAAATAAATTCAAGCAATGAAACATTACGATAGTGTTCAAATATAATAGAATATAATGATTCCTAAAGTGCCAATGCTTGTGTTGGAAGTTGATCCTCTTCAATGGTACACTGTAATTTGAAAGGTCATCTGACAGAAGGTATCTAAAATAGATCAATCTCAATTTATCTATTGACAAATAAAGGTTGAAGGTTACCCAAAAGTTGATATAACATTACAAGATAACAATTCCCTTGTCAAACTAGATAAATTGAGGGTTCAATGCAAGACTTTATTTAATGCTTCACAAACATGAGGCCCTTACTACAGTCTTGTATTAAACGCTTGGATTATTTCAAGAAATCCTCTACTTAGTAGGGAAGACGACAATTAAAATTGAAATAGAACTAAGATATTTCCCTGGTTTCTGGTTAATTAGGGATTAAAAAAGGTTGAGGATATCATGTTTGAAAAATATTAAAATTTACCTACACTAACCCATTCAATCCCTTGTTTATTGGTCAGAATTAATTGGGGTTTTATGTTGTTTATAACAGTGATTCTGATATATAATCCTTATTTTAGTTATATCATGTGGTCAGCACATGTTGCCTTACTCACACATTACAAAATCTAATATGAATAGATCAGTAAAGGCAAGGGTAACATCGGGAGCATTAAGGCAATTTTCTTGCAAAAGTCACCATTTCTTTGGGCAATACTACTGTTTTGGGCTGAATACCTCATTAAAACTATAGAGACAATACAATCAAGTTTAATGAGTACCTTTAACATGGGGGTTCTATGGCAGAATAAAACGACATTTGACAGTGCCCCAGAGGTTTACTCATAACATAATTACACTGAACAGAATTTTTGTGACAAGTACAATTTCAAAGGTTCAGCAAACAGAAATCATGAAAAGTAAGAAATCTAATTTTCAAATTACAAGCTCGTTAGAATTTAAGGAACCATAAAAGACATAAAATAAAAGAAGCATAAAAGAAGATTTTGCCTATAAATACCAGGTTTTCATTAACCAAAAATGTTGGTTTTATAACATTATCCACATCAGGTACATAAGGGTGAAAGTGTTTATAGTTCAGAATTAACGATGAATTATTTATTTGTTCAAAAAACAGTTTTTCAAACAAAATAAACAAATTTCAATGTGGGGAGACTGGCCTAGTGGTTAAGGTGGTAAAAATGTTACTCTGAGGTCCTAGATCAAGCCTGACTAGTGCTGCCAGCTTTTTTGGACAGCTCAGTTAGGGCCCCAGCCTTGCAACACTGAACTATTGTAATGATAAAACAAAAATGATATTGTGTTATATTTCCCATACAAAAACAGAATTTTTAATCCAGTACTCTGCCAATAGCACAGTACCAATAAGACTTTTTAAACATTAATCAAATTTTTAGCAAAGATTAAAAAAAATCTAATATTTACTGGAGTACTGTTTTAATAAACAACTTAAGGAAAATATTTGCGCAAGTCAAAACTGATACACATGGATAGTATCTTATATGAAGGTACAGTATTGTCATGTGATATATCATTGGAAGTATCTAGTAGAGGCCATTCCAATGGTGTGTTACCGGTACTTTGCAATATTGCTAAGCCCAATATTGAAATAAGGATGAAGGTTGTTATGAACTTACCCAAATTTTTAGCATAAAATGTTAAGTAAAACAGTACCTTGGTTCATTGTTCAACAGGATGCAATTGTGTAGAAAGTGGTACATAATGGGAAAATTACAGACATTAGACATTAGCAGAAATTGAAACAGATTATGTATAGGATTATACCATAGGGCCACATAATGTCTCTCTTTGCTATAGACAAAATTAAAGTGTATATGACCGGTTTATGTTGGTTTATAAGGATTAATTTATTTGTTTACCCGTATAGTGCTGGAACTGACTTCATGCTTATGCAAACAGGTAAGATTCAGGCCAGCCACTAAAGTGTGAAGAATGCTTGGTAATTTTCTGAAATGGATTTCCATGTTGTCTGCTTTCCAAAACCTTAATTACCTACTGAATTTTGATGAGGAAAGGTACTCAGAGTAGCAAACAGGTTGGACAACAGGCCAGTTGCCAAGCCGCCAATTTACTTGGTGGCTGGCCTGGATCCAACCTGTTTGCACAAGCATGAAGTCAGTTCAAGCACTATAAGGGTTAATACAAATGGCATGGCATTAAACTCCAATCAAATAGATTTATTCGCCGACACTTTTCACCAAAATGCAGTTTACTCATAATCAAGCTTGCAGTTGTTGCTCCATCCTTACAAGACTTCTCATTTATTCTCCTAGTCTGCAACAAAAGAAGTCTGCTGTAAATATCATAATCAAATCCTGAGTTACTTTATGTCGGATCAAATAGATGGAAGGTAGAGGAGACAAATTTCTTTTATTGTGAAAGTAACACAATGCCAGTAAATTAGATTTTAGGATATTGCCCCTCTAAGTCTGGGAATTGCTAGAGAAGTCATTTTGTATGCGGGCTGCATCTCAGACAAAAGGGTCCGTGTCCCATCTCAGATGTAGAATATTTTTCTGTATGGGGGTCTTTACCTGGGAAACGAATTAACAATCATTTTGACAACAAAACCCCACCCACCTAGTTGTCAAAGTTTTTTTTAATTATATGAAGATTCACTTATGTGAATGACTTATTATACTTTTATAGTCGTGCACCAAACCTATCAATAGGATATATTTGTAACATAGCAAACTGCACATGATTATGATATTGGTTGTCATAGTTAATTTGTTTGCAATTTCAATGGTTAAATCCTTATGAATATTCATATCGAAATATTTTAGCATATGGTAAATTGTGAAATATTAAGGAGAAATCTTCACTTCTTTTGTGGCCTTTTTCTTTCTTTTTTATCAATTGTCTCTTGTAAATTTTCTAAAGTCAATGCATAAATGAAAAAGTGGTAATCTTTTTATTTGGTCATTTCAATGAAAGGTTTAGTGTTATATGCTTCATATATTTATCTATATGGGGTTAACATCACATCAACATTTTTTTCAGTTATGTTGTAATGGCTGTCTCATAGTGATGAAGGCAGACCCATATTTAAAACATAACGACAACTGCCAACAATGCTGTCAAAGCAATCAAGCTGAGTATAAAACTGTCTGCAAATGTTAGTCAGTCAGCAGACTGCTTCCCATGTAAATCCAAATGCATATATCAGGTTCTGGACCTTTTGGAATCTAGTTCAAAGTGTTCTGAACAGGCAAATGTTTACATTGATTCTTTTTATCTATAAGGGATAAAGAAATGATAACAATTGGTTCAAACCCACAACAGACAGCTATGTAAACTTTGAAGAAATGGTCATACACCGGTGTAAAAGAAATGTCATTCCATCAACTTTATTTCAGTTCTTCAGCTGGATCAAGATATTTTATATATTTTAAGAGCAAGAAGTCTGCAGAGGCCAGTTTTCTTCGACATAGCCAACATTCTTATAAATCCCAGATTAAACCTTAAAACAGGCTATTTTAACTGCAGATTAGAGGAATATTCCCTGATCTTAACTATTTTCTATTTCTTTAAAATCTATATGGCCGGAAGTCATTTGAATTGTCTCGCCAAAGCAGTTCTTGTTCAAACCCACAGCACAGAATTTGTCAAATATTCCTTGAATAACTGAATGAGAAAGACATCAATATGCCCTGATACCATAATGTCAAACAATAATGCAACAATCATCTTTTCCTTAGAAAGATGGATTTATCTTTATGGAAGACACTTTGGAAGCAGAAGAGAAAATTACAAACATCCATCACCCTGTACAACATTTAGCAATTGGTCAAAGATCTTTCTCAGACAACAATTGCCAGTCATGACAAAAAAGGAAGTTATGTTTCCTATGGAAAAAAGAGTAATAAAAAGAGAAGAAAACGATAGTATATGTACTTAAGATTAGTTTCTCTATTTATCATAATCTGGTTTCTAAATCCTCTCCGAAAGGCAGTTGACTGTCAAAACGACTATATCATATGTTTTTCATTAATTAAATACCCAACTTTGGTTAAATATTTTTTTCCTTGAGCGAAAGTGAAAAGGATCTCCCAGAATTGTTTGGAAAGTGAAATTAAAATCCATGTTCAATGTAATTTAGAAAAAACTTTTTATCACTAAGCAATTTGTTTCATTTTGGGGTTTTAAACCACTTTCAACAGTATGGTAGTTATATTGCCATATGTGGCGCAATTATGCGTGGTGTTGGTAAATCTCACAAATAGTATCATACAATTTTCTTTCAAAGCAGCTGACTGCTCTCCCACAGGAAGTGTAAAGAAGCATGTTTGGCTTGCTGAGGTCTCAAACTTTGGACCCCTGTTTACAAATTTTTACTTGCGACTAAATAATATGCGCTGCAAACTGACACATTGCTCCCCAGATTCTCAGATAGGCACAGTCTTCAATTAACATTGACACAGACACTTTGGGCCCAATTGGACAAGACATTGTTTTTTGACCCAGTACTGAAAGGTTACCCTGGAAGCTGTATATACAGATCAATTGTTTAAAATGATGTTAAAGCCTAAATCTGAACCCAGAATACTGAATGTTCACAGCTTAAGCTCAGAGGTACATTGACATCTGTGGAAACCATTCAGACATAATTGACAATTATTTCTCTTTCAGAAGGACATTACATTATATCTATGTAATGTAGATTACCACATCAAAGACCTATTCAAGGTTCAGTTGTGTCTTTTCTGACAAGTAAATCAAATCAAATTGATCCTTGTCAGACCTATCAAAAAAGACAAAGATTGTACATATTTTTACTTTTAACAAAATTATCTCCTTAAAGCCAATAATCCCTTTATAGAAGAGGTGTCTTAAACAAGTTTGGTACTGATTATTCCTTGAATGGCTATGATCACATTTATGAATGGAGCTTAAATCAATGAAAAGTAACAGAAATTGTGACTCTTCAAACCCTCTTATTTCAATCTTTTTATGAGTTCTGCTTTGTGACAAAACCTACCAACTTTAGAAAAACTATATCATTTGACAATCTCTCCCTGTGAATACAGTCATGCCTAAATAAATCTGCATAAATGCAACTTATATCAACAGCATGATATCAAAATATTTTCATGATTGCAAAAGTATGTTTTCTGACAAAAAAGAATTTCATTTGGCTTTTTTCTAATATTCATCAATTGACGGCAAAAAGAAATCAAACATAGATAAGCATACAAATGAGCTTTCCTGTATAATATAAACATCATAAACCAACACTGTAAACGATTGGCTCCAAGATATGGATTGTACCATTTATAAATGACAAGAATCAATGTTGCGCTCAATCAATGTATGTCTATATTACCATAAAGTGGCCGAGAACATCGTAAGATAATGGGCAATTTCTTCTGTAATCATATTTATCATATACCTATAAGGATTTTTGCTATAATGCGACCTGACCGTTTTTGATGACAAAATATTTTGAGATATCACAAAGTCTCTATGATCAATGTTAACCTCCCCTTTTTACTGAAATACCACAATTGAAAATAATATCATACCTGGACTATTGTAACAGCGGATGTAAAGCATGATTGCCATTTTGTAACTTACATTCTTTATATGTCTTTATACTGCTGGAACCAACTTCATGCCTATGCAAACAGGTTGGATCCAGGCTTGCGTACTCTGAGTATATTTCATCATCAAAATAAAGCAGATATATAAGGTTTTAGAAAGCAAACACAAAAATCTATTTTTAGAAAATTACCAGGATCATAAAGGCTAAAAGGTACTTAGCAAACAAAGGGGGCCACATCAACCTTCTGCAGATATAATAATCATGAATTTCTGAATGATCACAATTGACCCTTAATGAGACAATTATCTAAAGAGTACCAATAATCTACTAGAATGTACAGAAACTTCTTAATATTGATCCTTTCTTAATTCTTTTGTCCATCAGTCTGCAACAAAAAGGTAATCATTTAAGATTTGATTGTGCACTAAATTATGTTAGTTGTTGATGCACCTAAACCCTTAAAGTGCTCTGGATCCGGCTTCATGCTTATGCAAACAGGTTAGATCTAGGCCAGTCGCCAAATAAATTGGTCGCTGACCTGTGATCTAACCTCTTTACTACGTACTCTGGGTATTCTTTCTTCGTCAGAATTAAGCAGATATTTAAGGTTTTGTAAAGTAGTCGACACAGAATGTATGTTAAGAAATTTACTCGGCATTGTAAGGGTTATAATATATAAAACACTCATTTATTCATTCCGATCTTATTGAGTCTTACATTGTTCTCAACAGCGCTTTCTATCAAGGTCATCATTGTTATGGTGCTTCAAAAGTGTTGTTACTTGCTTAATATGATCTAGTTTGTGAAAGGTTCTTTCCCAGCAAAAAGGTTTTTGCAGAAGACCAGGAATATTGAATGATAAAAAAGTGAAATAACAGGAAGCAATTTAATCTGTGTTTCTTGGAATCTCACAAATGCTTGGAGCCTTTCTGCCAATAGACATTAATAATTTAAATATATGGATTGCAAGAGAAAGTTTCAAATATTTTGGGAAGACATTCTTTGTAATAGACTGAATTGCGTACGACCAACCAGCATTGTATTTGGTTTTTTACTAATCTAATCTCATCATTGATTGTGAAACAAGCTTATCAAACAGCATATATGTATTAACTTAATTAAGGTAAATGGAAAGGTGCAATGTGGTCTGTGTACACATGGGAATAAAGCCCACAACTCCTGTGTTCTAAGACTTGTGCTCTACCCCAGGACTTTTGTCCTCTGAGGTTGACACATTGAAATCCCTATAGAAATCAAAAGTCCAAAAGATTTGGTTGGAGATTTAAACATCATTTATATTGTTATATTTTGGCAGTCTTTGCATGTATCTATGTGATTCGCATCTCCTCATTAGTATGCTGCAAAATATTTTCTAAACAACTGTCTGACTCCAAACATCATCACAGATTTTAAGAGGCAAGAGGTTAGACAAGTAAAGTTACATTAATTTCTTTAATTTAATTGAATAAAGGAAGAATCTTGGCCAAGCCAGTATCTCTAACCCAAAGCATTCTACTTCATACTAGCAACCAACTGAGCAATAAGTACCATGCAAGCCTGTGATGACCAACATAGTATGTTGCCCAGCAAACTATAGAATCTTATTCACAATCAATTTAATCTAACCTTTAAAGTGCTGGAACCGACTTCATGCTTATGCAAACAGGTTGGATCCAGGCCAGCCGCCAAGTATATTGGCAGCTGGCCTGTGATCTAACCTGTTTGCTACTCTGAGTATGTTCCTCATCAATTAAGCAAACATTTAAGGTTTTGGAAAGCAGATGACACAAAAATATATTTTTAGAAAACTACCCAGCATTCTGGATCCAGTCTGTTCGCATTTATAAGTATGATGTCAGTTCCATTACTATAAGGGTTGTTTTTTAGGTTCTTCACATATCCTTCTATAAACTTAATGTTATTCCCATCTCTGAGAAGACTCTTTCCTAGTCTTGACCTATGGGAAATATTTGGACAGCGATAATCCAAATAGAGATGTAATTATACAAATGCTGCCACTAATCTAACGAACCAAGCAAAGACCCTTCTAAACCATAATCACATCGGACCAGTGAAAGAGGATCACTGGTTAATACCAATAGGCTGTGCATTCTGTATAATTTTACATGAGTATCCTCTTTAAACAAGGGATTTACCTTCAATTTGCATAAACATTTTACAAATGTAACATAATTAAGTTATATTTTTGTCACAATGGTAACTACAAATTAATATGAAGAAATTGCTATTATTCAAAGTCAATAATACCATCAGCTTTCAAATTAGACCAGTTGAAAAAAATATTTTAGAAGGGGTAGGTTAACCTTACCAAACAGTCATCAAGGTTTGATCATGATTTAGTCAATTCAAACTCATGCTCTTAGATATTATCATGCTTAATATTTTATATCTTTAGAACCACATTGAAACAAGGTAACTGAAATTGTTTAAAGGCACATAAAAGGAGAAAAGTACAATTAAATTACTAAAAAAATATATTGAGTTCTTTTATCTTTTCCATAAAAGTCATGCAAATTAATTTACGAATGCATTGAGACCCTATTAAATAGACTTCTTAAACATAAGTTATTTTGTGCTTGAAATATAGAAGTCTCAAATTCAATCATGTTTATCAACAACCTGTTTGTTTACATATTCAAAATAACGAATTCTGATTGGTCGGTTCAAACATTTGTGTACCAACTGTCAAGGTCAGGGGTGAAGAATCACACAATTTAACTGGTTAATCTGGGTTATTTTTTGTTGGCTTTCACGTTTAAGTAGTGCTGATGGGGTTTTGTGGTGATAACTATTTGAATCTGACCAAAAGTTTACCAATTAATATAGTTTGATATAGCATTAATCTCTTTTTATGTGCCTTTAAATATTTAGAAAAAAGAAGGTATTGTGGACGTGATGAAAAGATGATAAACATGAGCAATTTATTTTTGTATCAAAGAGTTTAGAATAATCAATTTAAATCAACAAAAGTAGACAATTTGAAAATCCATTGTGGCAAAAGGAGAAACTTAACCTATTGAGCAATTTCCCCTATAGTCTCACCAATTCTACAAAAAATGTTTTTTCAAAACTATGCAATAGACATCTGTTGTTGGTTTAATATTGCAAAGTCCCACTTAAAAGGTTATGGGTAGAGCGAAAGGATTATTCCATCCACTCTAGCCAACAAGGAATAAAAGAAATAAGCAGACACTATAATTCTCTGCATCATCAATTTTCTCTGAGCAGTCGTACAGATCTAATACAATTCTTGTATTTCTAACAATTGAATCCTCAAGACATTTGTACCATGGAAGCTCAATCTTGAACATACAATTTCTTCCCGAAAAGAGATGCATCAAATGGGGCAATACACAATGGTACTACATTAGTAGGTTCCCTCATGCGCAAAATTGTGATTGTCCCAAACTGAAGATGATGGACAGGGAACAATTATTTTAAAAGTTAAAGCGAAGAATCAAATTTTCTTTTATATATTGACTAGGACATAGTGAAAATAACAAGAAATTGTTTTGGAGATTTTTCCTTTCATTTCAAACAACATCTTTTTACATATTACCAGTATTTCAAAGACATGATGCAGGAATGGAGTAGGCGGGCGTTTTATTGGGATAAATCTACTGAATATAAATGGTAGACTTACCGACCAAATGTCTTTTGCTTGTATCATCCTTTCTTTTGTGTTTTGATGGTCTTTCATCATAATGTTATAGACTTGCCCAAAGCAAGTTCAAATTGGAAGACATGGTGGCATCTGTTGTATTCCCTTTATGCCTAGATTGAAATATTGTGGTTCTGCAGGCTAGGGATGCATTCAGCACTCTTATTTAGTGTTCAGATATTTCCCAAATGTATACAACTGCACCGAATTTAAACGATGTCTTTCACATACAGAGGTGTCTTATGTAAAGGAATGAACCTACTCAAGAGTGTTTTCTATTTTAAATGAATTTCTTCAACAACTTATCTTCAAGTTCTGTGTCGATCAGTCTTGAATCTGTCTGAGATATTTTGACATTGTGAACATCCTTTGTCCTGAAAAGAATAAAGACAAACCATCTGAAAAAGTTGAAACAAAAATATTCAATATTGGCCTTGAAACTTGTAAACACTTTTTATTGTATGTTCTTGTTTAAGTACACTTACAGCAAACTTCCTTTTGTCAATATGATTCAAACTAAAATAAAGAAAAATTACATTTCTATACTACAGTTGAATTGTTTCTTTCAAAAGACAAAATCCCCACCCCCAATGTTCATTGAAGTTGTTTTCACAACAAGAGGTAATGAAAGCAATATTAACCAGCATACATGCATTTGTTCATTGAAGTTTTAAATATGATTTCCTTGGTTAAATCGTCATGAATATTCTTTTTGAGGTGTTTTATCGATTGATTGGGAGCTACTGGTAGTCTCTGTTCTTTTTTTTTATTTCCACTGCTTTGATTGTAATGCAGTTCAGTTATGAATATTGAACAATTTGAAATATGATTTGTTTCCCTATGTGTCTTGCTGCAACTTAATAATTTTTTTATGTGTGCTACCCATTATTTCAAACCTTGGTGGAATTCATAGTCTGATTTTGATAGCATATACCTTAGCATTGAAGCTGCTTGATCAAAATTGAAAGTCAAAACTTGCATCAGATATAGTGAAAACTAGGACATTGCTCATCAAGGGAAGAGTTTCTTTTTACCACAATGACCTCAAGATTTGTGTCACGGATCCTATTATTAGTGGATATACTTCCATTATTTTGTTAATTGATTTGAACTTTATGTGCAGTGATAAAGATTGGTGAGGTGAATGCCCAGTTCTACTACTGAGGCCATTAAATGTATGTCTCCTGAAAACCTAATTTGTTTCTGGCAATAAAAGTGTTAACTGCTTTTAATTGGCCTTAGGCCACTCACAGAGATTAGTTCAAAATGAATATTGCTTTACTTTGAGGTCTTATTTTATGTTTATTTTCAATGTTTTATGTGGAAAAACATTTCTTCAAAGAATTGAGTATTCAAAGCCCAGGGAAAGCAAGCAGCCTTAGCCTTGATATTGCCACTTACATGCACAATATGTTTTGGTATGAGTTTTAACCCTTATAGTGCAGGGAAAGCCTTCATATTTATGCAAACAGGTTAGATCCAGGCCAGCCACCAAGTAAATTGGTGGCTGACCTGTGATCAAATCTGTTGATTATTCTAAATACCCAACCTCATCAAAATTAAGCAAACTCTGATAGTTTGGGAAAGCAGATGACAAAAGAATATATTTTTAGAAAATTACCCAGCATTTTAAGTGTTAATGTGTCTTTGAATTTGTCAAAAGTATTTTAAATTGTCTATCATTGTGTGATGCTTGTGGATTAATTGGTGTTTAACAGAGACATAGATAGATATCTGTCTCTAGTGTTGAAGATAAGATATTTAAAGTTTTGTCAAAGGCACAGGGGTTTGTAGCAAAGGTTCTTGAGGATGAATGGCTTCATGTAAAGGCTTCGGCCTGAACGGAATCGGACAAAGTGATAAGATTCGTTGATCACCAGTTAGTGTATGCATTCCGTGTTTTGTTGCAATTATTACATCTTCAATCGTTATATTAGCGCATTTGGATAATTGAACAAATCCCAACGATCATTTACGTACGATTGAAAAAGGGCCTGAGATTTTTTGCCACGATCTTTTTGAGTGCATGAATGGTGGATATTGATTCAAAAACATACAAAACACGTGTCTGTTAGGTCTTTGGTTGATTTCACTCACCTCGATATATTGGAATCTCCGCAAAAGGATTTCGAAATCATTTTTGTCATTTTTACCATCTTGTCAAAATTCTTCTTTGTGTCGTATATATTATTCGTTTTTGAAAGCTATACGATCTTTACGGCATTAGTTGTTATTTTGTGTTTTTCTTTTTTTGTGAAATATACATGAAACAAAAGGTTCGTCTGCAGAGAAACGCTGTTTGTTTCAATGCCGCTGATTGGTTGTTCGTATGTCGATGTACCAATCGGAACTACTCGGGTATTTCCGTGAGCTGTGAAATTTGTTTTCATTTGATAAACCCGATGTGTTCAGATTGTCGATGTACCTGTCATTTAGTCATGTGACCTAGGTTAAAAGTTTTGTATTCACGAAATCTTCAATTTTCATATTTTTGTCTTTTTTCTTATTCTTCATTTTTCAATATTTCATAAAAGAAATTCTTACAAAAAGAAATTAAATAGATACTTCTTGCACACAAATTTGATTGGCAAGATTGTCACTTCGCGAAATTGTTATCAAAGGGAAACAACTACAACTTAACCACTTTAATATGCCGGTAGTAGTTATCTCGCTTATTACAATCCCCACATTTGCTTCGCTTACGTATCTTATTGCCGATTTTGGTGTAGGGTACTTTCTCTTTTTGTCACAGTCCTGTTTCTTTGTATAGAATATATGACTAATAATCTACTTGTTTCGACCACTTTACTTTAGGAAAAAGGTTATTTGACACCAAAAAGACTGAAGGAAAATAATAATTATAAAAAAGCACACTCGAACTAATTTTTTAAGGTTGACATTTTCAATCACTATGTGTTCACAAAAATAATCCAGGAATTTTCCCCATATTACGTTTGCAATCAACAATACACCTCCTAAAGCTCTTAATTTACTTGTACTAAGTTGCAAAAGAAGACATTCAATAAATGTTTCCATGTGTTAAATTACACTGAAAGTTCTACGTTATTTTTTTGTTTTTGTTTTGCAAACCGGTTTTGCCATTAATTTCCATAAATTGGCTTGAAATAACTTAACAGGAAAACCCAACACGTCACTGTTTCCAGTTTACATTTATGGGTAACCTATCCAAGTTTTCTTTAACCCTTTCACCCGCGTGTTTTTCAACACGCCAAGAGTAGAAGTAACAACAGACGCCAAACAAAACATGAAATAAATTGGAAAAAACTCAATATAAGGAATTGGGTTTAACCCTTATGGTGCTGGAACCGATTTCATGCTTATGCAACCAGGTTGGATCCAGGCTATCCGCCAAGTAAATTGGCAGATGGCCTGTGATCTAACCCGTTTGCTCCGTTGAGTACTTATCGTTCCTCACCGAAATTAAGCAGATATTTAAGGTTTTGGAAAGCAGACGAATCCATTTTTACAAAAGTATCAAGTATTCTAAAGGTAAGTCTGTGAGAATGGAAATTTTCTAATCTGCTTGGTGTACAAAATAACGTGGCGGTGTTCATCTTGTTAGAAAGGTCCGGTGATTGGGTTAATAGACTCTGAACCCAGGGGCGAATCTGGTTTCGTGGGTCAATCTTTGGCAAGTCACTTCAGAGCCCTCACCTAGTATTTGAGTCTGGTGGATCCAGGAAAGTCGTTACATAACTAAAAAATTGTTGATACGACGTTAAACACCATTCAAATTGTGAAGTGAAGTCAGTTGCGAGGCTGCATCTTATGAAAATCTATACACCGTCACCCAGATTCGATTTCAAGTTCTGTAATCTTACCAAACCATCATAGGGCTATGGAGATAGAATTATGACTCCAGAGCCAATTCCAGGAAAAAGAGGCAATAACTAATTGTGATTCATACCACAGGGGTTGTGTCCGGAATTACCAAATCTTTATCAGCACTGAAAAATGGTTTTATAGTAAATTTCAGTTAAAATGCACTTATTTCTTACAGATTTTGGACAAGATTGGCGGCACAGGCAAAAGGTTTGACCACCCCTGTAATACAATATAACTGAATCTTGGGTACTCAGTGTAGCAATCCCTATAATACACAATTCAGCAAATGCAATTGTTACTTTCTAAACAGACTAAGCACAAACAATTTCCATCAAGCCTAAATGTTATGGCAACGTATATACAGGCATTCAACTCTTAAGCTTGGCCAATAGTCTTTTCATATTTGATGAAGTCAATGCTGCTTAAATGATTTTCCACACATAACAGAACAATCGTAGTCATTTTGGGCAGCAGTCAGTGGCATGGTAAAAACAGTGTGTAAGGAAAACTTGCAAGGAATCACCAATCACCTTTAATCCAGACCATTGCATAAAGAAATCAATCAATAACAGAAAACCTCCTTTCTCCACTGGGTAACATTTTATCAAACATTTTATGCTAGACATTTTCCTAAGTTCAAAACAGCATTCCCTCTTATACCAATATTGAAATAAGCAATGATGCAAAGTAACACATCATTGAAATCGATGGCCTCTCCAAGACGCTTTCAATGATGTGTCATATTACATTATTTCACATTTATTTTGGATGGTATCCATGTATGTCAATCAGTTTTGACCAATGCAAATATTTTTCCTAAGACATTTAGTAAAGCAAGTACCCAGGAACAATGATTGGTGCAGTGGTTGCCATAATGTGACTGAAATACTGTTGAAACAAGCATGCAACTCTACTCCATGACATTATGACAATAGTGAAAAATGATAAAGACATTTATGTTAAGTAATTTTTATTTGTTTTTCATTTTTTGGGACAAATGAAACATGTTCAAATCGCTGACATACTTGAAGAAAGAAATTTGAATAAAAGGAAAGTCTGTCAATTCATTTGTTACAGACATTACAATTGTACAAATTACTCTACATATTGTAAGCAATGGCATGATTTTTCTTTTGTGCCTCGATTTTGTTTTTATTTTACTTCCTCAATTTCATATAATGTCTTCCTCACTCCCCCTTAAAAGGAAAAAAAGGAAACATGAACACATTTCAATTCTTTACTTCCTCATTATGTCCAAATTTAGCCCTTTCCTGAGAACTCTGCTTCCAACACCAAATCTTAAATCAGGACCAAAAGAATAATTAATGATTTAGCTCAACTGACACAGGTTCAAAAGTCAAATCATTATATCATTTCATTAAACCGTCTGTATTTTCTGACGACTCTGAAATGTTTTCCTCTGAGGAAGTGACGGTGGTGTTTTTCTTTAGTAGCTGTCCTCTACGAGTGATTGGGTAATTATGATCGACCCTCGTGTTTAACAATCTTTCAATACTCTCCTCAAGATTGGTTGGCAGTGTATACTCAGGAAACTTGGCCTGAAAAATTAATAGACAGAGAGTTAACCCTTTACCAATAGACAAATTTTTGACTGAGCCAATTTAAAAGAGTTTGCAGACCACATTTCAAAATGTGATGAAATTGAAAAATAATCTTCTGATAGGGCAGAAAACATTGTAGGAAAAGGAGGAATTGCTCGTTAAGAGCAATTTCTCCTTTCCCACAATGTTTTCAAAAGTTGTCTGCAACAAAGAGGTCAATTGTTGTTATTAATTAGTAATTGGTTAATTGAATAAATCATATGCTTTATGTGCAAGGTCCAAACAAAAAAACAACAGCAGATAATAATTGTCAAGTATGGAAGATGTGACTTGGTTTGGCAGTAATTGCAAGATCTATTGAGACAAGAGGATGCATAGAGTTATTCAAATTATAAGTATTCAGCATGACTTATAAATCCTGAGACTATTTTTTATAGAATGCTTCTCTTCAAGTTTGGCATCAATCTTTATAACCTGCTAATATAAAACCAAGGAGCTAGGAGTTATGCTTCACAAATTAAATAGGAGAGGTCCTGTAAAACCAAGCAGTCGACTTGTAACTATAGACTTAGTCACTTTTCACCCGTGCCAATGGTTTCTTGGGATTGTCCTTTGGCAAGGCACTTCTGAGCTATAGCCTAGTACTTGTGAAGCAGTAATCATAACTATAAAAGTGTTGACACAGCATGAAATAAATAAAAAACTTAAAATAAACAGTTGAAAGCCTGCCAAAAACACAACTGAAACAATAAACATATATTTTGTAGAACCAGTATGTTTACCTTTTCTTGCTCCACCCTTTGTTCCGCTTTCCTTCTCATTTCTTCCTTTTCTATGAGGTCGCGTTCAATCATCTTCTCTTTAAGCAGCTGCTTGTTTCTCTCAAACTCATCAATTGCAGGCTCTCTGAATTCAATTACAAGTACTTCAATTAGACAAGCTCACAACAACAGAATGTGTTTTCTTATAATTCCTAATTAGTCTACGGGAAATTCAATAATTACAATTAGACAAGCTAACAACAAAGGTATATAAGCTTTCTAACAATTCCTTTTCATTTTTTGACACTTTATGTTTTGACCATGCACAAAATTACTGTGTGATGGAATGGATTTAGAACTTAACTCTTCACCACCAGTATACCACTTTTTCTTTCTTGAAGCAGAGGACTTTAGAAAAGTTTTGTAAACATGTGAAAAACTGAAGTCCTGCTGTTATAATATGTGAATAGATTGAAAAAAAAATAGTGGCAAAAATAACACCTTTCACCATCTTAACTCACTTAAGTACAACTGCATCAGAAAACTTAGGGAAGATAACAGAAATAGCTCAATGCTTTCTCAACAATATTTCAAAGCAAACCATGACTTGATCTGCTTTTCCTTTACATTTTGAAAAGCTGCAAAACAAAAATATTGGGATGACATCAAATGAGTGTATATATAGATGATTGTGTTTGAAGTCTAGTGCACATTATTAATTACCTACCGTAGATTATTACTTTGTTGATTGAAGGCTGCATTTTTATCATTCATAGCGTTCAATTCGTCTTCATAGGAAAGAGCTGGTGTTTGGATAGCTTCATACTTCTCAACTTTCTCACTGTAGCTGCATAAGTAACTCCTGGAATTATAACAGGATTAGAAGTTCATTACCCTTTACAAGTTTTTTTTAACATGTTTAATGAACGGGCCATTTATTTCTTATTTGTAGACCTGGCCTTTTTTTGTATCACATTGATGGTGATGGAAGCTTGACGCCCATTAACTTCACTCTTGATGTCTGCTACTGAGAAACATGACTGTTTGTTGGATTAACATCTTGAAAAGTTCGAACCCAGAACCTTTGGTACAAATAACCAATGTTCTTTACTATCAGCTGTAGGGGCAATTTCAAAGGGAACACATTATTTACCAAGACTAATTATTACCTCAAGCTCTTCATCTGTGTCTGATAACGTCTGGTCCAAGATTTCATCAGCTCATACTCTTCCGGATCTATGGGCGTTGGTTCTCGGACTCGAAATATTTTGCTTGGAGCTTTAGGTTCGAACCTCGGTTTTCTGAAACGCACAAACTCAAGGTTACCACCGGCTCTCTGGATCTTCAACGCACAAAGGCTGGATCGAATTGCATTTGTCCGTAATGACATTCTTTCTTATTCAAATGACAACAATAGAGCATCGAAGCCTAACTATAAAGTCGTCAGATATGCGTTTATTTGACTTTTCACATTCACAAAAATGACATTAGTTTTCGTTGGCGTAGTTGTTTGACAAATTGAGGAAACTATACTTTATTCGCATTTCTAAACTCCTATTAATTTACTCGAATAAAAATGTTCTCATTTTGTCCGATGTAAGATTTAAACGAAACAAAATTGATATGATGGTCTGATACAACAATACGTCTTTTATTTGTTTATAAGATTGAGTGACTTTACATTCGTTAAGTTCTGTACGGAACAAATTCAAGCGTAAAGCAAGAATCAAGCAGCGCCTGTATCTTGTCTGTGAGAGACGGAGTTTCATTGGTTAGCCTTTTCTTTGTCAGCTAATCAGATATTAGGATACAAAATTAGCTAGGCAGTTGTTTCAAAATGGATGCGTTCGACGAAATATTATTGTGCAATTTAGATTGATTCGGTGTCTGTGTCGTTGGAAATTTTAATTCTGGAGAGATTTCACAACATAACATAAAACACGAAAATGTTAACCAAAATATTGTTGTCTGCGTCTGTAATTTGTGGTACGTAGTTCTCTTTTTCACCTTTTCAACGAGACCATTCGCACTGGTGCCGGGTCTTGAGTCAAACTACAGTCTGTGCTTTCATTTTGAAAATATATCCTTCATCATGCTTTCCTGGATAGAGGTCAAGTTTGATCAAGCATTTTCAAAATGGATGTTACGTCACTCATTACATTTCCTCTTGCTGAAATCCCATTTTATATCATTTTTAAATCATTTTGAGATTGTAAATCCTTCATGTCGTTTTAATCCACAACACAATCATTGGTATTGAGTATATTTAAAGAAAAAGGAAACAGATAAGTTGAATTGTATTCAATATGTCTAGAATATATTTGTCTTTATGGAAGACAGTGCCAGTGGTAGTCCTCAGGATTAGACTGTCATAGGTTTGAGTGCTGTTTGACTTTTCACATTCACAAAACTTTTCATTATTAAAACCATATTCGGGGCAAAAACTGCTCATGTTTCAAGGGAGTACAATCTAGGAAGATTAATCTTTCCTGACTGTCATACTTGAAAGAGGGGAACGATTATATGGTTGTTGGTGCACTAAGTGGAAGAATTGAGATAAATAGATCTTTTTTGATTTTCAGGTGCTATTGCCCTCGTGACATACAGATACATCAAGAGAAGGACAAGGAGTTTACTGTTTAGAACTAAAGAAGACAGAGACATACGAATAGTGACATCCCCAGCAGAATGGGATGATGTGTATCCATTGTTACTTGAACACAGCAAAACAATAAAGGTGCCATAAATGCATCAATCTTTTCACTTGGATTATTTGGTGCTGAAAATCAAAAACATGTATGCAGGTGATACAAAAAATGTATCTAATCATGAAAAATGATAATTGTTAAATGCAGGTGATAAAAAAAAATGTATCTTATTATGAACAATAATGATTGTTGAATAGGATAAATTGAGCAAATGATTTAATAAAATGAAAGTAACAATTTTCAATAATTGCTCATCACATATTGTTATGTTAGGTGTTTTAAATGATAGGCTGATTTCATTGAAAAGAATATTCTTTTTGACATCAGACAAATATTCTTTTATATATTGAACAATTTTCCTTATTTTGTCAGACGATTATTGTCTCCTCTGTTGCAGATTTGAGAGGAATTATGAATACTTCATTTATGATTTACATATCTTGTTTAGCTATATAATCTGTCGTGTATATTTCAATACTGGGAATTTGTTAAGTTTTATAACCCTTTTTTGTTGATAATTACATTTATAAGACATCATTTAATTATCTTTATATTTCTAGGTTGTAGGTTTAGATTGTGAATGGGTATTTTGGGGCATGCGACTTCCAGTGGCCCTTGTACAGATTGCCACATATGACGGTTTCTGCATACTTGTTAGGATATTTCAATTCTCTGACAGCATTCCACAAACTCTGAAGGACTTTCTTGCAGATAAAAGGTAAGTTTGTCTTGTTTCATTTAGTAGGAAAAAGAATAAATTGTTACAGTCGGTACACCATGAAATAAGTTAAAGCTTTATTCCCATGTTGAATGCCGAGATGGTGAAATCATGATTAAAGTTACGGCCTCTTGCCAATTTCTAGATGAAAACCCACCCCTGTTTTATCATCTTGAATCAATCATTGAATTTTTTTTTTGTGATGACAAGTCATAAATATGTAATTATTCAAAACAATCGTTAAATTCATAGAGAAAACATGAAACATTATAAAACCCAATTGAACAATTTGATAGATGGAACCTTTTGAAAAATAACACCCTTTGCTGAAAGGTAGACTTCTATTAAGATTCCTTACGAAATGCTTGCATGGAACGTTTTATTTTGCCATTTCAGTGTTTTGAAAGTTGGGATAGCTGTGAAAGATGATGCTAAAAAGCTCGCCAAAGATTATGGTATGGTTGTGAGTGGCTGTGTAGATTTGAGGTTTTTACTTGGACGGGTTCGAGGGTTCACATGGTAATTAGTTAAAACTAATTTATCTTACCTCGTTTATGAAACAAGTTCTCAGAAGTTAGAGAGATCTCTTTCGATTCTGCTTCCTTGACACATAATCAGTACTTGCCCTGAAGGTGGATTAATGAAAGGTCGCTAGGCAGATCCCACTTCTCATGGGATTAGAACACATGACTTTTGTGTCCCGAGGCTGACACTCCACCCTTAGACCACTGTCCTCGATTTGGTAATTAATATGGACATATTGTAAATTGTCAAAAATGTATCATTCTTCAGTTAATGACAAATATTTTCATACCCTAAATGCTTTTTTCTCAACATGGGAATTCAGAATTGTTGTACATCATATTTTTTCTACTTATTATTTTGCATAATTTGAGTACTTTATGTCAGAATAATATATCCAGGGCTCACGCTGTCGGTCGCCAATTGCGCCAAATGCGAATATTATTTCATTCTGGCGAAAGATTTCCCGATTTGGCGAATTTGCTTGGCGCATGTTTTTTTTATTCAACTTTACCATTTTTCCACCTGTCCGGACATTACAGACAGTTATATCTTTTGACACACTCCGAAAACCCCAAATTGATCCGCTAATTGTTATCCCCGTGTCAAACAATGCCTGAGGCGTGTTTTAATGGTGTCTTTATTATGTGTAAACAACTCGACACACTTGATTGGTAGACTTGATGCGGTTGTTCCACGAAAACCGATTACTATTTACCCAATTCCGTCCAGTGTGTTATCATGCACGGCAGAATGCGAGAATTAAAAGAGTGTTAATTTGTAAAATATATTGATATTGACAGTTTGCCTCCTTCGCTGATGCAACGGTACTATTCAAATTGCGATCCTCTATCATTAATCATTCACATCATCAGACCGGAGTCTTGACGAGAGTAAAAACAAATAGACCTTAAAGATCATGTTTACTTTTCATTTATCTATCGGACATTATAAAATAAATAACAAAACTGAGAATTCAGAAATGTATAGTCTTCAATATGATTTAATGTTATCTGAGATAAAAGATTCATTTTGATTTTGTCACTCAAAGGGTAGCCTTTAGTTATACCATCTTTGGTTTAAATTTGTTTGGAACAGAGGGGGGTGTCCTGTCTTTTTTTTTTTTTTTACATGATATTTTTATTGGCATTACACATTACATATTTATGACAATACAATTTTAATACAAATGGTGAAACATAACAAACAGAAATAATTTACCAAGAGGATTAAACACATATGTACATATTAATAACATGAAAAGTGTTTAAAATAAAGAAATTTTAATTGGAGCCATTTGCTCAGAATTTGGCTCCTACTTCTTTAATTTGGCTCCTATTTTTGTCATTTGGCGAATGTGCTCGCGCAGACTTTTTTCCAGCCAGGGTGAGCCCTGTATATCTCTTTTATAAGGGTATAAAATTTGTTTTTGTCACACATGATACTTTAAACATTGTTACAAAAAGAGCATTTGTTTTTGTATGATAATGATCTCAATTATCATTAGGCAACTTTTTTATTTATATTCTACATCACATCAATGACAATTCAACCCCTTGCTCAATAATTGAATAATATAGCTCTAAACTTCTTTTACTGCAGAAGCTTTTTGAAAAAGTAAGACATAATGTTCAGTTTGTGTTTATTTTGAATTTCAGCAAAAGTCAAGGTTTACAGGGTATAGCCAAAACTGTTCTTGGAGTAAACATGGTGAAAGATAGAAAAATTAGATGTGGAAACTGGGAAGAGGAAGAATTATCAGAAAAACAGGTAATCGATTATTATGACCACTTTCAGTCCAACTGATATGTAATGATGCATAGAAAGCTTCCATTGAATAAGCATTTGGGCCGCGTCACACGAAAAGGGGCACTCGGACATATAAAAAAAAGCGCTAACTCAGCTCTATCTTAGCGCTATTATTCCAGCATCTAGTCACGAAAGTTATCATTTGTATTTATTTAAAGGTATAACTGGATGTCCTCTAAGATGGCAAACAGTGTAACCCCAGACCAGGGGCTACACTGTTTGCAATGTCCGAGTGCCCCTTTTCGCGTGACGTGGCCCATTTATTTATTTATGTATGATGTAAAATGTTTGACCATTGTGATTTTTCTTTAGACTCTTGATACCTATTTTGCTTCCGAAAGTCTTAAGATAACGAAGATTGTATCATTACTTGTGATAAAAGAAAAAAGTATCACTTTCCTAAGGAATATATAAAGATTTCATGCAGTGGAATACATTGTGTAATGAATTATAATAATATCTTGTTTCTTTCATTAGATTAACTACGCTGCTGATGATGCTCTTATAGCAGCAGACATATTCATGCACCTTGTCTCGGTTAAAATACACGGACGGGACAGGCGTAAATCGTTTTATGGCTGTAGTTCAGATATGGAGGCCAGCGCCTTCTGGAAGGTTGCCAGATCCTTTTGTCAAGGTTAGGAAATAATTATTTATGACTTAACCTTTTACAAATCGTTAAATTTTCAACTGTCCCAAATTGAAAGAGTTTGCAGACGACATTTCAAAATATGATGAAATTGGAAAGAATTCTCTTGATCGAATAAAAAACATTGTGGGAAAAGGAGAAATTGCTTGAGACGAGCAATTTCTCCTTTTCAAAATGTGTTTTCCAGAGTCGTCTGCAACAAAGTGGTAAAATGTCTTTATTGTTTGGTAATTGGTTGAAAAGTCCAACTTATGTATTTTTAACTATTTGATTTTGCATTTCTCTGAAGAAGATGGTTTCTCCTTAAAAGTTTAATTTACAAATCCATTTACCGCTTTTTTGATTGTCTCTGTGTGTTCTATACATTCTAGTATGCGTTTAAAAGGGAGATAACCAAAATTAATGCAAATAAGATGTTTAGGCTATCTCCCTTTTGGCCTTGCCCTATTGTAGATGTAGGAAATGCAAAGGCATTATCTTTTTTATTTGTTATCTTATCTCAAAACATAATTATAAAGCGTAATGTCTTTGTTTCTGTATTATTCAAGTTTACATTAATTTTGACCCTATACCAGAAATATTTTAGCAGCTCTGAAAATTGAATGCAACTGCTATTGATAAAACTTCTGAATAAAAGTTTCAGTTAAAAAAAAATGGAGAAAAAAGGCACTGTAAAATGCCTTTTCATGAAGATTATATTTGAGAAACATGTGACAAAATGATTCTGTACTCGTTATGAACTCTCCTTTTCTCATAACCATTTTAGTGTTTGTTGAGCAATAATACTGCTTCTTATTAGTTATATACTTTTGTCACTTTGATAAAAGATTAAACCAGATAAAGGAATTTAGGAAAGTAACAGTATGCAACTAAATATAACTAAAACATCATCAAGAAATTGTATAAAATCATTGTGACAAAAGGATGAATTTTAGTGGAGAGTAGGTTCATCATTTAAGTCATAGTGGTTGATAAAGTCTTTGCAGAAGATGCTTTAGAGCGATTTGTTTTGGAGCAAGGGGTTAAAATACTTGACACAGGAGAATTGTTCAAGGCTCTGTTTTCCTTTATATAGTAATTTGATCATTTCATTCTCTTTTTTTAATTCCTTAATTAGGAATTACTGATGTGCAATATAAAATGAAGAAAACAAACCTGTTACCTAGAGATACACCAGATGCTGATGATGAGAATGATGATGATGATGAAGATGATGATGATGATACTACTGATAGTGTTTATGATAATCAACCAGGCACCTCCAATGGAGTTAAAGTGAGTTTGATCAGAAAGTCCGCATCCAATCTCTACCACAGGGATCAATGCTATTTGATACCCCTATGTTATGAATTTATATGTCCTTTACTGTATACATTTTTGTCACCATAAAATCTAGCTCAAGCTTAATATCCAGAAAGACCTCTCCAAGAAGTTTAGAGAAGTAGCCCGAGACTGATAAAAACTTTTTTTTGCTGTTTTATCTCAACAGAAGCAGATAAGTGACATGTGCTTTTCTCACATGCATGCTTTAGTCTATTAAGTGATTATTATTAATTTCTTTATACGAAGTTCTTTCACGAGTATTCAAATTCTAAGACTCAATTGTAATACTGATAAATCCAGGAAAGCCGTAACATAAATTAAATATTGCTTACACAATATTAAACTCCAGATAGACTTCCAAAGTTCTTGGATGCAGATTTATTACATACATTTTAGAATTGTATATTTGTTTCTGTTAATATGACTAAAAAACAAAACACTTTTTATTTCAATTGCAGCATATACAGCATGCAGCTGACCAAAACATATAATAATGGGCTTATCCTAGCATTCACTCACTGGAATTATTAAGGATAGTACTGATTTCTTTATCTTGATTTTTTTTATTCTACATTTTCAGGGAAGGTCAACTGTACTGAAACCTGGTCGAATTAAGAACCACAGTAAAAAGCCGTTTATGTCCAGAAAACGTCCCCTGTATTATAACTGTAGAATATTAGCCCCGGATAATACCTGTCTCACGACTTGTGATATCAGAAAAGCAGAATGGTACATTTCTAAGGGACTAGCAGGTGTGTTTAAGTTGTTCTTTTTTATCCTTTAATCTTTAATGTTAATATGAATTATTACTTGCATTCTTTTCCCAGACTTTTTTTGCATTGTTTTATGATGCAAGGCTCTCGGACATTTAATAGAATATGACTAAAAATTTGCAGATATTCATCTGTTTTAATTGTTGGGGAAAAGGATGGATTGCTCATTGGAAGTTTTTCTTGTTCCTTTAAAAAGTGTAAAACCCATATGGGGTAGGTGTAAAAATTGTTTGTTAAAGGGTTACAAAATCATTGTGAGAATTGGGAAATCTTTTAATTGTTAAAAGACCATTATTTTGAGTTTAGTTGGGTTGAGTCTTCCATTTAACCATTAATTACTACTAAATATGGTTTCCTCTTTTTTGACAAATATTATTTCATCTGACAATTAAATGTATTTGATAACTGCTAGGTAGGGACCAATATATAATGTGCAACCTTGAATTGATGAAAATACTTAACACTACATCATGCTGAAAGTTGTCGAAATATAGGAGTAGCCATTGATTCAAAGGATGTATGATAATTACACACTACAGCATTAGTGCACAACTGAACTAGCCAGTGTTAAAACCTTCAACAAATGTTAATTAAATCTGTCAGATTGATAGAGTTCATTGCACTCAATGCAACTAGGAAAAAGTGTCCCAAGAATTGTATGTTCTTATTTAGTATGATAAATAAACACCTCTGACTTTGAATGATCCTAACTCATAAAGCTGGTTTTATTTTCTCACATCACAGATAAGGTTAACACAGATGAAAACACCCCATTGACCATACAGCTACGGTTTCAGCCATCGGGCCGTCCAGGCTCAGACAGGGATTACTACCTGCAGGACAAAGACAATGTATGTGTGGTGTGTGGATCAAGAGAAGACTATCTCAGGAAGCTTATAGTGCCAAAAGAATATAGAAAGTTAGTATTGTTAAGAAGAATCTTTTCAAATCAGATTTGTTTTTTCTAAAAAGGTCTCATAAGGGTATTAAGATAGTAAGTTGTTCATGGTAGAAAGTTTACAGACTAGATTTCCTTAAGGGTTTAATCACTCCACAAGCCTAGGTGAAAGGGTACTTATTTTGAAATTATTTGGCGCCTGTATGTAAGGGTTCAAATCAAGATGCTGGCCAACTCCGATTCTCACGATCAATAGTTATCTATCTGCTTTATGTAATTATGCTCATTGGACATGAAACAAGTTCTTACAACTTAGATTGATTATTCTCTATTCTTAATGGTAATTCATTAACAATATAAAAACGAAAATGTTATATCTTATCCTTTACAATTGATGTCTGCAGCAACTGTTGCTTTCAATTTGGACCTGTTACAAAATTCAACAAGAGGGAAAAGATAAGAACAAGCCATGTACATGTATTTCAGGTTTTTTCCATCTCTGATGAAGGACCATTCCTCCCATGATGTTGTGTTATTATGCGTCCAATGTCATCTACAGAGTGCCGTGTACGAGGGTCTGTTGCGACAAGAGTTGGCCGACGAGTGTAACGCACCGCTCGACTCCGGCAAGGATTCGAAAAACTGGAAGGACCAGGATTTATCTAAAGTGGTTTCAGCTGCAAAGTAAGTTTGATAAAGAGGTTTGATAAATGGTTAGAGCATAGGTCTTGAAATCATATGGCTCCTTTCAACATGGGTTTAGATTATGGCCACCATATTTGGACTTTCATGAGAAGTAGTTCCCTGGTTGGTTTATGTAATGGTTCTACCTGATTTGAGCAGCCTTTATGAGCAGTTGAGTGAGGGGGTCTTCTTCCATAAAGAAGTGGGCATCGCAACATATTTGAAATAATGTTGACCCACTGTGACACCCATATGCATATCTATTAAATATAAGAGGATTTTGTTTCAAACTTACTTCTTTATTTTTTCCCTAAATACAATTTTGTGATCTTGATTAGATGATGTTAACAAGCTACCACAAAATAAGTATGTTGGTAAATTGATTTATTTCTCTTTTTGTCACAGTGATTTCAACTTAAGATTACAAAGAAAATGTTATTTTTTATATCTTATAGTTGACATCTGTTGTTACTTTTAATGTTGTCATCTAGCAAAGTTCCATCAGAGATAATTAGTCATTGCTTTTTGTGAAAGATCCTTAATTAATTTTTTGACATTTTCTTTGATATTCCAACTCTGGGTGCAAATGCCTCCGTTGAAGGCTATTGTTACTTTGAAAGCTTGACCAATTTTCTTTGTGATATCTAATTTTTTGATACATTTGTTAAAGTTGTTGTTCTTCATGGAAGTGGACAGTTGATTGGAAAAAAACATTGTGCAATACCTGTAAGGAAACACCAAGAGCAATGACCAAAATTTAAACTGAAAAACTGTTTAAAAAAGAAACTAATTAGTGTTTTGTTTTATTGAGTGTTTGTGTTTTTTTTATTTCCAGAGCATTATTGAATAGCAGAGAAAAGATTCCAGAAAGTCGTATTCAAGAGCTAGAAGGTACAGTGAAGAAATTCTATGGGGTTGATCATCTTTCTGAGGAGCTGTTACGACAAGCATTAGAGATTGATGCTACGTAAGTGATTTTATTTTTCATATGAATATCATTGGAAGTTCCGGTATATTCTGGCCATACTACATGTATTTGCTTGATGCTTTCCATGGATTTCGTAGAAGAAGAAAAAAAATGAACATGAAATATGAAAATGGAGTGAAAGAATCTGACAAATGAAGAAACTGATCATTTTGATGTTTAAATAGATTGCCATGTTAGTGGATATGTATGTATATTACACAGAGAATAAATTGAGATAATGTAAGTGATTTACTTACATTCAATATTTTTCAAAGGTATATATAGAACCTCTAACATAACTCAGAAGATTGGCTCATTGTTTGTTAACCCTTGGAATGCTGGGTAATTTTCTAAACATAGATATATGTGTTGTCTGCTTTCCGAAACCTTAAATATCTGCGTAATTTTTATGAGGAAAGGTACTCAGAGTGACAAACACGAGCCATTTTACTAGGCGACTGGCCTATTATTTAATCTGATTTCATAAGCATGAAGTCGGTTCCAGCACTATAAGGGTTAATAACAGTCATAAGAGTTGAAGTTATATATGCTTTTGTACTTAACTACAAAATTTAATGATAGGAAAACTCATGATTTTGTTTTCTTTTCAGGGTTCATAATTCCAAGTTTGTTCCTCATGGAAAGAAAGTTGTGGACTTTTACATGAAAAAGGATGGTGGATTGTTAGAGTTTGAGAAACTGTGGAGAAGGAACTTTGTTGAGACAATGAAGCCCAAGTACTTACCATCCATGTGGTCTATCGAACATCGACCACAGAAAATGACCACTGAATTATCTCATTCTTTATCTGCTTAACTCTTTCACTGCCAATTTTCTTGGAAAAAAATTTCCCAATGCCAATTAAATTCCTGGAAATCACAGAAATAATGTGGCCACTGTATATTTTTATCTGTTATTGAACTTGTCAAATGCTGTTGTTCAAATTTATTTTTTGTTAAGACGAATCAAAATGTTGATAAAAAAACACTCTGCTTTGTTGTGATTTATGTTCTTGAATTACCTGCACTAAGATAGGCTATTGAAAATAACACTAGAACTTAACGACAGATGGTTCTGGATATGAGAGACAATGGATTGTATTCAGGGAATAGTGGGCCCACCTTTCTGCTTTTCATTAAATTACTCCCTCATTCGGGATTTTGTGATTTGTCCAAACTAAAAGAAACAGAGCAGACGTCACCAAATACTGTTAAAAATACATTTTCCTTATGGTATTGGGTAGAGACCATTGTAGCAAAAAGATAATATGCCATAAGGAGCAATTAATTCTTTTGTCAACTTGGTCGCTAAAGGCCTTTGCATCAAGTGCAGTTAAAACATCAAACTTTTGAAGATGTCGTATTGGTATTCAGGTTAAATGAAGTATCAAGAAGTATAAGATATATCTACATACCTCAAAATTACTGATATATCCAGGATGCGGATCTGATATGAAATACTTTACCATATCTTACCAGGACATATATACTTGTATAGAAAGGCATACAAACTTGTATTCAACATGTTTTCTTAAATTAACATTTTTAACACAAGCGATATTAAAAAAAAAATGTGACATAAGGACAAATTGCTCATGCGTAGCCAGAACATTGTTCTTTTATATACCTTTAAGGGATCGTAAACCACGTTACGCTCTTATTCTCACGTGACCATTATATATATCACTTTCCCATGACTAGTACCTCCTATGTACCTGTGTATTGAGAATTTATTACATATAATATCCGATGCGATATTATATTTTTGTTATAACCCACTTGCCGCTTTGACATTAAATACAAGCATATGATGACCCCTCACCCATCCGTTTGGTTTAAATCCCGGCACCGTAATTTGGATTGTCAGAAGAAGTAGTGTTCTCTCTGACTATCGGAGTACCGATGGTTCTACTCGGCTTAAACAGCCATTATTGGATTTATTTTGAGTAACAAAATGAGGAAAGCCATTTTTCGGTATCTTCCATTCATTTTAACTTGTCAGGGTTATGGTTTACACAAATATTTCGTTTGTCTTAGACTTTTCTACCCATGTTTACTATTCGTAAGATGGTAGATAAAAGCTTGACACTCACTTGTCGGTCACACTACCAATGCATGAGCTCGCAGTAACAAATTTGCTGCATTTACCTGAAAAAGTATTGTGGCGATAGAAGGATTTGCGCGCGACTTCTTTTGTCACAAATGCTTTTACTTAATTTCAATATAAAAAGCGCATTTCTGGTTTTGCTATATGCTATATCTGATGCCTTCTATGTAAGCCGTCAAAAACCATTAGACATGGCGTAATGGGTTTGAACAAGATTTGAAGCCCATCACTTCGTTTGAATGGAATTTATGTTTCCTGTTTCTCCTACTTATGTCGAGTAAATTTTGTTATAGCCTAGACTAAAGTCGTTAAATTCTGTTTTATGCGTTTACCACTTCCCTAATGCACACTCTACCATCGGTAAAGTCGATAATACCTCTCGGCAAAGTAACGAAATGCGAATGCGTCCATTATGCTTAAATAATGATTCAATCTTGTTGATAAAATTTAGGTCCAAATGAATATTGTCATTTGTCGTCAAGAATGGAAAAAACGAGGTTTCAGTTTATGACGCAGCAAAGGGGTCGACATGTGTAATTCTGCTGCATCATGATTCAGATCTTTACGAGCAACAATTTGCTGGGGCGGTAATATATTCATGCTGTCCGAACAGCAACTTCATGATGGAGCAGCATCTAGATACTGTTTAAGCCACAAGTTGATGATCGGGCAGTAATTCAATGCTGCTGCAGCACTTTACTGACCGAACAGGATCTATTTTACTATACAATACAACGTATCTATTTCATTCAATTCCCTTTACAGTCAACATGAGGATAACATTACATGAGACATAATGTAAACAATGCAGAATAGGCCTTTTAAAGCATTATATACTCGAAATAGAGCTGCACATAACTGACAACACAGCATTTAAATCCCGCTGGAGTATCAGGCTACTACCCGGGCATCTTTTTGTTGCCGATTGATCAGCCAGTTAATCCTGCTGAACCAAATCAGTTGTTTTGACCCTTTTGGTACGCCATATCATTTGCAATAAATAGCATCCTGCAAGGTTTAGTCGACACGCCACCACATTGTGCGCAAATGGCACTTCAGATTGCTCTCTCCTACATATCATTTACGTGTACTTTCGACTCGAAATCAAAGCGCTGATAGCACTGAAGGACTAAGGTGCGTTTAACGCAAGATGATTGAGGATACATTTGAAAATTTCTTTGGGCAACATCTCGAGGAAAACAGCTGCTCTTTTACCACCATTACTATAATTATTTTTGTGAACAGAGACTGAACGATAGTCTATTTTTTCGAACATCTGGACATTTTACGATTTCCCATGAGGCAACAGTTATCATAATATAGAGCAAAACAAAGCGAGTAAATCCGGACTACATTCCTAGTTCCAAGAAGGTATTAGTCCGCACAGTGAAGGCGGATGTTAAATGAGTAATTTGGGTCAGATCGCGGTGGTTTGTGTATCGATAAAGTACCGTCCCTCAAAAAGTGGTATGTAAAGTAAATGGACTAAGGTGCTGACACACCCTTAGTCCAAAAACACTGTTGGATTTATATAATGTAGGACGCGATTTCGCAAGCCTGAAAGGTTTTTTAATCCAGAGACATAGATAACATGTTATGTCTCTGTTTAATCTTATCTGATGTATTTTATCTTGCACGATTCAAATTGCGTCTTCATATCTTAACGTATGTTTTTGTCAGCTACCGAACGCCCCCATAAAACAAGAAAGAGAATAAAGGCTTTACTCTTAAGGCGAATTTTAGAACGTATTTCTTTTATCTCATTCATCGCCGAGACATGTTATCGTGTTTGCTTATTTAATTTATTTACCTCTCTTTTATATTGTACGTTCCATTACCACTTCTTGTTGCCCTGATGCAAAATGGCTTCGGTTGCAAATGGCTCATATTTAAGACTCTATGTTAGATCATCCTGTTTATGATGAACAGATTGATACGAAACGAATCTTTTAAATGCTTTTGTCAGTCATTCTTTATGCGACCAGCGCGTATTCGAGTATATGCAGTTCTCCTATAACTGATGTCGCCCCTGTTATCGCCAAAGTGGCTATCGTACATATTTAGATTTTTCAGATAACATGTTTAGTGGATTAAATAACATCAATGTTATATAGATCTACATAAACTTGAGTATTGATACACTTCTTACCCCACCCACCCGCTATTTCATAGCTTTGTGATGAAAGTATGACATATTTATAATGAAGGTTGTGTAAACTGTTGATTTTTTAAACAATGGTATAAATCTCAATTACATAGGTTAACATAAGATGTGTGGATTATCAACAAATCTAATACCACAGTATTTTTCTGAGTCTTCTGGTCAAACGTCGTTAGTGGTTGGTAATGGGTTTACCTAATGCTTCATAAATACATGTTCAACCAGACATGCTTTAGAAGCAATAACAACAGTTGCAGAACAACAAGACACCGTTTTTATTAAGCGATAATATATCTTATCACAATGATATTTCCCAAGACACGAAGGAAACCATATTCTTTGTTATTTCATATTCGTCGTCTATTACTCTTTTTCCATTTGGTCCAGTCATAAACTCCCAAAAGAGGCACATATACGTACTCGCACTAAAGGTTATATGTCATATGTACCGTTAATTAGACACCTCTAAGGTTTCGGGGAAATACGGATCGAATCTCACATTTATGCCTCGTCCCTATTATGAGGGTTCGTAGAAGTTTAGTTATATGTATGATTTATAACTGAAGCGGCTCGGAGAGACGATTCCGATGACATGTTACTTTACACCATTGCTTTTCTCAATATTGAAAATGTTGGAATGCTGAGAATACAACTTATGTACGTTCTAGATGTAAGATGTTTATTAAAAAGCTTTCCAGGGACCTGTCTCACAACGATTTGCAAAGTTGTTGTAATCCTCGAATTCCAAGAATACTTTGTTTTGTGAATAGAAATTAGACATGCCTTTATACATACGCAAAACAATAGCAGGTATGTCTCATATTACGTTAACATCTAAGTCAACGTTTTTCTCAGATACTCTTTTCCACATTACATTTACGCTTACGAGGAAATCTGTCGTGCAAAACTTTGTGTGACAGGCCATAGGGATCCTGCCATGAAAATGTGTCTTACTTAGCCCACTACCTCCTCAAAGGGAGGTGTATGACCTTGAACTGAAAGGTCAACTCTGCCAAGAACTTCTTATTGCCGTTTGTAAATCCACTCAAAGGCACCCATCTGAAGCTCTCCATATGCTCATGACTTTTCGCCCTGTGACATTCCTCTATCATTTTACTGCTTTCAACCAAATGACCATTCGTGGTACTTGCGTACAAACACTGACCTTTTGTGGGTCGTTCAACGAAGCCATTCCAATGCACTGTATCCATTTTATGTGAAAACCCTCAACTATTTCCTTAAAACATGTATAGGACCTATTCCTTCCGGCTATGTAGGGTCAACAATTGGAGCAGCTCCATAACTGGGTCGTGAACGCAAAGGATGTCAGTGGATTTGATTGAACATCATAAAGTCCGACAAAAATATATTTTTCACTCGAATTCATCTAGAATGGATTATGAATATTTCAAGAACTTGTTTATCAAGCGAAAGTTAGTTTGAATTTGCAACAGAAAACATTTTGTGTTAAAAGGTAGAATCCCAAAAATCCGCCATTTTGAAACTCATTCTGTCATCGGATTACTTTGGTAGTTCTCCCTATCCTCGGTCGTATTCCGGAATTATTCGGTTCAATGCGAATAGTTCCGGCACAGACCGAGGTATCCAGAGAACGACCAAAGTAATCCGAAGAAAGAATGCGTGGGTGTTCTACCTTAATAGCGATTGTCACAAAGCCGCGACTCACATAAAAAGGACACAGTATATGCTAGATTTGAATAATTTCAACGCTCGAATAGGTTTTAAAATCCTTGTGTTGAGTTAAGTTTTTTGTATACCATAACATAACATCGCGATCTATCTAATGGAGGAGTCCTTGACAGCTTTTTATAAGTGTTTTGCACTTCAACACATAAAGTTCTTTGTAGGTATAACACTGTGATTTGCGTGATACACAATGGCTACAAGCTTGACACGCCGTGATTTTGTTTTAAAATAATTATTCGATTTAATTACCTCTGTAGAAAAACACGAACATTACATGTTATTTCCCAGCATGCAAAGTGCATTCCCGCAGTTATGAATAGGTAGACACGCATGTAGTTGTGTACTTAGCTGAAATTCAAGGTTGGGTTCCATAATTCTGACCCATGGTTGCTGTATATCGAACAAGTCTATGTACTCCGAGACCTAGCTCGATGTTCACGTTTAACCTGGCATCTTAAATGAATATGACGACATGGTGGTTTAAATTTTCATTTATCAATATGAAAGCGAATTAATACCACCTTATCTAATGAAAGCAGGTTTTTTTTTTTAAATATGTAGTGTGTCATCGTATCCATTATCGTCTGAGTGAGGCGTCTTTATCATGTATTATTCAAATAAAAAATATGTTTGAAAACAGAATTAAGCACATACATCTAGAACCGCTACCTTTTAACTCTGTACACTCAGTGCTTTGCAGAGACATAGAACTGAGCTAGTAGCACTAATGTTGTTAAATTATAGTGAAGTAATGAAAAGCAACATATCTACATGTTTGCAGCGACGCATTTATCAAGAAGTCTAACACATTTTGGGAAGCCAACCTCAAAGTATATCAAAATATATGATAGGAGGTTTGAATCATATATTGTATGTATCAATGTCCCACTAACATTGCAATTTCGAACGGTGAGTTAACAAACGATAATTCTATAAGAGATACAGGCCTTGTCGGGACCTTTGTCCTATTTATGTGCGCCACGTCCCGGAACCAGTTCCGAGGTCAAAGATGTCCATAATATGTCCATGTTTAATGGAATGAATGTAATGGGATTGTATTGTTTTGTTTTTCCCGCAGCCTATAATCGATCCATGAAGGTTATGAATGGCGGGCGCCTGGGTGCGCTGTTTTCAAGCTAATCGAAAAACACACCACTTGTCTCGATTTTTATGGCCCGAATTATGTGTTCCGATGGACGAGGGTCAGGCGAGCCAAACCTGCGTGAGTCAGTGCCCCCTGGCGGACGCAAAATGTGCCACACGCATGCGCAGTCACGATACTGTGAACCAAGCTCTACCGGCACTAGAAATGATATGTACGACATGAATACAAAGTGATTCGTTATTTGAATATGTTAATTAGTGGGTCGAAAAAGCTGTTTCAAATAACATTTCTAGTTATGTCATGGAGATATCTGACTGCAGACCTATACATTGTTTAACAAAGGAATCATGACACCATCTTTTTTACAAGTTGATTAAGGACCCAGTTTCGTGGTAAATCGTGGTAAGATAGCCGAAATTTCAGATGTACAAGACCGTATGCTTATGAAGGTTTGTCTCATAGAAATACAAAAACAATTATAAGCTAAATCAACTATTTACCACTTTATGGGTGATTATTAATGGAGAATCCCCGAAGCACGCGATGATCAAATCATACTCAAAACTGTACCGGGAGAAAATGCTATTAAACGACGCTCCATATTACTTAGATCGAGGTCCGCTAGAAACCGTAATATAGACATATCTAGTTATCATCTCCGATCGGAACCCTTCCATGACGTCGGCTGGAACACACAACTCGGCTGCGCAAGTATTTGTTGAAGAGTTAACACACATCGACTCGATAAAAGACGTCTAATGTAAGTTGGATTTGGGGTTAGACCGGTTTCAACAGCATTTCAGCCATTTCGCTGTGGTATTGGCACATGGGCACGCTTTCGGCTTTTTACGATGAGAAGTATCTACGAGCCTGTCAGCTATTCTTTTTAGTTATATTACGACTCCCTGTAGTTTACTTGTACTCGGGTAGGGTTTTGAAGTTTCTTGGCAAATTTGGCAAATGACATTCCCATTTAACCAGCGGTAGTGATGGGGTTCAAACCCAGGACCACCTGGTTACAGGTCAACAACCTTAGTCACTAGGTAACAAAATGTGTTTTTTTTTTAAGAAGCAGCATATCTTATAAACTATTTTCAGAGGGTTCTCATTGTTTCTCTTTGTGAATGTTATATACACATGCTTGCATAGACGAAACTGTATTCAGCGACCGCAATGAATATTAAATACGCACGGGATATAAATTAAAGACATGTGCTTTTAAAAGGGAACGTTCTGTATTAGAATATGCGATTCTAATAAAGCCATGGAACTATTCGAATTTCGAAAAATATAAGTTATTGCTGTAACTTTATGAGATGTGTTAAATGCAGCCATTGACACCGGGTTCGTACCTCAGCACACATTTGCACGTGCACCATGTACAATACTGTTTGCACTCGGGCCAATAAATGCAAACTTTCCTTGAGATTTATCAAAGTCCGATGCAAGTGGCGATGCTTTTTATCGATGATAAATAAAGAATACGCAATACAAAAACAACAAACTGAAAATGAGTTCAAATACATTCTCTGAGTTTTGACACATTATGTACTCGCTTTATCTTGGCGACATATTCGAAGATCTGAGATTGCAGATGTTTAGTTTTGGAAATTACAGGCTTCGACCGACGTGGACCGACGTGGGCCCGCAAGTTCGGATCTATCAGCTTTAATTAACGGGAAAACTTTGTGTTTAAGATGCACAAAGTTGGTCTTAAGGTAAGTGATAGGTTAATTCTTTAGTAAAGCCAATGTAACCTTAGACAGAGGTCTAAACAAGATGCGTATTCGTAGCAATTCTTTCAATCTGTTCTCTCAATTCTTTATTTTGGATACTCATTAGAACGACCACATACATGTTATAGTAGTTGTTAAAGGTGCTTGTTCACTGATATGACAAAATTTGGAAGTTGAAATTGATTTATTTAAAATTGCACAACAATGTTCTGTTATATAAAACGCATTGAAGGATAATCTTTATAAGCAAAATTAGATCGTTTTTAATTCTCTTTAAATTGGGTACATAGTGAATTAACACGTATCTTAATCCTTAAGCATGGCATCGCTATTTATATCTATCGCTCTTCGTACTGAGGTACATTGACATCCTGAATAAATTATGCTTTCAATACCCCATTTTCACTGTTTATCAAACAACAATAAAACAACTGCATTGTTTCAACGACATTTCCTTTTGATTTTCCAATTTTCACTTTTGTGAACAAGAACATTAACTTTTTAAAGTATTACTGATTTGTAGGGTATGGGATCCATGGTTAAGTGATAAGAGTACAAAACTTGAAATCAAATGCCATGTCTCCGCTTTGGTTAAACTCTTACAGTGCTGGAACAGACTTTATGCTTATGCTAACAGTTTGGATCCAGGCAAGCCGCTAAGTAAATTGATGGCTGGCCCGTGACCTAACCTGTTGGCTACTCGGAGTATATTTCCTTGATAAGAATAAGAATGTTTTTAAGGTTTGGGAAAGCAGATTACGAAAAAATATTTTTAGAAAATTACCCAGCATTCTAAGGGTTAGGTCCCGTAGACGTAATTTGGATTTTCCATAAGAGGTGGTTCTACAGGCTTGGCCAGCAATGTTGGGTCGTTAAGTAAAGGGTCCTCCTTATCCTTAAGAGTACGGCATCGCAACATAACTGAAATAATGTTGACGCGATGTAAACTCCTTATAAATGAATGAATAAATGAACTGATTTTGGTCAAGGGATTGCTGCGGTTAAAGTTCAACAATTATTGAAGCGGCATTTAACTACAAACTAATTACGATTTCAAGATTTTGAATAACGAGTATAAATAACAACAAATCGATGAATGAACAACAAAGAAAGATGGTTGATTTTAAACTGTGAGTTTTATTTACATGTTTCGGGGTGGATATATATTTCAATAACAATTTGACAACGTGGATACATATCTCTGACTGTACTTGCTTGTTAAACAAGTATCGGTCTGTTTTGTTCAAGGCATAGTAAGCAAAACTCGCCGATGTACCTGTTTATCTCTTTTTTATACAAATATCTCATATAGTTAAATCAACTAAACTTAAGACTAATCAACTTTGGTGAGACCATTCGGGTGTTTCTGTATTCAATAAATAACCAACTGATCTTTTTCAAACGAGGTTACCCGAACAAAAGGTCATAACAAACGGAATTTCCAGAGTAGTCTCAAATTGAATTGGTTGAATGTACTTTATAACAAATGCAAATAATGTGGTATCTGTTTGTGTCCCCACAAATTGGAAACGATTTCTTTCCTCCAGAAACTGCCATTACCATACAGTTTGTGAATTGCATCAAGCAAATATACTGCCATTTAATCTCTGGTTTGGGTTCAAATCATTTTGACCAACTGAAACATTGCGCAGTTAAGGTTTCTTAGTTTTCTTCTGTAAGACTTTTGCTTCATGTACACTTACAATTGAATATACATGAGGAATAAAGTAACCATGCAATTTATGAAATTAACGTGTTTCAACTGTTGACTTATATTATAATTATAATAACTCTCTTTGCGAAATTGGTTCAATATTATTATAAGAGAAATTCGACCTCTTACAAAGGATTTTTTCATAAGCTATCGTACACGTTATACTATATACATGTACATACTGTTTCTATCATATATACATTGACTTTATATTTAAGTATGTTTAAGCTTGAAATGTAATAAATACGCTGTTTAAAGACGCCGCAGTATATAACACATTGAGACTATATTTAAACAAGCCAAATTCAAATTGTCTTAAACTTTTCTCATTCTTATTAAGAATTTGAGGTAAATAACTGTCGATTGCACCTCAAAATCAAAAGAAACAACTCTTCGCTATTTAATTCCCTTAACCAAAATGCTTCATTTACCCCTCTGGCAACTTTCTTCACCTTACATTCGCCTGTTATTAGAAATATGGAACAAATGACATTCACGAACTTGTCAAACTAGCAAATGTTATTATCAAACAACTCCAAACCTAATTAAATGCCTGGAACACACTTGCAAAAAGACCCCAAGCAAAAAAACACATTCTTCTATCGACATAACGCTTTCGTATTTTTCCGCACCAAACGCATCTATTGTTATGAACCTAATACATCTTTATTTTCGATCGGATTGAGTTAGATAGTTGATTAATAAGACCGATGGTCAGTCTACTGGATTTGAAACCGAACAACTCCGATTTTATTCCACCTCGCATTAAAAACAAGAGTATGTGACCTTTGGCAAGGTATATTGTATGTCAATAATTCGTTCTTTGATTAGTTTTTGCCTTGATATATAAATCATAGAGGAGGATAGCCATTGCCTTCACATACCAATGTTTTTGGCGAATAAAAATAAGGCATCTTAGAATAGTATTGTGTTCTATGTTAGCACTGGTGGATCACACTTGAAGCATTACTAAGTTAGTTTGGTGGCATATAACTGAAGTCTTGGGTACAACGCATTAGTTATGACTACACACATTCAAGGCCCAATAATCTCGAACGGGTCTCACATGTATATAAAAGCAACATGGGCCTAGTGGTAAGAGTAGTGAACTTGAAATCACATGGCACCTCTCCGCTTGGGTTCGAATCCAGAGGTACTTTTGGATTTTCATTAGAAATGGTCTCCCAGCTAGTTTATAGATGTATCTACCCGGCCTGATTCGCCATTGTTGGGCATTGGAAATGGTCTCCCAGCTAGTTTATAGATGTATCTACCCAGCCTGATTCGCCATTGTTGGGAATTAAGCTTAAGACTTTTTCAAATCGACACTTTTGATGTAATGTAAACCCATGAAATAAACAAACCAAATGAACAAACTCACAATAATATTATATGAATATACCACTATGAACCCTTTCCCAAACAATAACGACATTTGACCACTTTGTTGCAGACGAATTTAGAAAACATTGTGGTAAAAGGAGAAATTGCTCCTTTTCCCACAATGTTTTCAGCCCTATCAGAAGATTATTTTCCAATTTCATTACATTTTGAAGTGCCGTCTGCAATCCCTTTCAATTTGGAACAGTCGAACATTTTGTAAAGGGCTAGGGTTGGTACACCTGTAATGGTTTTGCACTATTTTAGATATGAAATCGTTTGAACATGAAGGTTACATCTAATTGCAGATTCGTATATATTGCATGAGGACAACTCTACAAGCGTCATGGGTAGACCATTACACGGGTACAGCCCTATTACATTCCTTTTCATAGATTCTTTCTTTTTAATGCACAGAGTGAAAGCATCATTTGATTAGCAGACGGTATGTATAAAACTAAAACTCTAAAACAAAAAATATATCGTTTTCTTTTCAATAAAGGGCTTATACAGTTGTGCTAAAAGGAGAAACTGAACCCGTTTTTAACATCTTTTTCTGGAATCATCCCTTGCAATCTGTATATAAAATTGGACAAGTATGAATATCATGCTTAGCCGCAAACTAATCTTTGCATTGTTAATGGCATCGAACACTTTCATATATTTACATGCTATTTCCACTTGGCAAAACAAATACGTCTTGCTGACTGTTTTTCAAATAACAACAAAAAACGAATCAATATGTTCGATATACACAGTGAAAGGTTTATGTACATAATTGACGTATTACTTTTTTCTCGAGCACGTTTTTAAGGTCTTAAGGGAGTAATAACGTCTGTTTTATTTCTCCCTTTTTGAACGTAAGTGGAATATGTAAAAACTACAATAACACTAGCGCTATTTTTCTAGTCTTTACTGCTGGTATAATTGTCTCCTTGGGAATACCATCTAGGTCAGTAACCACCTATGCCAAACTCTTAATATCTGTAGCAGATTAGATATCTCTTACGAGCACATTTAGACGTCACTGTATCAAACCTCGCATCCGCCTTCGAGAATAAGGGCACTTTCAAGCAATACACTGTCTTAAACGTTGCATCGGCCTTTGAGAATTGCAAAACAGTGTATCAGTTAAGGTAATTTCCGCTCTATTCATTCCTAGACTCGACAGAACAACATCGTTTGATCGCTTAAAATTGTTTCTTGCCACGCTATTTATTTCGTATTTGGAACACCTCAATGTTAGTTGTATGCACACGTTTACGCGTTATCTTTGTGTCAGCATTTAAAGCAATGAATCTTGACCACACTGGTAAGCACAAGTGTACTTTATATAAATTTACATCAAGAGCTTTATACACCAGTGTGAATGGCCCTTATTGTCTATGAAGGACGTACGACAATTAAACACTTAGTAGCGCTTTGTATCACCCACAGTGTTATAAGAAACTTGGAACTTGGACGAAAACAGTTCAATAACGACTCTTGCATCGCCCGAAGATGATGCGCTGAAAGGCGTGGCGGAAGTCCCTATTGAACACCGTATAGATGATAGGGTTCAAGGCCGAATTGCAATACCCGGCCCAGAACACCACAGTGAACACCACTTTACCGATACACTTACAGAACGACGTGATGATGTACAGCGTGAAGAACGGAAACCAGCACAGAATAAACGCCGCCATAACGAGGCCGAGTACGATGGTGGCCCTCCTTTCCCGCGCTTTTGCCAGGCGGCGCTTCTGTCGCTCATGGTCTCTTAGCGACGCCGTTCTCCAGCCGCCCTTGTTGCTCTTGTTTGAGCTGGATCGGCTTTTCTTCACGCCTGGTAGTCTGATGGAGGGTCTTTTATGCTTATCGGATTCCCGCCTCGAATCTTTCGGAGAATCCTTGTTCGTTTTGCTATCAGAGTGGGTGAAATTTTCGCATTTTTTGAAATTTGAATTATCAACGTGAACGTTATTATCCGAATGGTTGACGTTCTCTTCACTTACGATGTCGACGTTGTCCACTTCCTTGGCGTTCTCGAACGTAACCGATTCATTATTGTGTGGTATCGGTGGTGCATTATTTCTGGCATTTCCTTTTGGGCACGGCTCGTTACTCTTAACACCCTTAGCCGGCGACAGTTTACCATCGGAACTTGTGTCGTCAGATTGTACGCCCTCCTTGTGACAATTTCCATTTTCATTCGAGGCATTCGCTGGTTTGTCATTGTCTTGCGCTTGACGGCTCACTTTAGCAGGCTTTTCCTTCTTTTTGATGTTCTTTCTTGCAAGTCGCGTAGCTGCCTGGTAAATCTTGAAATAAACGAACACCATTATGATACAAGGAATATAAAACGAGCCGAATGTCGAATAGAACACGTACCCTATCTCATCACTCAGAATGCAAAGCGGGTACTCGGACACCGGAAGTGGATTCTTCCAGCCAATCAGAGGCGGTACACATATAATAGCGGATAGAAACCAAACAGCCGCTATCATCAATGCGGCGCGCTTCGGTGTTCTCTGTCTGGAGTAGGTCACGGCGCGGGTGATGGACCAGTATCGATCAAGGCTTATCAGGCAGATGCTCAGAATGGAGGCCGTACACAGCAGAACGTCTATGACCTTCCAGAGGTCGCACCAGACCGACCCGAAATACCAGTACCCCATCATCTCATTGGCCAGCGAGAAGGGCATGACGACCAAACCCAAGAGGGCGTCGGCGACGGCCAGGCATGCGATGAAGGAGTTCTGGACCGTCTTCAGCGTTTTATCGGTGTAGATCGCCAGAACGACCAGCAGGTTCCCGAACACGATTACGAACATGATGACGGAAACCAGTATGGTGGTTATGATGATGTGCGGCACGCTGTAACCCTCCGGGATGCTCTCCCCTAGTGACGAGTCCGTGGTATCCAGGATCAGCGTGATATTCGTGCCGTTGTTGACGTAGCTCTCTGCTAACGTGTTTGCTGGCGACGTAAGATGTGCAACGTCATCCCCGCTCAAACCTTCGTCCATGACGTAATCGTCGTATGACGTCAGATACTGTAAATACGACTTACCCCACCCATCCGTGTCCTCGAATACGATCACTTTGCCTTTCATGTTGAATAAATGGTTGTTAGAAATAGTTATTTATCGTTCTTTTGCCCATATGGTGCAAATTTTCGATTTCGATTGTTCCTATACCTTACTGCAATTCTTACGTAGATAAATAGTCATCTTCAAACGGCTCGACGACACAATCAGTGGTATTGCCATAAAGAGTTTAATAATTAACAGATATCTTGTTGAAATAAGTCTCTGCACGCTTTTTTCTTTAAATTTCTAAAGCACTCTCCAAGGTTCCCAACAAATTACGAATAATATTTAAACTAGGTAGTCGCGAGCAATTATAATTTGCCGTTTGATATAAAGCATAAAGATTCGTTCTTCCATAACGTAACCGCTTCAATACGATCCTCCAAATTGGCGGGGAAATCCGGTTATGATTAATGTTCATGTAAAACGAATCTCAATGAGTTGCCTGTTATACGCTACTCTATCAATCATGACGTACCACGTGCACGTATTCACAGAAATCTCGGTGAACTGGTTGGCGGCGCTTTTCAGCCAAAGCGCAGTTAACGAGTCCCATTCAGGAAGCGTAATTCGTAATAGCTTCGCGGAGTCTGCGCAGTGTCTCTTGAATCTTTGAAGTCTGAAGATAGAATTGCTGTTCGCGATTGGATAGTCTGCGCAGTGTCCGATGAATCGCTGAAGTCTAAAGATTGGATTGCTTCTCAAAACTGTAAACTATATACCCGAACGGTTGTTAATCTCTCATATTTAAAAAGAAAATTGCATCAGTCAGTCTGTATCGCTGTAGGAGTGTTTTATACCCTCTCTCTGTATAGTATATGCCGTCGCTATGTGTGAGTGGTGGTATTGAAATCCTGATGGCGTACGATCGTAAATATGGCACTTCGATTACTGGTCTCCTGGTGATGGAATCCAGAAATCCACGTGATTGGCTGCGCTTTGAGGGATTCCAGGCTCGCTGTATTATTGGTGGTCTGCAATGAAACAAAAATGGAAACATTTTTTAAGTGATTAAATGAATAGTTTACAGATTTGTTTGAGTGCCTTAAAACGTCATGATTTTAATTCTTAACAAAGCATGACATTTTAATGATATGATGGTTTTCTTTAGCGAAATTAGAACTTGCCTTTGTAAAACCTTTGCACTAGATTTATCCCATCTACAAAAAGATCATTATCTTGGTTATCTATTGGCTCACAATGACTAGATTAAAAGTCAATCGTGTAATTATTTTCTCACTATCCCTACTTTACCATTGTAGTAATTGAAAAAATATAGCTAGATATCAGCAAAAAGTACACATGACAAGTTGTATATTCGGTTAGCAAATATCAAAATCATTCACGGCATTATCAAATTCTTTTTATTAACGATCTTCAATCGTCGTCATCAACAATTTGGGTTTAGAGGCATTCATAGGGGTTGGTATGTATGGAACATTTTTCTACATTAAAGTCCAAACGCCTTACCAGAACAAAAATCAACATTGGTGCCTGTCAGATTCAGATATCAAATCAGATACCTCAAATACTTTTCAGTGTTATCATGCAAGTTATTCTACCTCAAAATATGAACCAAATCCAATGCTGTTGTTTGATAATTCTGTTTTATGAATACATATTTGTTCGGAGCACTAGCAGACCAAGACGAAGACAAAGTGTCCAGAAAAAAGAATTTCCGCTCAGATTGTTGTGGTTGCAAAATTACTGGAGGAGGAACTTGGTGATAACGTGTACTGGTTCCCTAAGCGGCTCATCATTTCTGTCAACGACCGATTGGTCAATGTAATTCGCCATTAGTACTCATTCCACGACTAGGAAACATCTATTGGGTTGAATTGATTGGGACAATAAGGCTTTAACCACAAACAACTGGCAAACATAAAACATTACTTCTGTACATGCCTTTGCCAAAGATTATGTTTCTTTGGCATTGTGACCATTCTACAATAGATATACAAAACATAAATAAATAAATTGATCAGAAGACTGAATCGAATTGAATCATAGAGCATGGCTGATGGAAATAGATTATCTTGATAAGCCTAGCTAAGTCAAGTCCTTTCCAACATTTTGTCTTTGGTTGATAATTTATCATTATCTTAAACAAACTTTCAGCAATATTACTTTAGGTCATTTATTAATTACTCCATGTTTCTAAATACGGAAAATATCTAAACTAGAGTGCATGAATTAATAGATCGGAATAATCATTACAAGTATGAGTTATTAGGTTAATATTTCTTGGTTTCTTGGTTTGGTTTAGTTTGTTCAAAATGCTTTCAGATATGTTGTTATAAACTGTATAACTCCCACAGTATTTAAGTAATCTTGCAGCATGAAGACCATTCCTACGATTGTTTTCCTTTTTGATCTCTAACCTTTTGAGACGGATTAACCCTTAGAATGCTTGGTAATTTTCTAAAAACATATTTTTGTGTCGTCTGCTTTCGAATATCTAAAATATCTGCTTTATTTCAATGGAAGAAATATACTCACAGTAGCAAACAGGTTAGATCACAGGCAAGCCTCCAATTTACTTGGCGGCTTGCCTCTGATCTAACAAGTTAACATAATCATGAGGTCGGTTCCAGCATTATAAGGATTAAATAGCAGGCGCCAACTGTCATCCAAGGTTAGCCAAACCTTCCAACCTGATATGCTAATCCGACTGCAACTTCCGGTTAAACCGGAAGTCATTGTCCTCCGAGAGCACGTTCCCCTTTTTTACCCGTGCAGACCTTTGTCATGCGACATTCGGATTATTTGTGCATGTCATCAAATTTGATAAACCCTTTCTCAATAAATGCATTACCTCCATGGGATTATATAACTGTTACAAACCGAAAACAACAGCAGACGTCAAAAAATAGTTTGATAAAATATTTATTATTGGTTGATTACATTGTGACACAACTATAAACGTCCCATCCGGAGCAATTGCTGTTTTTCTGTTGTAAAAGTTTCTAAAGGCCTTAAAGATTTCAAAGTTAAATATCATGATGCATGAGGTTAAACATGTATTGGGTTACAAAGGGAGACCTAGAAATGAATCTCTCTTGGAAAGAGAAAAGTACAATCTGCTCAGATTGCCTTTAGCACGATTATTCTTTTGCTTAATTACAATGCGTGTTGTTTACGCTATATTGGATATGTTGCGCTATTTGTTAACAAAAGCATCGTCCTGTTATGTCCTTTATGTTTTTACTGTATATTCATAGAGTTACCTTATCTCTCGAATTTGGGAGGTGCCGATGAATCTTGCTTACATTTGACCACATGTATACATTGCCACGACCTCATCTGGACCATTTAGACACTGAAATCACCGATTGCAACTCTTAGTTTGTTTCCTTTTATATTAAAGAGCACAACGACAAGATGACTAAATTTTTTGTTCTGTGGACACTTCGTAAAGATGCACCCATCTTAGCCATTCTTCAAATGAAGTTGTGTGACTATAAATCAAAAGCAGACAACGATATGAATATTTGACACGATTTATTTCTTGTGCTGGTCGAGGGAGATTTTTGTGACAAGTGGAAAAATAGCTCATTGTTATAAACTTCTATTTTGTCACAACAGTTTCCTGTCTAATAGGGCATGCATTAAAGTGTGTTTACAAGAAGTAAAGGGTGAATATCGTAAGGCGATATTCCGATTGAAAATCTAATCTGTATTTCGTGAGACATGTCCAATGATATTGTACTTTCCGCACCATGATGAAGAGACTGCCATCACCAGACCTCTGGTCTGTCGTCTGCCATTTCTCCAAGACGTAGAGAGCGTTAACCCCGACACCAGTGTGTAAGCGGCTTTCGAGCGTATAACTACAGATCAACACGTCATGGTTGAGAACCCCTTTTATGGAGAGAGATTAGTTGTGCTTTTAAGATTAGTTATGTCGACGTTAATGTGTTGTTTTACTTGATACCATATGCAAACGACATTTCTTTCCCTTTGAAGCAGACGAGTTTAAAAAGCTTTATAAAAGTGAAGATCCTTTCAGTTCTGCTGTCGTGATATGTGAAAAAGGTTGAACAAGCATTGTGGCAAAAAGAGAAATTGCTTTTGAAAAGCAATTTCTCCTTTTGCCACAATGGTTTTTGAAAGTCGTCTGTAACGTAAAAAGACCCAAATATGTGGTGCCATGTGGCCATGAAGGGAAGCTAAACTTACATGGCTCGTGAAGCCATAATGAAAATTACTTAATCGAAGTTTATAATGTGATAACAAACGCCATTTTGCCTCATCTGAACTTGGAATAAAAACATGCTGTTGTGCTTCAAAATAATTAACTGATTAACTGAGTTTGAGCCTTACTCTAACGTGGTAGAGCTTTTATATTGATTAATACGACAAATGCCTACCCATTTTCAAAAGACATGTTTTATGCAATCGTTAGGTATTAAGAGGTTATTCACTTACGCTGTATATTTATGTGTGTCAATATGGACTCGTCGATCATACTTCCGTACAGACCTGGACATTTCGAAATAATGAACGAAACGAACATCGACAATTCATGAGCAGAGTTAATTGACAAATGCCTTCCCATTTTCGAAAGACATGTTTTATGCAATCGTTAAGAGGTTATTCTCTTTTATTATTGTTAACATAGACTAGCCCATCATACTTCTGTATAGACATGGACAAGTTTAAGGAAACGAACATGACCATTCATGACCAAAGGTAATTGGCAAATGATGTTGAATCCGAAAACAACTTATTTCCAACATCTTTTAATTTCTACACAAAAGAAATTGCTAATGCCACATAAAACATCATTCGTTTACTACTTCATTAATTATTTTGTTTATTAATTAATCTATGCATTGTTTATTCTTTCCTTCGTTTGCTTACTCGTTCGTTTGTTCGTTCGTTCGATCGTTCGTTCTAGCCATTGACATAAGCTAGAAATTTGGCAAATTGGAGTTTGATAAACATTTTTACTGACGTATACATGTTTACGTAAGAAAGTCAACACCACTTAAATCTCCCATACCAAAGTGAAAACATGGTTATATATTTTGAGGCAGACTACAATAAAAGCCTTTTTTTTTATCACACTGTACATAATAAAAATAAGGCGCATGGTCCTTAACCTTAAATAAAGAAAAGCAAGCATATAAAAGGAAAAAAAAGTCTTGGTTCTCACAGGGGGCAGCATAACGTCTCTTTTATTTTGGTAAGACATTTACGTAGATGCGTGCTAACATAAAAAAGAGCAATCATGTTTCCTTGGAGCCCTGTAAGGTTTGGCGTGACTAATTGAATTATGAGTAAAGAATTGCAACGACGGGAAACATCTTCGTTTTGCGATCTGTTATTTCTCTCGTGTTGTTTACTCTCTATGTGTCTATATTCATCAAGCGGATGTAGTCCAGTGGTTATTTGAACACCTTACTTCATATATGATCGTTTTAATGTCGATGTATTATATTGAATGAGAAACCGCTGTAACAAAAGGAGAAGTTGCTCTTAACGAACAATTTCTTCTTTTGTTACAGCGGTGTGAACCCGAAATTACAAAGGACTCTGTTATATCCATCAGTTACTTTTGCATTTGCAGTCCTTCTTCGGAATTATATGGTTAATTCACAAAGACCCAAAATAAGGAAATGGTTGAATATATAGAGAAAAGAAAAAGAAATTAACGTCACTAGCTACATAGAGTGGTAAACAACTATGCACGCCGAATTAATTGGACATGGCATCAAGACACACTGATCTTATATGGAGGGGTCATTTCTTTGGTCAAAAGGTCAAACCGGTGGCATCTCCCTTTGGCGGGGAACCAATGTTGTGTCCATGGCTTTGGCCATGTGAAAGAAATTCCATTGGTTTCCCATATCTCTTTGGGTACCGTTTGACTAAACGACTTACAAGTAATATTTGCCTAAGTAGTATTGAAATGTTACACCTCATTCCAGTGATATGTTACTTTGCAATATTGCGCATCTTTCTATTGAAAAAAGTGGAAAGGTTGTCTTGAACTTACGCAAATTCTTAGCGTAAAATTCTATGTAAAACGCTATCCTCTTCTAGAATTGTTTTGCAGTTAGGGAGCAAGGGCAATAGTTTTGCTGCCGAAATGATGTTATAAACATTCGAGAAATGGTGTAAAAATTCTATGAATTCGAAAAGACAGTTCCATAAATGTTAACATATTAACGCCTTTTTGTGTTTAGTGAATTCTGGTAGTAGCGTCGCACAAGTTTCATATCATTTCTGACAAACATCGCCCATTTCGTAAGAAAAGTTGTCCAAAAATACGTTCGGATACCTACGCAAATTTCTTTAGCAATTGTAAGTCTAAGATACTGCGGAAACACAACGAGAATAACATACTCTACACAGTGATCTCCCTTTAATCAATTGATCACTGCCATCACAAAGTTACATGACCATCTCCTTAGAGACGAATATAGAGTTAAAATGGCGGCGACACCCTAGAAGATAATCCATTAGTACTTTATTTGTAAAAAAACGAAATATTTTTCAATCTAACTGGTTAGAAATCAACATAAGAAGACATCATTACCAAATTAACTATAATATCCGAAGAAGACTTCAAAAGACATCATTTAAATTTCATCCAAACCTCAATAAAAATCTTGTGGTGGCAATGATCGGTGCAGAGTAGCAAGCGGAGATTACTGTGAGGAGTTTACACGAATATTGCAAAAGCTAACGCAGCACAGTTTAGATGAGAAAGTGTGGAAAACATAGCTTGAATAGCGTCAAGGTTGTAGCTTATCCTAGGGTCATGATATTTAATCATTGTTACAAATATAGACTTAACGCCTCTGTGTAAGTCGGATTTAGAGACCATTTTCGTCTGACAGGAAATTTGAAATGGGAAGAAAGTTTACCTTCTAATGCGTTTATTGCTCAATTCCAATATGGAAATTCACCCTAACCCAACTTGTCATTTCCGTATCACGACGCTTCTGATTTCAATTATAGTTTCAAATTTGATTTGAGGTTGTAGCATTCCAAAATATTTACGATTCCAACTAATTGAGTTGTGTGACTGTTCTGAATAGTAAAAGCAATATAAGACAAAATTTCTAAAATAAGAAAGTGATATTGTGAATCTTTAAGATTATATAACAAAAATATAGAATAAAAAAAACGGTATGGTGATATTGACATAGAAACAATTGATTGGAAACGAGAAATTGCTCCGTTGGAGCATTTTCTCCTTTTATCACAAAGGTTTCCGAAGTCTAGAGTTGTAGTTAAAACGACGTCAATCATAATGGAAAATTGGAAAATGCATATTCTGTGGTTATCAATTGCAAACTTCAAACAGTTCGTTATGAGCGTCTCCTCGATCATGATACATCATCTTGGTCCTTGTAGAATTGAATGCGTGTAGACTGGGAACCGGTTTCTCATCTGTCGAATATAGAGACTGGTATGGTACAAATCTACCAAGCAGAATTCTGGCTTGTAACGGAAGGAAAAGAAACAGCATACTGTCCTTAGAGATGAACGTTTGCCGATTCAAACGAACGGTTGGCAGTAACACGAAGTTTCCTTCACGGAAATATTGTTCAAAATGATTTGAATTCGGAATTCGGCAAACATTTGAAACAATTCAATGGGTATCTAAAGTCTGATAACAGGTGTCTGCTTCGAAAATTAATAAGGCAATGATTCAGGGGAAACAATCATGGGCTTGTTGTTGTTATTGTTTTGGGAACATTGCATTCTGAAGAATCAAATCGCTCAGAACTTGTAGGCTGCCGTGTGTCTATCTTCTGGAACGTACTGGAGCCAGTAGATAACGGGTGACCAGTCTTAACATTGAACTTTTACGAAAAGCGACATTGGCTTTGATGTATTGCAGATGCGCCGGAGTTGGTCACATCTAACCAGTTAGCAAAGGCATATTCTGTGACAAACTAAATTAAAACTCCCGTATTTCCGTAATAAGCACCTCTTCGATCAAGATGCATAATCCGGGTCCTTGGAAAATGGGACACGTCGTCTCGAACCTGTTACGGAGTATTTCCGTGTACACTACGTAGTACCCAAAGATTTAGAAATTTTGTGTTTCGACTTCTGGTGCATAGTTTTGGTAGTTATAGATTAGCTGGTAGAACACTGAGGTGTTTCCTCTATAGATGATAGTCCTGCAATTCTCTCAAAGTTTGTTCTGATTGCCTATTGCAGGACTATTTGTTCGGGATGTATAAACACAAATGCCGGAACCTCGGCTGAATTTGACAGCTAGTGCACTTGTTTTCGGACGGTACTAGTATACTTTGCTCCGTTGAAAAACCATTAACGTGTACATTTTATGACAATTTTTGAGAGTTTAATGGCCAAACTCGATATTTCTGTATAATGCTAAGCGTCGAAAACACTATTTCTCAGCAGAGTCTTGAAAATACCTGATTTAACATTGGAGTCAAGCGAATTGAAGAACCCAAAAGTAACAGGTGTATGACCGCTTGAATCTTTCAACTTTTACTTGTACAAAGTATACCAGTCACGAATTCATACAAAGGGGGATACGATAAACTGTGTTAAGATAGATGAGGGTCTCCAGAGATGCATTTCCCGGTATTCTATCATGTGTGTCTGCTTATTGCAAGCCAATACCGTATGTAGGAGCGAGAGATTAATTGTTGCAGAGTCCCCATCCATCAGCTCCGATTATCGTTTGCACATGGCACGAAGAAACGGTGTTGTAATTCAACTTTTAACATTCTATTTCGTATAATACTACAAATAGGATAGATAAAGGAAAATAACAGATATTTTGATTGCATATCGATATTACAATTTGCAGGGAAAGCGTATGAAGTGTTATCGCTTATCCTATGGAAATGACGAAACTATTAGAAGCACAATTCGGATAAGCCAGGAGTCTTAGCCATGCGTATATGTGTATACCCTCGAGTAGGATTGGTGCAGGTACTAGTATACATGTACGCATGGGCATTAACCTCAGTCTAAGTTCATATCCCTACCAATTATTGTAGTCCATTTCCAATCCACGTTTTAAAGATTCTGAATGGTCAAATTGTTAAAGTTGCCGACCTTTAATACAGGCGTCATAGATTTGACCCCAGAAGAAACACACGTTTTAAGGAGGTGTCTTATGACAAGACACTTCAGAGCTCTGGATTACCACTTGGGACTTAAAGGATAGCCATAATTCAGTATTCAATTCCGATGGAATTATAGCATTTGATCGAGTGAAAGGCTTTTAAGTAGAAGGATAGGGAGGAATGTGAAAGCAAAGACAGAATCTCTACTACAAACTACAAAACGGAGTTCATTCACAAAATACCAAAGCCCTTCGTTGTCTAATCGTTTTCAGCCTGTTAAATCGATTTGGCAAACTCTCACGAAAGTCTGTAGATATAAATATGATTCACAGACGTAAAATTCGGACTGAGAGAAAATGTGGAAGTCTGTGACTACAAGGCGACATTTACGCCAGGAAATGATATTAGTTGGGTATGAATTAGTTTGATAGTATGCTATAATTTGACCTCATATCAAGACCTTCTAGTATGTCAATCACATAAGCAAATTCAATAGATCTATTGGGACAAACACTAAGACGCCATACTTCTATGATAACTGACCTAGTGCATTACCAATTCGAAGATCTGTTTTTCTTTCCCTAAACACTAGTCTTACGCTCTAGGCATATTTACAAGTAAATGCTAAAGTCAATCCTCTACATACATGTATTTGAAATACTGACATATACGATCGTTTAACAATGGCATCTCGATATGCTATTGGACTACTTCATTTGAAACCTCCCTTGACAACTTGTAAAAATTGGTCATGGTGATTTAAAACCATGTCTTATTCAAAATAGAAAAATAGCTTACTGTGAACTCTTACGGATGTTAACTCTCGACTGACTTACGGAACACTGATAGTTCTACCCACCAAGACCACACCGCGTGGGCAATTAAGAACGAGACCTTCCCCATCCACTAATGAATCTGATATACCATCATAACTTGACATCATTAAAACGCTATGAAACTAATCAACTCATGATATATTGCAAAGAAGTGAACATCGAATAAATAACGTATCGAATGTTGATAAATAGCAGTATAGAATCAGAGTCACTTCTTTTAATGATCGTATAGCTGATATGTGTTTTCTCATGCAATATGAGCATTTGGCGTTCTATAGGAGACGACTTGAATATACCCTAGGGATCTCGTACCTAAAACAGACAGGCGATGTATTTCGAGGACAATCATTTAGAGTACCATGTAGTGTTATGAATGCCGGTAATTGCATCCAGAAAAAAAGGCTTAGGGTGGCTAGAAGATGTACCAATAAGGTATATTCTTGAACAGATGGTTTGACAACCCTCCCAATTAGCTGCTATTTGTCTACAATTGGTACATTATTCAGACCGACTTAGTTCTATTTCTCCATGAAGGATTAAAGGATATGAACTTATTAAGATGGATTATCTACATTTGTGCATCAAACAACAATAATTTGAGATTTGGTCTATATGCACCTGCTGCATATTTGTTAACCCATAGAATGCTGGGTGATTTTCTTAAAGTAGATTTTTGTGCCGTCTGGTCTCCAAAAACCTAAATATCTGTTCAATTTTGACGAGGAATGATAGTCGGGGTAGCAAACAGGTTGGATCACAGGCCAGCCGTCAAGCATGGAAGTCGGTTCCAGCACTATGAGGGTTCTATTCAAAGTTTAAGTTCAGAAAGGTGACACTGCAGATAGTTTTAGGGTTTATTACTTAAACCATTTACTAATGACGGGTTAATTATAACATAAACACCATTTCGAAGACATTTATAATCTGAACCTCCAAACCTTAGATAAGCGTTTTTTTAAAGTAACTTTATCCACATGAGTTTATGGACTAAATCATTTTTCTAAACCATCTTACAGTAATCCTTATACAATGGTACATATTCACACATTGTACTAATCGATTAAAGCATGTAGCAAATAACTTAAGGGTCGACATGTGTTGTCAAGTCTTAAACCTTTCTCATAGAAAAATGTTATCAACCTTCAAAGACATATTTGTGTACAGTGAAGCCTCGTTTATCCGGACCCCGATAATCCGGATGTCTCGCAATCCGAACGAAATTGTAAGGGATCGGAATTATTCGAATTATTACTCTTGCCGAGCAATTTCTCCTTTTCCCACAATGTTTTCTGCCCTATCAGAAGATAATTTTTGACTTCCATCACGTTTTGAAATGTCGTTTGCAAACTCTTTCAATTTTGGACGGTCGACAATTTGCCATTTTCTAAAGGTTTATTAGTATACACGTGCATACAGACCGTTTATGTCTTAATGTGTATAAGAACATGCTCTGCTTCATCAGTCCGGATGATTCGGTAATCCGGACATTTTGTTGGAAACGGACGTGTTCGGATTAACGAGACATCACTGTATATGGCTATATAGTGCAGTGTCAACAGTATTTCAACTATCTTACCACTTTCCTTGATTCACCAATACTAGGAATGGCTCTGCATTCAAGTCAGACAAGTGGTGCCGATAGAAACATCGTGATCTTCTACATTCACAAGTTATATTAACAGAGTTTCAAAACTCAGATAATCGGAACCTTTATTTGAAATGCCAAATACAGGATATCTTTTCTTGAAATTAAGGTAAGGTGAAAGGAAATATATATGATGTACTAACTTCTTTCATACCAAGAAGAAACATTCCTCTCTTTGACATGTGAAGTTTCTGTCTGTAACCTGTAAGACATATGTAATTTCTTTCAGTTAAAATTCTGGGGCCTGTCTCACAAAGTTTCGTACGACAAATTGTCTCGTAAACTGTAATATGAAGAGGAAATCAGAACTTCAGATAAAAACGTTAACCTAGACGGAAATTGAACATGAGTCATATATGAGAAATTCCTATCGTTTTTTTCTAAAGCATGCTTTGAAAAGGAAATAAAAACACAAGTTCTCTATAGTTTAAGGTATAACACACAGAAATAAGATATTGCTCAGCTTGAGAATACCATCCTTTAACATTATTGGGCGACAGAAGTGCAGTGGTAGGGCGTCGGCCTCTTGGACCGAGGGTCCCGGGTTCGAATCCCCGTTAAGCGAGGTGAACATTCCCGGGACTAACCCACAAATCGGCACGAGTACTGGTGAAGTATCCAGGAAGCAGTCATAGATAGTGAATTTAAGAAGCTTCAAATTTCTGTCACACTCGATGTAAAATGAATAAGTTTAGAGCTAACCACAATAATTTATCTTTAACCGATAGATACAGCAAGGCGTATCATGAATGAGAAAAGGATTTCACCAAAGCGTAGTAATACTTAGTTTTGCCGCGTCACAGTGCGTCGCTCAGTCGTAATACAATAAGCGAATCTCGTGTTCGACTCAGCGGTTATTCGAAATATCGAGTTAACGAAACATTACCCACTAACGACGTTATGACATAACCTAAATTAAACTTGCATGTTAGGGAACATGTGAGTCGGTATTCGTGTTTCGGGATGTCTCTGTAAATCGATAGCCTTCACGACTAATACTTCAAAACCTACATACGTAGTTCGAGAGCGCACGCACACAGTGAATAACATGCACAGGGTTGCAAGAATTGAAAAATTAGAAAAAAGTTCATATCTGTATATTTGTATAATAAAGAATATGTGTTATATTACAATACATGCATGGTAGATTTGTATGTCGTGGAAAAATATTTATTTCCTTACTGTTTCGGCAACAATTGCCTTCATGTTTGTACGCGAATAGCTGATGATTTATAAGTAAGAAGGCCAGAAAATGAAGAAAAAAAGCAAAAACGAATGAATTAAAATGGGAGGAAACAACGAAAGACCACTCATTTCAAATACAATGCATAAATCGTATTTGGAGCCTCCGTGGCCTAGTGGTCAGAGTACAGAACTTGAAATCACATGGCCCCTCTCCGCGTGGGTTCAAATCCTGAGAGGGATATGGATTTTCATGAGAGGCAGTCTCCCGACTGACTTACGGAATGCCGATGGTTCTACCCGCCTTGATCAGCCCTTATGGGCAGTTGAGTATGGGGTCTTCCTCCATCATTAATAGTCGGGCATTTCTACATAACTGAAATAATGTTGATGTGATGTAAAACCCATATGAAAAAAAAAATCGTATTTGGTTTGGGACAATCTCGATGTCTAGGAATGATGAGCCGTATATTTGAGTTTATCAAGTAAACACGTAATGAATACATAATATTGTAAGTGGCACTTACTCTTTTTGTTGATAACAATGAAAACACAATTACAAACAACGACCTTCTTTTATAAAATAATTACCCTAACAACATATTATTTTCGCCACGTTATTATAAAATGCTAAAAAATCATAAGATTTTATTATATTACAAAGATACAAAATATTCATCATAAACGGTCTTTTCTAACGCCTACGGATCTTATACGTGAAGGCACCAACCACTTTGAGGCCTTTACTTATTCCACATTGTGCAAGAGTACTGAGCACATGTATGTATCTAGGAAGCATACTCGTAAACGAATCATGCAGGTTGTGAGAACTTCCTTCACAATCGATGTAAAGCAAATAAGTTCATACGAAACTAAGGCATCGACGACATGTATTTCTATGTTTCCCCAACGCTGGCTAAAGCAATCGTCGACCGGAACAAATTGAGTGGAAGGTAATCCAATCATCTCGCCAGAGCAGTACTGTTGTCTGGAATAGACCTAGTTTATTACATATACAACCTTTTATTTTGTATTGTATTGACTCACATTTGTGAAAGTACAGCAGAATCACAATACAAACGTTGTGAAAAAGGCAGACATTGCGTTTTCTTGATATTGCAAAGTAAATACTATCATGTATTTTGTGAAATTGCCGTCTGCTTCTCTGAATCACGACCAGTAACAAACTATAAAATAATACAAAATATGTTAATTAGTCGCAATTTACCTTTTCCCACAAATGGTTGTTGGAATACGCTTCAACCTAGTAATGCTGGGTAAATTCATAAAAATAGATTTTTGTGTCGTCTGCTTTCGAAAACCTTAAATATCTGCTTAATTTTGATGAGGAAATATACTTACGTAGAAAAAAGGTTATTTCACAGGCCATCCGCCAATTTATCCGGCGTCTGGTCTTGATCTAACCTGTTAGCATAAGCATGAAGTTGGTTCAAGCATTGTGATGGTTAAACGTTACCTTTTGATGTAGAATATCATTTAACACTGAATTGATGTTAGAATTGTATAACAATCTTTTTTTCTGATTTTTATACGTTTTGAAAATCTTTATATGTAACTAAATGTTGCAAATGTGTGAGTTTTCGGGAAAATAATAAAACTTCAACAGCCATTACCATCTTTTCCCTCATCATCTTTGTAAATTTTCAATTAACGCATTTTAAATATCCTACATGCACTTTAGTCTTGCACTAAACCATTGTATACCACTTCGGTAACTCTCTCGCGTTTGCAAAGGACACACACACCACCACCATTTCCAAAACAAAAAAACCTAACTATAGAATGAAGCCGATAGACTATATATATATTAAATTAATGGCCCCACCCATTACAGCAGAGAAGGTAAGTATGATCCAATTTTCTCTCTCGGTTAGGGCAATTTCGCCGAGGACTGCCCGTGACTGCAGCCAATCTAGCGAAATATATGGAAGTCTTATAGAGGTCGAACTGGCCTGTCCAATTATTCATACATTCAGTAACGCCGTTGATTGATGAAGAGCAATAATGTGTGAACTCTGTCCAGCATACGGACCAGGCAAGATGGGAAACCTTTCCAGAGTGTCGGTTGATACCGGGCTTTCAACTCTTTGAGCAGGATGGAAACCTTTCCAGAGTGTCGGTTGATACCGGGCTTTTCACTATTTGAGCAGGATGGAAACCTTTACCGAGTGTCGGTTGATACCGGGCTTTTCACGTTTTGCGCAATAACGACCTTTCTGTGTTCTCTGTGCAATGATGGCCCTTATTGGTGCCTACATGTAAGGTCACAACTAAAAATGTTGTATTTTGTACGGATCAGGCAGAATGGAAACCTTTCCCGAGTATCGGTTCTTACCGAGCTTTTAACTATTTGAGCAGGATGGAAACATTTCCCAAGTATCGGTTGTTACCGGGCTTTTCACTATTTGAGCAGGATGGAAACATTCTCCGAGTATCGGTTGTTACCGGGCTTTTCACTTTTTCCACACGAATGCCCTTCTGGTCTTCATTGCACTGATGGTCATTCTAGATGCTTACATGTAAAGTCCAAACTAGAAACTATTTCTTATACGGATCAGGAAAAATGAAAACCTTTCCCGAATATCGGTTGACACGAACGACCCGGTGTTCTCTATGCACTGATAGTCATTCTAGATGCTTACAAGTAAAGTCCAAACTAGAAAGTTGTTTTATTTATACGGATTTGGCAGGATAGAAACCTTTCCCGAATATCGGTTGATACTGCGATTTCCTCTTTTTGATCAAATTGGAAACCTTTCCCGAGTGTCGGTTGATACCGGGATTTCCACTTTTTTTCACAAGTTGAATATAAGTGGGTGCCATGATTATACCATTGTATATAATGTTTATTCTAATTTTTGTAGAATATTATTGAATGAAGCAATTAAGGAATAAGTAATTGGTACAAACTGGATGGCAGCAATGGGTGGCAAAAATTAGCATAAAGGTGTTCAATTTCTTTTTATAGTATAATGTTTCTAATGCACTGATGGTCCTTCTAGATGCTTAAATGTACTTGAACCTTTTGCATATGATAAATGCTTAGAGCACGTATAGATGTGCTAAAAGTCTAACCTACTACAGAAACAATCGGAACTACTCGGGTATTTCCGTGAGCAGTGAAATACACCTCGGATATAAGTGTAGGGTTACAATTTTTCGGGTAAATCGGCATCCGGCAATTAACATATTTTCTAAGCGTGCACGTTAAGTAGTTCAATGTGCATGGAAGTGTTGGACAACTTTTTAAATACTTTTTTATCATTTACTCATATCAAATGGCGAAATTGTTGTTGTGAAATGTATAGTTGATTCCTTAATCAAATTTAACGACTTTTTAGATTTCACATTTAAGATATATTTTAAAAAACGAAAGTAAAGTGACGTCATTCTCGCGGGAAACAATATGGTGTCATCCCTATTATTTCAGAGGTGTTTTCATTGGATAAACCCGATGTGTTCAGATTGCTACAGAAAGCGTGGTGAACTAAAATTGTTCTGACTTACTTTTGTGTAATATACATCACACCAACCAACGTGACAGACTATCGCAGTCACGTGATTCGATATCCCACAATTCCAATTCATTTCAATTGTCTCTGAAGTCGCCTAAAGTGGGTAACCTCTATCTTTCTCAATATTGGTTTTGCATAATAAATAAGGAGGGACGTCGTGCCATTTACCGTCTGCTCGAATTAAACGTGTCCCTCCCAAACGAAACATTGTGTCTATGGCCCAAAGTCATAACAGAAGCAGACGATTGAAGAAACGTGTGAGAACGAGCGTTTACTTAAGCATTTTGGAAGAACCATTTTTACAAGGGGAACATTACGCATTGCAATTGTTTTAAAATAAATAGAAGCACGCTCCACGTTTAGTACTGTACTGAGTAGCGTGTTAGGGCATTTCAACTCAAGAGTTTCCGTTCTAATATTGATTAGACGTCGTTTCACCTCTTCATGAACTAGGGTAAACATCTACAACGTCTGGGTTAAAAGTTATACTTTAGAAGTTAACATTGAGTGTATGCACTATGTATACCAAGCCGAAACAAGCTGACCCGACGATGGGTATGAGACCAAAGCACTTTGTACATCATTATGACAGCTTGATGTTGATTTAAAGTCGCTTTATTAGGTTTTCGATTATGTCAAAATATTCCCTGTATAAAGGCGAGCAGTTAGTTTTCTTGACTTGCATCTGCCTTATCAATAGATGTTCGATCCCCAAATACCCAGAATGATACTGCTGACAATTTTTTTTCCAGTTTAATCGTGTTTGCATCGTTTTAGGCTCTCTGCATCTCGTTCATAGTGTTACAGATAAAAAATATCGATGAAAATATTAAGTTTGGTAACAAACAGAGATAAGAGAAAGTTTTAAAAGGAAGAAGGAACTGCTAAGATTGGTAACATTTACGAAAGCTTATAAAGCTTAATGAATTGATATAGAACAAGCGAGGGATAAAACGTCTCATAATCAGGGATCAGGTGCTATTATATTTTCCCCTCTAGAGATCCACACGTTGTGATGGGACCCATTGACAGATCCTAGACACCCCGGTGATGATGTATTATGTAATTGTAATAATTTACCGAGAACGCATGCGTGATTTACAGCGTCAATGGTTACATCTGTGTTTACAAGGGCAACTAATTCCTGTGAGAACATCGATTGATTCCAATGTTTGCGTCCGTTCTAGCTGAAAGGCAGTGCTCATTCATAGAGGCTGACGCTTGTAATGTGAAGTGTGAGCAGCGACTTTGGATATATTCAAGAATGTAAGAGAATATGTATTGCTGGTATTCTGCTTTCTGCGGTGTTAGATTGTTAACCAGTAAAGTAGCGAGGAGACCAGGGACCAAGTGAGCATTTTCCAGAGCACAGCACCTCTAGCCGACGCTTGGTCTCATGACTCGATGCACAAGTACCATTGTTATAGTGACCAGGCATCTATGTTAATGTCCCTTCTGTGGTAATGCACGTACACATATGCCATCGTCATGAAAATGCACGTATTTTCTATAAATTGTCATGGCGACTCGTCAGCTTTTATGTTGTAGTTGAATTATCATTGTCACGTGACAATACTTAATTTTCATGACGTAGGTTTTTGCGCCAAGAATATTTTTGGCGGTGAATTATAACAGAATTGTGTCTATATACGCAATCAAAACCATGGTATTCAATGGCATCTTAGTTCGTTTAGAAGTCCACTCTGGTAAATCTGAAATTTTATTTTAGAGAAAAAGAAACGTTTTATATAGTGAAATACCGCTTAGACGGACCGCCGTAAAGTAACTTAAATGTCATTATAAACGTCGCTCACCTCTTATCTATCAGTCTCCACCAATCAATTTCTGTTCTGAATTGATAGTATCATAACTGTCAAATATCTAAAAGCAACTTCGTGTATTAACAGTGAAACACTTTAAAGTCCTATCCCGTCATCTCATACAAAAGAGATACGATACGACCTTTACAGTTGTCACCGATGGCATGCTGGTTGCACTTGTTGATACGTATTCAATCCTTTTTGATCGAATCCAGGTTCATTGCGCAATATTTTATACGACATGGTTATTCCGGAAATGAGTGCGTGTATTATGTAACAGTTGAATGGTCACTAAGCTGTGCATTATATAGTACAAATATATGTGCACTTGGTCGTTAAAAAGTAGGACGACCCGTGAAAAAAGGGTAGGTTCGATGGACTGGGGTTTGATGGGTATTTCAATCATACTGTAGGAATCAAGTAACTTACGATCTATGCTTCGTGTATTTTCTAATATAGAAGAGCTATTGCGATACGTCCTTGCCAAGTTTCTTGACTATTAATTGTTTGAACCTGCAGGCTGCTTATCCTGTTCAATGACAGATTTAAGGCGATGAGAGAAAAACAAACCGATAATAAACCACAACAGTGTGGTTCAAGATTTAAAGCAAAGCTAAGCTTTCTTTAACTTCCTTTTTCAAAACTAGATAAGACTATATTGACTTCTTTCTACAATGAATTTGGGAAACACATATCATGAGAATCCAGATCTACTTGCATAAGAAGTTCATATGCGAGGTGCAGGTACTTGATTAAAACAAACATGACCTACGCTTGAACCTTTGATTATCTTTAGTCGATTCTTATAACTTAATAAGACAGTAGCTGTCGAAGCTTATATGACAAAGACGGTGAAAGCATTGACATTTGACAGAGCGGTTTAAGACGTTTGGGGAAGATGGTGCTTTTGGTGTATAATGGTTATGGATCTATTTGAAAAAAGGGGGAGCAGCATTTTTTTCTTGTTTCCTTATCGCAGAATTTGAACAGAAGTTTAATATAAAAAGGCTTGGAAATGATGTGTCGAGATCGGGAAACGTTTTGCCTAATAGAATCCCGAAAAAAGGATCACGTATTGTCACAACCATCCATCAATATTTGGCGCCAAATCGTCCCATCAGTAATGTATATTTTATGGCTAAGTCTACGCGCGGTTAATATCACATTATAAAAGACAGAGAGGAACGGTTAATAAGACTTGGACCAATCCATGGGGAAGGAAGTCGCAGCTTTGTAGTGAATGGCTCGGTTGTTTGAAGCTTAGATTGCGGTGTTACTCCATTTTCAATTGTATATCATTAGCCCTGCATGGTCCATTGATTCAGGCAATGATATTAGGACTTGGTGGCCCAAAGTGAATGAAGGGAGCTTTCTACAGATTGTTCTTTATGTTTTCTATGCAAAAGATAATGTTCCAAGTACTTCTAGACGTATATCGAAGTCAGTATTTTTTTAAGTAGTTCTACCTCAAATAACTTTTCTCTTGATTTTTCATTCCAAGGAAGAACAGTCTTTGGAAGCAAAACTAGATCCCATTTCATTATGTTTAGTTTGTGCTGTTGCAGTGATTTAAAATGGATTTTGAGATTAGCTACATATAAAGTGCACATATTTAGATAAATTGACGCTTCCTGAATTAATTGCACTTTTGTATCAAACAACAATACAAAAAACTGAATCTTTCAACGACATTTCGTTTTGAATTTTAATTTGCTTCTTCTATTTACAAGTTAACCATTTAATGATAATGTGTACTGGCTAAAGACATTGAATATCGGTGGTCAAATGTTTGTATGAATCATACATTTTTTTTACTGTGATGGCCAACGATAAACGAATTATCAAAGCATTAACATATGAGAAGAGGTGTCATTCTTCGGAATCCGCATGTAAAGCAAGACGTTTTGGACAAACGTTTGATGAGACACAAATAACATACCTCGATGGCTGTAATATAGGTCCGTCTGTTATGCTAACAATGGCACTCCGTTATTATCTTGCCCATAATGATAGCGTATGGATACATAACGGCATTCAAATCCAGCAGCCTATATTAGGCGACATATACAGATGATAATCTAAATACGAATAATGAGATAACATGATAGTGTTTGCATTCTTTTAGGGTAACAGGAATGTTGGTTATCTCTATAGTTAATTACATTCAATCGACCTTTTTCCAGCTATCTACAAGAGAGGTTATTTAAACCAATTATCAAGGCAAGAATAACCCATATAGATAATTAATAAAAAAAAAAAGAATTCGCTGCGAACAAAGGAGTGTCAGGTTATAACATTTTTTTTCTTAAACACAATAGCCATCAAAGGCTTATTTTGGATGATATCTGACAATCGATAAACATGTTCCATTATTTTAGATATAACTTTCTTTGCTTTGTTTAGATTGATGTGCCAGCTAAAACTTGTAAAAAATACTTTAAGGAAAACGTATCCATTTCGGTAATTTCTATCGGCATATTCATGAATGCTTCTGGAAAATGGCGCTATCACATTCACATATCATAGTACTTTAACCCTTATAGTGCTGGAACCGAGTTCTTGCTTATGTAAACAGGTTAGATCCAGGCCAGCCACCAAGTAAATTGGCGGCTGGCCTGTGATCTTACCTGTTTGCTACACTGAGTGTCTTTTTTCTTTCCTAATCAAAATTAAGCAGATATTCAAGGTATCGGAAAGCAGACGACACAAACAGCTATTTTTAGAAAATGACCAAGCATTCTAATGGCTAATGCACCAAATAATCAGCCTAATGATTGATCAAAACTTAGCAGCTCTCGTTTGAGAATGGCGGAGCTCTTTATAACGAAAATAGCCCATCTCATTCATTATAACGATGGAGATACGACTGTTTCGCTGAATCAACATCGGCTTCCCGGGCGTATATCGCATATCACATATACGCACCGATAAATAATTCATGACTCGGGGTTTATTTGTTTCCGACGATCCGATTTAACCAGGATTAATGGGAATTTGAAAGTCCTCGGCTATCTGGGAATACCAGGAATACCGAGAGCGCATACCTCTCGTTATCCGCTATTCGTCCGTTATTGAATGCCGAGAGCGCATAACTCTCGTTATCTGCTATTTGTCCGTTATTGAATATCCCCCAAAGGTCTCTAATGGACTACATGCGGTTTATATCCTCATTTGTGATAGACCAATTGTTGATATTGACAAATCGACGGGTCTGTATAATTCAAGACATTCAGAGGTTTTTTTTACCAGTTGACATGTCATAAATTGGGACGTTGTCATGAAATATGAGGTGCGATTTAATCATGTTGTTTTGTTTAATATCGCATCGAATATCCTTTTTTCTTTTCGTTTTAGTGTAAACGATGGCGTAGTTATAGATGTTTTTTTATAAGTGTATGTCGTTTATATCTCGTAATCAAATAACAAGTCAGTTTTATTGTAATGGGAGATGGTATTTGGATGTTTATAAGTGTATGACGTTTATATCTCGTAATCAAATAACAAGTCAGTTTTATTGTAATGGGAGATGGTATTTGGATGTTTATAAGTGTATGACGTTTATATCTCGTAATCAAATAACAAGTCAGTTTTATTGTAATGGGAGATGGTATTTGGATGTTTATAAGTGTATGTCGTTTATATCTCGTAATCAAATAACAAGTCAGTTTTATTGTAATGGGAGATGGTATTTGGATGTTTATAAGTGTATGTCGTTTATATCTCGTAATCAAATAACAAGTCAGTTTTATTGTAATGGGAGATGGTATTTGGATGTTTATAAGTGTATGTCGTTTATATCTCGTAATCAAATAACAAGTCAGTTTTATTGTAATGGGAGATGGTATTTGGATGTTTATAAGTGTATGTCGTTTATATCTCGTAATCAAATAACAAGTCAGTTTTATTGTAATGGGAGATGGTATTTGGATGTTTATAAGTGTATGTCGTTTATATCTCGTAATCAAATAACAAGTCAGTTTTATTGTAATGGGAGATGGTATTTGGATGTTTATAAGTGTATGTCGTTTATATCTCGTAATCAAATAACAAGTCAGTTTTATTGTAATGGGAGATGGTATTTGGATGTTTATAAGTGTATGTCGTTTATATCTCGTAATCAAATAACAAGTCAGTTTTATTGTAATGGGAGATGGTATTTGGATGTTTATAAGTGTATGTCGTTTATATCTCGTAATCAAATAACAAGTCAGTTTTATTGTAATGGGAGATGGTATTTGGATGTTTATAAGTGTATGTCGTTTATATCTCGTAATCAAATAACAAGTCAGTTTTATTATAATGGGAGATGGTATCTGGATGTTTATAAGTGTATGTCGTTTATATCTCGTAATCAAATAACAAGTCAGTTTTATTGTAATGGGAGATGGTATTTGGATGTTTATAAGTGTATGTCGTTTATATCTCGTAATCAAATAACAAGTCAGTTTTATTATAATGGGAGATGGTATCTGGATGTTTATAAGTGTATGTCGTTTATATCTCGTAATCAAATAACAAGTCAGTTTTATTGTAATGGGAGATGGTATTTGGATGTTTATAAGTGTATGTCGTTTATATCTCGTAATCAAATGACAAGTCAGTTTTATTGTAATGGGAGATGGTATTTGGATGTTTATAAGTGTATGTCGTTTTTATCTCGTAATCAAATAACAAGTCAGTTTTATTGTAATGGGAGATGGTATTTGGATGTTTATAAGTGTATGTCGTTTATATCTCGTAATCAAATAACAAGTCAGTTTTATTGTAATGGGAGATGGTATTTGGATGTTTATAAGTGTATGTCGTTTATATCTCGTAATCAAATAACAAGTCAGTTTTATTATAATGGGAGATGGTATCTGGATGTTTATAAGTGTATGTCGTTTATATCTCGTAATCAAATGACAAGTCAGTTTTATTATAATGGGAGATGGTATCTGGATGTTTATAAGTGTATGTCGTTTATATCTCGTAATCAAATGACAAGTCAGTTTTATTATAATGGGAGATGGTATCTGGATGTTTATAAGTGTATGTCGTTTATATCTCGTAATCAAATGACAAGTCAGTTTTATTATAATGGGAGATGGTATCTGGATGTTTATAAGTGTATGTCGTTTATATCTCGTAATCAAATAACAAGTCAGTTTTATTATAATGGGAGATGGTATCTGGATGTTTATAAGTGTATGTCGTTTATATCTCGTAATCAAATGACAAGTCAGTTTTATTATAATGGGAGATGTTATCTGGATGTTTATAAGTGTATGTCGTTTATATCTCGTAATCAAATAACAAGTCAGTTTTGTAATGGGTGATGGTATCTGGATGTTTATAAGTGTATGTCGTTTATATCTCGTAATCAAATGACAAGTCAGTTTTATTATAATGGGAGATGTTATCTGGATGTTTATAAGTGTATGTCGTTTATATCTCGTAATCAAATAACAAGTCAGTTTTGTAATGGGTGATGGTATCTGGATGTTTATAAGTGTATGTCGTTTATATCTCGTAATCAAATGACAAGTCAGTTTTATTATAATGGGTGATGGTATCTGGATGTTTATAAGTGTATGTCGTTTATATCTCGTAATCAAATAACAAGTCAGTTTTGTAATGGGTGATGGTATCTGGATGTTTATAAGAGGTAGTCTCCCAACTGTCTTACGGTATGCATATGGTTCTACTGAGTTTGACCAGTCTTTGATGATAGTTCAATATTGGGTCTTCCTCCACCATTAAGTGTCGACAATCGCAACCAAACTGAAATAATGTTGAAGCGATGTAAAGCCTATATAAATAGATACCGTGGTGACCGGTTCGTAATCTATTTAGGAAGACAGAAAAGTTGGCTGTACCTATAAGCTTCACAGCCTTGTTAGAAGTAATGTCATTCCGTCAGTCCGCAAAGACACTCGCTGTCAAGATGATCCGAATCTAAATGTATCGAGGTTTTCATCCCGTACTGGGAAGGACTTTTGGATTTCAATTCCTTTACTTCAACCAGTAGGCCAAGGAGACCCAACATACATTGTAATGTAAATTTCACTAGATAACATTTTCCAAGACCGACCAAGAATTTGGATAAAAGCATTGACGATAAATCTAATAAATTGCAACTAAACTATTCTTAAAGTCTAAGTTGGGACTCGGATCCATGATGAATTTGTTATATCCTTTATCTAGAAAACCCTGACCACCTAGATTCAAGTGTTCCACCCTTTAAATGCGTTAGAATATTTCAATGCATATTATTATATATTTCACCGTCATAGGGAAGAGGACTGACCTAATTGTCCTGCCGATACTCGAAAACTGCTTTTATTGAAACCAAGTACGTAGCATATAAATAGTAAGTTGCTTTTTTAACACTTGACTTCTTACTCTTATACTTTGTCCCATCTGCTGCATGCGAACTTTGAAGCCATTTTGGTAAAAGGACCAATTGTTCCCGATGAGCTAATTCTTGTTCTGTCGCTAAGGTTTCAATCAAATATCTTAACATACTAAACTTTCATGATTTATTCAATACATAAGTATCACAAAATAATAAAGAAATTGAATTTATGTCTCATTATTCTCCTTCGTCAGACGCTGCTTTCAATATGAAACAACCACACATCCCAATTTTCGCGGTTTCGTTCCTCTGTAACAGTAGTTCAATTGATCCAGACGCAGATATTTAATTGTAACACACAGTTACAGCTTGGATCATCCAAGTTACTAAAATAGTGGACTGCGGATTTCATTTGGATGACACAGAGTGCTAGTTTATGTACAATGATTATATCCGAGTTTATCCGAGAACGGTCCGAAAAGAGGTTAATTCGGGTGTCAATCTTAATGAATTCTGATAAAAGCAAGTTCTTCTCCAATGCGTGTTTTGCCAGATTAGGGGGGCCATAAAACGTTATGATAACTATGGTAATAAAAGCAACGCGGTCATAGAAGGGCCCGCTTATTGACCATCATCCGTACCAGATCTCATTAATGCTCCACCGAGGACTAGTTAAACACATTACCACCTAACAACACTTACAAACGCCCGTTATGCTCTATGTCGTAGTCTTTTTTCACGATCGTTTCTATCCAATTCGAATTGAACTTTCTTCTTAAACACATTACCACATAACACCACATTTTTGCGTCTTGCAGCTGGCGACTTACAAAAAAGGCATTGTGCCAAAAGGAGGAATTGCTTGTCCTTAGCAATTTCTCCTTTTGCCACAATTCTTTTTTTAAATCTATTCTCAAATCACAACAGCCGAACTGAAGGTTTTTGCACACGTTTAGGCCTACGAAATGCTCCTTTTGCCAAAATGCTTTTTTCAATCTATTCACAAATAACAATAACAGACAACTGTAAGGTTTGTCATATGTTTACAAAGCATTAAAGTGGTTTACATGGGTCGGAAGTATGGGGTTTCAATAATTATATTAAATAGAAAAATGAGATACAAAGTTCTGTTTACAGGCTATTGTAGGTGTGAGTAAAAAACACAAAATGGTGCTGTTTTGGGTGTTTTCGGAAGTCTGCTTCAAAGTAAAACAAAATGTCGTCTCCATGTGGTAAAGTGTTAAACACATGCATCTAGAGTAATTAATGTGGAACAGGGATGTACCACTATGATACTCTGCCACTAAACCGAACATAAAACTCTCTGTGTGACTTTGCTGTTATCGTGTCCAGCCTTGGAATACAGAGGTACTAAATTTGAGAGAGGGTTCTCTCCACACTGAATAATCATTTTATGGAAGCAGTTTGTTTTCCTTTGGATGGCCTAATTCATGGAGTGTTTCGCGATTTACGGTTTAGAAAATCGTGAACACTCCATATATCAGTTTTAGTCCATCCAGATGAAAACTGTTGGTACTCACTAAAACCGCTTTTGACTGGCCCAATTGAAAACAAGTAAGTGATAAGGAACAGGTACATGTTTGAGATCACAAAGCGAATTTTTTCCTCAAATCTGACCACGTGATTCGTCCGATTGAAAAACGGTACTCTCGAGGAAACATCAGGAGCAATGATTTGAACGGAAACAAAAGCGGACACTTTATGTTAGCTCCTTTAACATTGTATGTTAAAGTAAGAACTCCCAGGAAACGTCACAGATGGACGATTGTATGGAGTATAGTGTGTAATCTATAATAATGTGCATATGTATACATAATATAGGATTGCATTCTTCAATGGTTAAAATACTTTAGGAAATCAACTTCTTTTATGTCTACTTTAGACATTCAATGCTCGTGATACCAGAACTAAGCCATTACGGAAGCTCATATTTTAATAGCCAAATGATTTGGCCATGTCAATTTGACTTAATCACAGCTCTCGCACGACTCGTCTGAGCACCAAAGCTATTCCACTTGGACTAGATAAGAACGTTATCAAGCACCATCAACGCGAAATGATAAACATGTATAGAGTGCAAAGTGGTTTATCACGGCAAATTGATAAATCGAAGTAGCTTCTAAGCGAACTGACTATTCCCTTGAGACCAAATAGATTTCTGAAGTCCGATATGACTTTTTTTTATCCAATTATATGTCACTCAAAGTTAGAAATTATAGGTTAAAGTGTCCGATTTTCCTAAGATTGTTGTTCATCAACTTATGAATTAACCCACTAAACGTTGAAAAGCAAAGCATAGTTCATAGCCGAGTTCTGTTTTGTTCCTAAGGGAACATGGACCATAATTCAACTTTCAGAGTGGGCCTTTTACAGAAATGGAAGAAAAAGTACGTGTTACGAGAAATTAGTGAATGGATAAGAAGACATTCCGATTGCTTGTTTAACGACCTAAAGGCACTTCTGAAGATTATGTATCGCGGATGTACTTTGGATCTGTTTAAGACGCGTATAAAATTAATTTTTTCTTGAAACCCATTACCAAACAATTACGACATTTAACCACGTTGTTGCAGACGACTCTGGAAAACTCTGCCCTATCAGAAGATTATTTTCTCATTTTCATCACATTTTGAAATGCCGTCTTATATTTCATCATCTTCGGAAACCAGCTTTACAACCAGCTTTGTAATAAATGAATGTAGTTTTCCACTTTTATTACAAAAAGGGAGGTACTTAAGCTCTTTTTCCTTGCAATTTACGATGATGGGTGTTTTAATCTGTGCATTGCATATTGAGATATTACAAGACATGAAATGAAGTGCTGTTTTGCGTGCTTAAAAACCTCTTGGCAATACAATTGACATGCCTTTCGGAAGATAAGCAGCTAAAAGGATTTTCATCTTCAATATTTATCACTTCTTATTGAATAAGAATAACCCAGCATTACATAAAAAGAAAATAAATAAGCAAACAAAGATCCGATATGCTTTTAAACATGTTCGTTCTTTTATCCCACTGGAATATGATTTATGGCATGTGGTGGGCGTATCACGTACGTTTAATAGCAGGCTATATGTTTGATATGAAAGCTCTTACCGCCACGGACGAATTGCTTAACCCTTATAGTGCTGGAACCGACTCATGTTTATGCAAACAGGATAGATTTACTTGGCGACTGGCCTGTGATCTAACCTGTTCGCTACTCTGAGTATCTGTCCTCATCAAAATTAAGCAAATATTAAAGATTTTAGAAAGCAAACGACACAAACATATATTTTAAGTAAATAACGCAGCATTCTTAGTGTTAATTATTTTTATACACCTGCAATGGACGCTTTTGGAACGCCGTAGTAGTCTTTTACCAAGGAATGATATGTAACTTTGTCATATATGTTTTGTCTCTTGTCAAATGCAAATCCTCTCTTGTTTAGCTGCAATGTTTATTTGTTGAAATACAATACTGCCTTGTTATAACACTCATATTGTCTTGTGCATGTGTTTGATAAGAAAACAATTTCTTTGACAAAGCATCATACCATTTTAACACGGCATTATGAGTGTTTGACTTGTTAAACTGATACATAAACAAGACAGCATGGTTGTTGTAATAATTTTAATGTGGAACACTTTAGGTCCCGAATTCGAGCCCTGGATCAGCTAATATTCTTACATTGAATAAGACGATTGTGTCGTGATTGTTTCACTATCCGTCGCTTAAACTGCGTGCCGTGATTGTTTCACTATCCGTCGCTTAAACTGCGTGCCGTGATTGTTTCACTCTCCGTCGCTTAAACTGCGTGCCGTGATTGTTTCACTATCCGTCGTTTAAACTGCGTGCCGTGATTGTTTCACTATCCGTCGTTTAAACTGCGTGCCGTGATTGTTTCACTATCCGTCGCTTAAACTGCGTGCCGTGATTGTTTCACTATCCGTCGTTTAAACTGCGTGCCGTGATTGTTTCACTATCCGTCGCTTAAACTGCGTGCCGTGATTGTTTCACTATCCGTCGCTTAAACTGCGTGTCGTGATTGTTTCACTATCCGTCGTTTAAACTGCGTGCCGTGATTGTTTCACTCTCCGTCGCTTAAACTGCGTGCCGTGATTGTTTCACTATCCGTCGTTTAAACTGCGTGCCGTGATTGTTTCACTATCCGTCGTTTAAACTGCGTGCCGTGATTGTTTCACTATCCGTCGCTTAAACTGCGTGCCGTGATTGTTTCACTATCCGTCGTTTAAACTGCGTGCCGTGATTGTTTCACTATCCGTCGCTTAAACTGCGTGCCGTGATTGTTTCACTATCCGTCGCTTAAACTGCGTGTCGTGATTGTTTCACTATCCGTCGTTTAAACTGCGTGCCGTGATTGTTTCACTATCCGTCGCTTAAACTGCGTGCCGTGATTGTTTCACTATCCGTCGCTTAAACTGCGTGCCGTGATTGTTTCACTATCCGTCGCTTAAACTGCGTGCCGTGATTGTTTCACTATCCGTCGCTTAAACTGCGTGTCGTGATTGTTTCACTATCCGTCGCTTAAACTGCGTGCCGTGATTGTTTCACTATCCGTCGCTTAAACTGCGTGTCGTGATTGTTTCACTATCCGTCGCTTAAACTGCGTGCCGTGATTGTTTCACTATCCGTCGCTTAAACTGCGTGTCGTGATTGTTTCACTATCCGTCGCTTAAACTGCGTGTCGTGATTGTTTCACTATCCGTCGCTTAAACTGCGTGTCGTGATTGTTTCACTATCCGTCGCTTAAACTGCGTGTCGTGATTGTTTCACTATCCGTCGCTTAAACTGCGTGTCGTGATTGTTTCACTATCCGTCGCTTAAACTGCGTGCCGTGATTGTTTCACTATCCGTCGCTTAAACTGCGTGTCGTGATTGTTTCACTATCCGTCGCTTAAACTGCGTGCCGTGATTGTTTCACTATCCGTCGCTTAAACTGCGTGCCGTGATTGTTTCACTATCCGTCGCTTAAACTGCGTGCCGTGATTGTTTCACTATCCGTCGCTTAAACTGCTTGTGTTCTTAGCTAGAAAACAGTAGCTGGTTTAGAAAGAAAGCTAATCAGTACTGTCGAAAAGATTCCAAATCAATGGATGTATGTGGAAATCGCAGGGATATACCCAAACAGACGGAATAAATACCCTAGCTTAATGCCCTTATTCAATCAGTCAACGAACGAATGTAGATACAATACTTTCTCTAATAGCAGTTGAATCAAGCGAAGGATTTTCTGATATATTTTTGTATGTAAATTGTGATTGCTTTTGATACAATATTGACATATGTGCTTTCTTAAGAGCTGACGCACCGAACACTTAACAATGGACGTTTCATATCAGAATTGATATACGTATATTTGATTTGATGCTAGGGACCCATTTACCAGCAGGCTGATGAAAGTTATGTTCATGAGCAGTCAAGCTAGTTTTTTTTCTTTTAAAAACTCAAGAAATTACGTTATGAGGTATATTGCAAGCAGAGTAATGCACATTGCTTTAATCATGTAACACGGGGACATGGTTTCCCTTTACCGCCTTTCATCATGTTTAAATATGGGTACATGCATTGTCAAGTAGCGATTGTATATGGTAAATGTTAATTTTGACCATATATCTAAAATTTTGTTTAGATTGATAGATTGACAGTAGAGAACGATCACCAACAATTAAACTTTGTTTTGATAAACATTAATGTTCAACTTGTTATCTCATTTAATAGCTACATACCGCTAACTGGACAAATATACTGCGACATTATTAAACTTGTTGAATTGTTTAACAGTTTAACGTTAAATTGACTAGGTTAGTAGGTTTTACTAGAATTAATTGATGGCAAAAGACAAGCAATGTATCTCTGTCCTTTTTCATTTTTTCACATTGTTTGTTTGTAACTTAAAAGTTATCTCAGACGACAATTATTTTGATCTACATATTAATTTCTGTGTGCTGTTATATTTTACCTGTTGTTTGCCCGTTATGAGCAATTGCTACGTTTATCAAGATACTTGTTTAAATCTCTATGTCTTTGTCCATAACTTAACATATTCCTGCGATCTAGCAGGAAAGAGCGAGTTAATGAAACAATGGATAATGCCGGAGTTTTCCCAAGGCTTAGAAATTCTAAACCATTGTTATTTAAACATGAGCTCTAAATGGGACTCTTTACTTTAAACGAAACCTCTCGCTTGATTAGTCAAAATGATACATAGGAATACTGGAGTATATAAAAGTAGGAACATAACACCGTCTTCGTGTTGTCGATTAGACAGAGTGCACATAAGGAACGAAATCTTAAAAGATAGACTTCCTCTATGTGCCTTTCCGTAATGCTCTTTTTGGCATTCTAAAAGTTGGTAAGTGCATGATGATGTATTCATTAAAGCTGTGCAAATACAGACCTATGTTTTTACGTAAAAGGCTGAAGACAGGTTGCGTGTGCAGTTCACATTTGTCCGGGAAAGGACGATATGGGGAATATTTGTACAGGACGGCCTTGAATAAACGATACATCCAGAAACAGACTTTATACACGTAAGCAATAAAGAACATTTCATAAATGTTGTTTCCTCTACTATGAAATAGAACTCAGCATACTGTGAATGACAGGAAACCCATTTAATATGACGTTTGACTATGCCAAGGAGAATTCACGAAAAAAACAAAATTCGTCTAGAACATCACGATGCTAATGAAATGGCATTGCCGAAGATATGTAACTAGGGAACAACATCTAGACTGATTGGCGTAGGTTAAAAAAGTTTGTTCCACAATCGAAAAAAATTAAACGAATTTAAACTAAAAGAGAAGTATCCTAACGAAGTTCATTACCGAGAGCTATGTCTCTTTCCTTCAAATGGGATTTAGGGACGGGTCTACATTGCTTGTAAAGGTAGGTGGCAAACACTTAATCCGAAGAAAACAAAAACACCTAATTTCAGTATAGTTTAAAGAAGTCATTGTGATATTAGTTAAAGTATGAAAAACATACTTTCTTTTACTCTTCTTTTATACATATATGTCCGAGCACTTGGCCCGTTTTACTAAACAGTTTACGCTTAAGATTTGCGTAAGTCTAAAACAACAAGTCCTTTTATTTCAATATTTGGCAAAGCAATATTGCAAAGTAACACATCATTGGAATCGTCTCTCCGAGACGCTTCCAATGACGTGTCACATTGCAATATTGTACTTTCATTGAAGATATTATCCATGATAATCAATTATGACTTACGCAAACATTTTCCGTAAGTTGTTTAGTAAAACGGGCCCCTGCTCTTTCTTAACATACTACGCTTACATTTAATACGCTTATTCAAACAGATACAGCTGTATGTAATACGTATAGAGTGGAGACAGATACAGCTATATGTAATACGTATAGAGTGGAGACAGATACAGCTGTATGTAATACGTATATAGTGGAGACAGATACAGCTATATGTAATACGTATAGAGTGGAGACAGATACAGCTGTATGTAATACGTATAGAGTGGAGACAGATACAGCTGTATGTAATACGTATAGAGTGGAGACAGATACAGCTGTATGTAATACGTATAGAGTGGAGACAGATACAGCTATGTGTAATACGTATAGAGTGGAGACAGATACAGCTGTATGTAATACGTATATAGTGGAGACAGATACAGCTGTATGTAATACGTATAGAGTGGAGACAGATACAGCTGTATGTAATACGTATAGAGTGGAGACAGATACAGCTGTATGTTATACGTATAGAGTGGAGACAGATACAGCTGTATGTAATACGTATAGAGTGGAGAGAAGCGTAAGGCTGTAATGAAATTGCAGGGTACGCCCAGATAAAATCAGTGGAAAGACAGAGAAAATCAGCTGACTACGTGAATGTCTGGGCGGTGAATGTCGACTTCTTTCGCTGGTTTATCGGATCAACACAACCCTCTAGGACAGACCAAAATGGTCACTGCGTTACGAGTAAACAGTCACGAAGCTCATTGACATTGTCTTTTTTTTTATCGTTAGATAGTCACGTTGAAACGTTATTCACTGCTGACGTTGACGTCAACGAAAAGTATTGAAAAAGTTCGAAAGAAAAAAGAAAGAAAAAAAGAAAAAACGAAAGAAAAAAATGACGGGTCTCCATGTCTTAGTATCGATTTCAGAATATAACGGGCTTTTTAAGGCATTTTTATAATTACTTTCAAGTCTTGCTTACTTGTTATCGATACTTTGGAATTGGCTGGAGGCTTTGACTGGATGTCCGAAGGATCATATAACAAAATGACATGATATCTACAATTTATCTAGCAACTAGCCCATCCACTGACTGATATCGCCTGCCTGATATAAATAAGTGATATCAGGTCAATGCGTCACGTGACGTATCACATGATCAACATTGCCGGAACTACTTTTGACCTACTGAAACAATCACCGCATATACACAAAGTAGTCAACACGTCAACAAGAACTCAAGATTCCCGATAATTTTGATATTTTAATTTTAAAATATAACTGTTTATGAAAAAAATATTAAATGCAAACAATAAACTTAATAATCATAACTTTGAAAAGTTCCTGCTTGAGAAAAGAGGCAAATCCTCAATAATTATAAAAAAAAAATCGAAAAAAGATAAATGATGACCTTGATTATTGAGAAATTACTCTGTATTTCCAGTAATGATTGTGATTTATAGAATAACTTACACCACGACTTAACAATACCTTGCTGTGCCTTGCCTTAAGAAAATGATTTTGATATCACTGTGACAAAAGAATTATTCAACTGTTCAATATGAGCAATAAATCCTTTTGGAGTTTTGCCATGATGATCTCTATTCTCTACCTGATATCTTGAGAAAAACATTATTTTTCATATCATAATCATATATAACCATTCACAACATACATCATGGGTCAATAACACCAACTTGCTATTTTCTTCTAAATGGCAAGAATTTGAAACACTGTGAAAGAAGGGGTTATTACTTATGTCAAGCAAATTTTCCTCATTCACTCTTTTTCTTTCAAATCTTAAAGAAAAACTACAGAGGCAAACTACTATAAGGTTATGAATGTGTGGAAATGAAACCATTTCAATTTCAAAGCAACACATTGTTGACCATCCCAAATTAATAGAGTAGACATGAATAGGAATATTTTTTTTGGAAAGAGAAATTGCCTAGTTTAAGAATTTTTCCTTCAAATAACATTTTCAAGAGTTTTCTGTTGAATTCAAATAGTATAAAATAATGATGTATGCTGTTTTTATACATTTTAAGCAGAAATATTCAGAAATCAATGTGTTGATTAGCTTGAAGGGTGGAAATCATCAAGGAAAAATGAAAAAATTGGCTCATATTGAAAAAAAACTTATTCTTTCTCAACAACTTTTTTTCTAGAGGTGTTTGCACACAACTCTTACAACATTGTCATTGTTTGGTTATCAGCTAATAACAGATGATGTCTGGAATATCCAATACAAGTATAGCATCACAGTTCTTTCTCTCAGACTTGGCCCATCAAGTTAAGTGAATTTTGTTGTAGAAATCTGGAATTCCACACAGTCCTGAAAGTAGAAATAGAAAACAATTTAGGAAATTAATTCTGAATAAACATGTACTTCATTTGTGTTCAAACACAGAAAATCAAGACAAAGACAAGTTCAACAGAAACAACAAGATATATGCAATAGATATTAATAAACTTTTTGGAATAGAAAGGCTCTCAGGTTTCTCCCATGAATCTTCCCCTTTAATCTTGCACAGTTCAATCTTTATCTAAATTTTGATCAGGTGTGTTTCTAAGGCAGATGATTGGTATGTTAAAATGACAATCCCAAAGAAATGTTTGACACGGCAAGAATCAATAGAAAAAAATGACCTACTACTCTGCTAGGAATGATATGGTTAAAATGTGAGGGGCCCAAATGTATTTGTCACCAGTCTAACAGAAATAATACAAATTACAGGACAGAAATGTTCAGTCGGTGCGCAACTAGATCTATTCATCTTTTTGAATGACAATAACAAGATGTGCTTGACAATCTAAGGAAACAAAAATTATAAGTGAAACCCACCTGCAACTCTCGGTTATAGTGATTGTGGTTCAGAATGCTTAAGCTCTCCATCCGCTCACTGAACTCCAGGTTTCTTTTCCACCGATGTCTTCATCCCATCGTTCCAATCATGAATGGTTATGACACCACAACAAATAACAATACATTGAGTTAAATTGCTTCTTTTTCTATGGAACTGTCTTGAATGTCGGATCCATTATCTTTTACTAATGCTATAGTCCAAAGTCCGCAGAATAATTCATCGATAGACCGTTGTCATCGGGTTTTGTTTTTCGAAATGATGACTGTGTTTACTGTCCTTGTACATTATGTCATAATGTGTAATGAATTCTATGCATGAGTAAACATATCGAAGCGAGGCCGAATTGAGAACATTTTGTAGGGCGATCTTTTCAATAAGGAATTAAAATAACTGTCAAATAAAGATATGTCCATCCAGTTATTACATTTGAGTTAAATTGGGTTTAAAATCGATCAAAACAACGGACGAAGTACTTTTTGTCATTACGTCACTTAGCGTAATCTAGGTTGAGCTAGTAGTGGATCGAAATTATGACGACGAAATGGATAGAGTTTTGACGCATATTTGCGACAACGTTTGCGACATTGTATTATATAGATCTAAATCTTCCTCAGAATGAAATTGAATACTTTGCATCATAAGAAATCTTATGTGAAACAATGAAAGATATAAATGAAAAAAAAAGATGTTATTTATAAAAACATAATCCCTAACCCTAACCCTAACCCTAACCCTAACCCTAAGCCCATTTACGTCACCAGGCCACTTTACGGTTGTGTTAAAACTCAATCCACTTTGTATATTCAAGCGATCCATTACTACGTCGTCGCGTAATCTACGTCATCGCGTACTTGGGTCAAAAATTACTACTTCGATTGATTAAAATAGAGTAAAGCCTGATTCATCGCGCTTTATAAGAATTGTTGTCTGTATCTTTTTCTTAAATTTATCGTTACTAGATAAATAGAATATTATGCTAGTGTCTTTTGTTATCAATGTTATCGGTCAGGGTAAGGAAAATTGATAAAGGGCTCGGTAAACCTCGCCCATTATCAATTCTCCTTACCCTGACCGATAACATTGATAACAAAAGACACTAGCATAATATTCTCTATTTACAACATTTTCGCTTGTATGCTCACTCCTTATTCCTTTGTATATGAATTTGCTTAAGTCAACACACGAAATCATAAATAAAACAGATACGAACATTGACGAACGTCCCACAACGTGTCCGTCGGCATCAGCTATTTGAACGACTAAGCACTCAAACTCCTCACAGTTGTCCCTCTTTATGGGATTGATCACTGCCACCACAAGTATCACATGATCATTTGTTTAGAAACGAAAATGGCGTTTATAGATGGCGGCGGCACCCAAAAATATCATTATTTTGTGCTTAATCTGTAGAGAAAATGAATTTTATTTCAATGTCACTGGTCATAAATCAACGTAACAAGACATTGTTGCTAAATTAACTTTATATCCGGTGAAAAACATTGGTTAAGATGGTTGACTCAGAACTCCGGGGTCACGGATTTTGCCAAAACCTCTTGTACGTCGGAGTGTCAATTAACAATGACGCTTTAGAGCCATAGCCTTGTTCTATTGACGCCAGCAAAGCCGTAACATAACTAAAGAATTGCACGGCGTCACACCCCTTACAAAACCCATATAAACTTACCATCTCAGTAAAATGAATAGCTCAGTGATATGAAGCCCGTACAGACCCATATAGGCTGTAAAGCTTTAGGTCTTCATCCATTTATTACAAGCAGGACGTTGCACTGTTCATTCTTGGTAGAGTTCGTCTAAAACAATAAGACGGTGACGAGAGTTCAGCATTCTACTCGCCGACGGCGAAGCAATTGCATCTTTGCGTGGGTCGACCCGCAAGTGCACAATCAATAGACAAGAAGTCTGGTTTAAGGCCGCCCGCTAAACTGATATATTTAGTTTGTTAGGGAAATAATAGATCGAGTCTGAGATCATTTGTATACGTCTGTTTTCTGGATCTGCTCGAAAGCCGGGGTTAAGTCTGACGAAAAGTGAGAGCTTTAAAAGTTGGATTGTGTTTCGAAATGCCAGTTTGAAACCTATCGAATGAATCAATATTCCAATCATACTGTCAATCAATAGAGCAGTTTGACAATTATATAGGGAAGAAAAGCTCGATCTATCAAGAAATCGAGCATTCATCAATTAACTTAGGATGCATTTGATACTTCAATCATTCAATCCTTCAGTCAACAAAGTTGTAAGCAGTATAGTTTCAAACATTGAATAAATCGAATAAACCATCTTTCATATATTCATTTCTTAATAATTAATCAAACACTATAGCAAAAACACAGAAAAATATAATTTTCGCACAATCAATAAGGTATGTAGACATTAGACATGCCATTTGTGATAGTTTAACGGTATAGAACAGATTGATTTGATTAAATTCGAGGGTTCAGTGAAAAACTATTGTAAGTTCTTCATAAACGTGAACCACTTACTGTAATCGTGCACTGACCCCATGCGTTACCCCTGTCAAATATGAAGACTGTGAGACAAAGAGAACCAACAAAACGTGAATGGTTGGGAGTTGTAAAGGGAAGATACACAATTATGTTTCCAAACTTACGTTACTTGGCGTTTGAACTACGGTGTATGCATCTTTAACATAATAGACCGGTTGAATGAAAGTAAATTTTAATGAAAAGTGTTTGCATTCATCTAACAGATAAAAGCCGCCCAAAACCATTGGAGGAAAAAACCTTACCTGTGCAATGATGCGGTCCTGACGTCACTACCAAAGGAAAATATAGAATTTCTAAGACAAAGGCCTCTTGCCCATTATACAATATATCTATATCAAAACACAATATTTTCATGATTTATGACTGAAAGATACAGTATGTATTAAATCTTTATACCAAGGAGGCAATAGGGACAATACGGTTTTCCCAAAATGTGGTTTCCCCCAAACTTTGAAAAAAAGTGGACACTCATTCGTATTATCAAGAAAGAAAAGCCAACAAACAAACAAAGAAATCTAGAGCAAAGAAGCGAGTCTCAAGGCCATCTTAAACGACCCATCGGTATTGAAACAACAGTAAGTCGGCCATGTCTAAAGGCATTGAAAAGAATATTCCCGTAATTTCAAATTTATGGTTTACATTGTCTGGAAATGTAATAGAATATTTATAAAAGCACCAAGGGACTTTACAAAACAAATAAAATGAAATTTGAGAAACGGAAGTGATAAATTCATCCTTTCGCAAGCTAGTGGAAATGCGTTGTTTGCGGAGATGGTTCCTGGTCATGCGCAAACGGGTCCTGTCTGAGGAATATTATTCGTCGACGAAGGGGTGTAGACATTATAAACAGAATATTCCCCAGGATTCTTTTCTTGCGCTGAGGTGCTTGATGCATGGATGGGTTGTACATGCATGAACATGGTGAAATTTTTGAATTAAAGGACAAAAATAACTGTTTTATGCCAAATCGAATGTAACAAATAATGTCACAAACAAATCGACTGGCTGTGTGACAAATTTAAAGCACTGTGGGTAAATTTTATGCACATTGGAAAAGTTTCGGGTGCTGAGGTAGGGCTAATTTTGAGATTCAGGCGCTGTGGCCCCACAGAGCTTTAAAGGTTTGGGAAGACCCTGGTAAATAAGTACATAGCCTGAGGTCCAGGGAACCATTCTACTAAACAACTTATAATTGAAAATATTTGCGTAAGTCATAACTAATAAACATGGATAGTATGTTCAATGTAAGTGCAATACTGCAATGTGACACATCATTGGAAGCATCTCGGAGACGATTCCAATAATGTGTTACTTTGCAGTACTGCTTCGCCCATTATTGAAATAAGAGGAATTGTTATTGTAGACTTACGCAAATCTTAAGCGTAAACTGTTTAGTAAGACGGTACCAAGGACCCCATGCTTAATGCTATTGCGGGGTATATGTACGAACATTGCTACCAATATTAATAGATAACGTGCAAAAACGTATTGGAGGCACCAAAGCATAAGGCATATTCGTTTATAGGACCGTAAAAGGTTGTATCTTTGGAGTGAAAGCATAAATCCTAAATTCAGGTAGAATATCCATAATCCGCCATTTGGAAACTTAGTCCCTCATCGTATTACTTCGGTCGTTCTCGGTGTAATGCTAATAGTTCCGGCACTGACTGATGTAAATGAGAGCGACCGAAATAGTCCGACGAAAGAAAGAGTTTCAAGATGGTGGAGTATTGGTATTCTACGTTAATGCCAAAGTGTTCAAATAGTTTTCCAACATCTATGAGATTCAATTAGTCGTTGAAATGACATTAAGAAATGAGATTTGTCTAAATTCACCTCTTTATTTTCTGCACATATTCAAATTCCAAAACGGAATCATCAGATTGTGCATTACCCTTTTTTTCAGTGGTATTTATCAGCAGGACTGTTGATAACAACAGACCGCTGGATCATAAAATACGTTCGTTTTAACTGTCATGTAAGATATCGCCTAGTTGTCAAGTTGATTGGCTGTAAATCGGGAATCTTGGTTTTGATCCCCACTGTAAACTGCACACACGGGACAGATTTCCTAGGAGTGTGTCCATGTGCACGAATACATAGGCCTACATGTAGATAAACATAACGGAGTCTTAGAGGAAAGCCGTAATGCAACTGTCTAATTTGATTCGGTGTTTAACGCTTTCCCAAACAAAAACGACATTTTGACACTTTGTTACAGACAAGTTTAGAAAGAATTGTGGGCTAAGGAGAAATTGCTCGTAACGAGCAATTTTTCCTTTTCCCACAATTTTTTCTGGCCTATCAGAAGATTATTTTCCAATTTCATCACATTTTGAAATGTCGTTTGCAAACTCTTTCAATTTGGAACAGTCGAAAATTTGTTGTTTGGGAAAGGATTAACACGAAATATTGTTGTAAATCATTGAAAACCTTATTTTTAAATAAAAATACAAAAGACAGTCTATAACCAAATCGGATCATGCATCATTGATGTCTTATCTGATTCAAAACGGACTCTTTTTATTTTTCAATTGATTATTCCCGTTTTAATATTCTGAATAAATGCATTAGAAACTCAAAGGTACTCAGCCGAAATGGGATATTTCGCGGTAATATGTATATCACATGATGCATTTTGATAACATATCGTTACATCAAATGTGTTTTAGCTTTTTCAAGAGAAATAATTCACTTAAAGAAAATCCTTATGCGGTCCTTGCACCCCCTCTAGCGTTCTTTATGCTATCATTCATCTGCCTTATAAATATATATATGTATAATATATATTATATGTGTTAATGCTCACAGTCAATATGCTACTCAGGGTACCCTTTTACTTATCAACTCATGCTTAAAATTTGCTTAAGTTTGAGACAATATTCACTCTTATTTCAATATCGGGCTTAGCAATTTTGCATAGTAACACATGAATGGAATGTTCTCTCCGAGACGCCTTCATTGACGTGTCACATTGCAATATTGTACTTTTATACATGATAATATCCGTGCATATCCATTTTGATTCACGTAAACATTTTCTCTTTATCATTAAGCAAAACGGTACCTAGATAACTACTGTTACGTCATAGGCGCTTTCGTTTAAGTTATGTTCAAACGCCCTTTTCAAATCAAATATTTCTCAAACATGTATTCTTCATGTTCCAGGTCAAATTCTTATTTCTTTTCGATAATCCGAGCACACATTGCCATTCAAACAGTTCAATATACTAAATAATTATGATGCACGCTAAATGACATTCGCTGGCGATGAGCCTAAAGCTTTTATTCATTCATGCATTCCATGTTGAAATCAACAAACACCAAATTCTAGCTCAGCCGCAATTCTTGTTTGCGTGTGCGATTTTTTTTTAAATTCATGACGGTCAAAATCGTATTTTTTAGTTCCAAGGAAGTCTCATTCCTATAGAATCGGATATGGCGTTACGTCGGCTGTCTAAGTTACTTTCGCCGCGAGACTTGTTTGTACTCTCGCGGGAAATCACCGTCCGTAACATGGCCGATAATTAAACAACAACAACATCGCGGTAATGTACCCCTAAAGAATGCTACTCCACGTCATATGACAGCCTGTTTATGTCCATCTGATTGCAGAGGCATGCCCTGTCTGGGTTTTTGTTTTAATGTACTTTCCTTTAGCATGGGGATTTACAGCATATTTATGCCAATTTTTAAAGCGTTTTAAGTCGTTGTTTTTAAACTGTATACACCTTCAATTTGTCAGCCCGGTTGTAAAGCCTTCCTCACATAAGTATCAAGCGAGGAGACGGTATTTGAACATTCATAAGAGACAGTCTCATGGTTGCATTAAAGGAGAGCAAAAGGTTCAACTCGGCTTGACAGGCCTTTTTGTGCAGTCAAGTTTGGGGTCTGTCTTCGTTATGAGCCAGACATCGTAAGATAACTTAAGTAACGTTGACAATATGTAAAACCAACGTACATTTTTTAATATATGAACACAAAATTCATTACCAGCTTTGGACGGTACTTCTACGTGCCCAAGGGCGGGGTTAGTTAATGCGGCGAACAATCATTGTAGATTTCACAAGAAAATGTCTTCTTTTTTTGTCATGCTGTCTTTAACCCGATTTCACAATAAAAAATGGCCAAAAAAGGCTTGAGCATCATTCGCAAGCAACTGTTCTCCAATTATGCATATCTCATTTACTTCTCCGTATCAGATAATGGGTTCCTTAAGCACGGGGGTAGGGGGCTGAAATCCTGCGAATAATAAACCACGCTGGCCATTACGCCCTTACCATCGTCCGTGCGAACGGTCTACTCTTCTGATTCCGAATGAAGCTGATTTTCCCGCCAATTAAGCAAATGGGGCTGATAAACAAATGAGGCGGATCATGAGAACAGTGTTACAGTCACGTACTCCATCAGTAATGGGGACTTCAAATCACATAGCGGATATTAGGCGTAAAGTAATGGGATATAAGTAAATCCATGCCCTATATACGGGTTACGTGCCTAGCAATATAACGACACATGGCGGTTAATTGCAGCGAAAAATGACATTTCGAATACAAAAGTAAAGTAAATAAAGAAAACAAAATCAAAAAGGTACCTTATCGGTAATGGGGACTCCAAATCACATTTGAGATAAAAGGCGTAAATTAATGGGATATTAGTTAATCTATGCCCTAAATATGGGAAACGTGCCTAGCGCAACAAGAATGTTACGACACGTGGCGGTTAATTAGAGCGAAAAATGACACTTCTAATCCAAAAATGCAGTAAGGAAAACCGCAAAAATGTTAACTAACAAGGGCGAAAACTGACAATTCCGTTTTGTTTGAGTTTTTGTCTAAACCTTTTTAACAAAAGAAGACATTTATTGTGCTGCTTACTTCAAATATGCTTGTTACATGGCATAAATAGGTCAATTTGTTGTCCAAATAATCGTAACTTTGGTTGAAATGAACACGAAACAGTAGTCACTCTCTATTACTGCTTCCTGGATACTAAGCCAGTACTCGTGACGGTTTGTGGGTTAGTCCCGGCAGTTTTCACCTTGCCCATTTTTCCCCATATATCATAAAGCAAGCGTACCACTTTTCATGAGTTTATTTGTCTTATGCTTCTTCTTACAACTTGTACAAGTCATAATTTCCCATAAGGAATCGTGAGCTAAGATCCTGATTATGACGAATCATACGACAGACAAACAAGAAGTTAAATACTCCCAAGCGTGGATCACTGACCACATAAAACATTTTCCACTAGACACGTTTTCAACTCAGGGGTCTCATCCTATGAAGTCGGGTAATTACCAATTAGTGCACTGAATCGCCGAATACTAACCACCCAAAACACAAGACGAACATGGGAATGTTGAGGAACTCTTGCAAATATTATGGGCGACAGGTGTGTAGAGGTAGAGCGTCTGCCACTATTACCGAGGCCCGGATTCGATCTCGGTTTGGCGAAGTGAAAATTACTTGAACTAGCCGACAAATCGGCGCGGCGAAAAAGACCGGTGAAATAAAAGAAAAAACAACGTTATTATTCGATTAACCATTGTAGCTACTGAATCAAATACGGCATGTTTTCGTTCTCAGTTATATTCGTACCTAATCCACATACCTCAAACATCTATGTATCGAGGTCTCCTTGTGTCGAACTTTTTCAAGAGGTCCCTTCAATTCGAGACAAAGAATTCCTACTGTATGTTGATTCGGTGATTAACACTTAAAATTGTTGTAAACCATTGAAAACCTTTTCTTTTTATACAAATACAGAAGGCAGTCTATATCCAAATCGCATCATGCATCGTTGATGTCCTATCTGATGCAAAACGGACCCTTTTTATTTTTTAAATTGAATATTCCCATTTTAATATTCTGAATAAATGCATTAGAAACCCAAAGGTACTCAGCCGAAATGGGATATTTCGCGTTAATATGTATATCACATGATGCATTTTGATAACATATCGTTACATCAAATGTGGTTTAGCTTTTACAAGAGAAATTATTCACTTAAAGATAACCTTTTTGTGGTCCTTGCACCCTCTCTAGCGTTCTTTGTGCTATCTTTAATCTGCCTTATAAATACATATATGTATGATCTATACATTATATTTGTTAAAGCTCACGGGCAATATGCTGCTCAGGGTACGTTTTCTCTAACGAGCTCATGCTTGAAATTTGCGTAAGTTCGAGAAAACATTCCCTCTTATTTCGACGTCGGGCTGAGTAATTTTGCATATTAACACATCAATGGAATCTCCTCTTAGGCACTTCCAATGACGTGTCACGTTACGATAGTGTACTTTTATCTATGATGATATCCATGCGTATCAGTTTTGACCTACGCAAATACTTTTTCTTAGTTGTTAAGTAAAACTATACCCTGGTAAGAACTGTTACGAGATGCGAGCTTTTGTTTTTGCTACATTCAAATACTATTTTCAAATCAAATATTTCTCGAAAATGTATTCTTTATGTTCCAGGTCAATTTCTTATTTCTTTTTCCATATTACCAAACACAACTAAGCCTGTAATAAGTTGAATATACATATACTTTGAACTATATAATCATGATGCACGCTAGATGAAATTAGCTGTCGATGCGCTTAAAGCCTCTATTCATTCATTAAAACGAAATTCTAGCTCAGCCGCAATTCTTGTTTGCGTGTGCGATTTTTTTTAATTCATGACGGTCAAAATCGTACTTTTTTGGTTCCAATGAAACCACATTCCTATAGAACCGGATATAGCGTTACGTCGGCTGTCTAAGTTACGTTCGCTGCGAGACTTGGGCGTACTCTCGCGGGAAATCACCGTCCGTAACATGGCCGATAATTAAACAACAACAACATTGTGGTAATATTCCCCAAAAGAACGCTACTTCACGTCATACGACAGTCTGTTTATGTCCATCTGATTGTAGAGGCATGGCCTGTCTGGGGTTTTGTTATAACGTACTTTCCTTTGGGGTGGGGTTTAATGGCATATGTATGCCAACTTTTAAGGCGTTTAAATGTGCTGTTTATAAACCGTTTACAACTTCAAAGGGTCGGCCAAGATGTAACGCCTTCCTGACATAAGAATCAAGCGAGGAGACGGTATTTGAACATTCATAAGACACAGTCTCATGGTTGCATTAACGGAGTGCCAAAGGTTCAACCCGGCTTGAGCAGCTATTATTCAGTGTTAAGTTTGGGTCATTTTTCATTATTAGGAGCCAGGCATCGTAATATAACCTAAGTAATGTTGACGATATGTAAAACTCATATACATTTTTCAAAATATGAATCACAAAATTCATTACCAGCTAAAGACGTTACTTCTACGCGCGCAAAGGCGGGGTTAGTTAAAGCGACAAATACTCATTGTAAATGTCACAAGAAAATGTCTTCTGTTGGGCATCATTCGCAAGCAACTGTTCTCCAATTATGTATCTCTCATATACATCTCCGTATCAGATAATGAGTTGCTTAAGCACAGGGGTAGAGGGGCTTAAATTCAGCGTATAAATCAACCACGCTGGTCATTAAGCCCTTACCATCGTCCGTGCGAACGGTCTACTCTTCTGATTCCGAATGAAGCTGAGGAGTTGATAAACAAATGAGGCGGATCATGAGAACAGTGTTACAGTCACGTACTCCATCAGTAATGGGGACTCCAAATCACATAGCGGATATTAGGCGTAAAATAATGGGATATAAGTAAATCCATGCCCTATATATGGGTTACGTGCCTAGCAATGTAACGACACATGGCGGTTTATTGAAGCAAAAATGACGCTTTGAATACAAAAGTAAAGTCGAAATAAATAAAACAAAAAAAGAAAGTTACCTCATCGGTAAAGCGACTCTAAATCACATACGGGATATTAGGCGTAAAGTAATGGGGCATTAGTTGATCTATGCCCTAAATATGGGTTACGTGCCTAGCGCAACAAGAATGTAACGACACATGGCGAGTAATTAGAGCGAGAAATGACACTTCGAATTCCAAAATGAAGTAAGAAAAACAACAACAAAAAAACAAATAACAAGAGTGAAAAATGAGAGTTATATCTTTTTTATTTTCTGTTGAAACTATTATGAGAAAAGAAGATATTGCTCAAAATATCATCTTGAGCAATGTCTCTTTTATTCATAATTAATTGAGTTCTTTGCTGCATATTTGTTGGTTACATGGTATAACATACTAGGGTCAGTTTAGTGTCCAAAAATCTCAACTTTAGTTGAAAGGAACTCGAAAAAGTAGTTTTCATACAATTATGCATCAGATGCGTCAAAATGACTTGTCACGGCACTCGGATTTGTGACAGACGAAGTTTCCGGCTGACTTAGGGAATGATGGTGGATCTACCAGGCTTGGGCTGACAAGTTATGGGCCGGACATCTCAATGCAACTTGAATACTTATAATCTACCTATTATTTTACGATTGTGAAGGAAACTTGAACCTTGTTGAAAGCTTGTTCGATGACTGCTTCCTAGTTACTAAACCATAACTCGCGCCGATTTGTTGGTCAGTCCCGGCATTTTGCATTTCGTCTAACGGAGATTCGAACCTGAGCTTTTCGGTACTTTCAGGACGCTCTACCTCTGCACTTATGTTGAGATTATCCCCCCTCAATTTTCTTAAAAATTAGTCTTTCATTACAGAAGTTATACCCCATATATCATATAGCAAATACATCACTTTTCATGAGTTTATTTCTCGTATGACGTCGCATTTATTTTAGACCTGTCATAATTTCCCATAAGGCTTCAGGAGCTAAGGTCCTGATTATGACGTATCATACGATGGACAAACAAGAAATTAAATACTCCCAAGCGTGGATCACTGACCACATAAACATACTTTCCACTAGACACTTTTCCAACTCAGGGGGTTTATCCTATAAGGCAAGGTAATTTCCCTTTAGAGCACTGAATCGCCAGGTACGAAGCACCCAAAACAAGAGGCGAACACGGGAATACTGCGGAACATTTGCAAATAATGTTGGGCGACAATGGTGTAGAGGTAGAGCGTCGACCACTTGTACCGAGGGTCCCGGGTTCGATTGGCGAAGAGAAAATAACCGGGACTAGCCCAAAAACCTGCGCGAGTACTGGTTTTGTGTCAAGGAAGCAGTCATCCAGAGTGCATTCAATAAGCTTCAAGCTTTCGTCGCCATCGATTTTAAAAACGTATGTTTCAACTAGATATCGTTTTATATTGTTTTGTCACAATGGTTGTTTAATCCTTTTGCTACAAACATGCATAACCCTTAACCAGAACCAAAATTCTCGACTGTCCCAAATTGAAAAAGTTTGCAGACGACATTTCAAAATGTGACGAAATTGGAAAATAATCTCCAGATAGGGTAAGAAACATTGTGGGAAAAGGAGAAATTGCTCGTTCATTCCCCACAATGCTTTCCAGAGTCGTATGCCACAAAGTGGTTTAATGGTGTTAGTGTATGGTAATGGGGTATTCTGGGATATTGACGTAACCAAAGATTGAATAGATGGGGTATCGTATGAAAGAGATAATTACCAAGGGGGGAAAACCTTAATTGCCTGACCTATTAACCAATTTTATTTACTAATAAAATACGCGGCTGTTTATTCAGAATCAGGTTTGAAGTTTTGTATTAGGAGTAGTTATTAACAGATACATTTCAATGTTCCTGTAGCCATTAGGGTAATTCAACACATCATTAAAATGAGAAAATATGACCTTTTGGCCCAACAGAAATATCAACCCTTTCCATTGGCTTGGAACATTTCAACCAATCACAAAAAACATGAAGCAAAATTGATGAGTGTCTATCATGCTTTTCGGAACGTCTTGGTTGTTTGATAGTTTGTATGAGGTTTATCGTGATGCAACCAATTTTCTCCGATTATGTGATGGCTTTTCTAAATCCATAAGAACCAGGTTGGTACTTTAAATGATCTGGTTTGCCAAGGGACTCTCCAAGGACACTAGAGATACCGGTTGGGTTCAAAGCCGAGACCCCGGGCCAACCTAACCACTGGGCAACATATAACCTCTTACTTCAAAAGCTTTTCAATTGAGACAAAATGCTCAACGTGAGTAAATTTGTGTTTTCTTTTCTTACTATGAATTGACAAGCCGCAAGCACGCACCAAAAGGAATATTCATAACGGTTCATCCATTGATAGTATGCGCAAACCTAAGACACCAAAATACGGAAACCGATTTAAATGGTTCCTTTTGTGAAAGAACCTCACACAAGCATGAGAGAGGTGATATAGACTCGCCAATTGGAAAACATAAACCCTTAGAACGCTGAGTAATTTTCTAGAAATAGATTTTTGTGTCGTCTTCTTTCCAAAACCTTAAATATCTGCTTAATTTCGACGAGGAAAGATATTAAGATAATTGGCGGCTGGCCTGTGATCCAACCTGTTTGCATAAGCATGAAGTCGGTTCCAGCACTATAAGGGTTAACTCCTCATTCCGTCTCAAGCATTCTAAATAAAGACAAGGGTTGAACCACGTATATATGTTTTAATGAAGAATACTAGCCCTTATATGTGAGGTGTCCTCTTCACTAATCAGCTCTCTAAAGCCTGATATCTTCTAATATGCGAGATGGATAATTAATAACCACAATCGTACGTCATGGAAATGTATATCTTGTTCAAATTGATCATTATGCCATGGGGGACTCGGTGCGATTAACGTACAATTTGCTTTAACCCTTACAGTGCGGGAACCGACTTCATGCTTATGCAAACAGGTTAGATCCAGGCCAGCCGCCAAGTAAATTGGCGGCTGGCCTGTGATCTAACCTGTTTAATACTCTGAGTATCTTTTCTTAACAAAGTTAAGCGGATATGTAAGTTATTTGAAAGCAGACGACACAAATATATAGTTTTAGAAAATTGCCCAGCTTTCTAAGGGCCAACTAGAATTTGGAAGTCTACATGTATCACATTATTAGAAAACATATTACTAAATAGAAGTTTTCAAATTAATCGTTATGGGCCCTCGCCAGAATAGTCTCTTTGAGACTATTCTGAAGAGAACCTGCAATATATAATTTTAAAAGAAATGAACGATTCAGAGAGTTGAAAACGGCTTTTGTCTTGATCTCTGTTTCACGATGTATCTATTTCAGAAATTATATTTTTGGATTAATCAGGGATAATACTGACGTTTTATATATATCTAAGAGGACTATTCTGTGCTGCGCTTTCTTAAAAGAACCTTTGAACAAGCGCAGTTTACGTCTCTACCCAGGGTTCCTTTTAACTATATAACAGATATCCGCGGTTTAAGTTATATACTCATGCAGTTTTTCAATAAAAATGAGTGTACCTGAGGGTTTTTCTCTTCCCTTTTGCAAAACCCACATGGTTATCCCCTCTAATTACCCAATTTTACTATAGTTTGACTTATTCGTACGTACAAATACGGCCAGACGGTAGATCAATAATTTATTGCTCTTGGTATCTTCAAATATCAGGCGAGGAAAGCATTGCAACATCCTTTCGTTTATGCAGGCGAATAGAGAACTGAAAACATCATTGTCCAAGTATCTCATTAGAACTGATTGTGTCTCAGCACATAGTTTCCGCAGTGACCTCTACCAGCTTCCGGTCTATTCTGTGTAGATTGTCCGGGAATTCCTAGACGTCCTTTTGATATTTGCATCGATTTTCGCAAAAACACATGATGAAAAGGCCTCCAACTGACAAAAACGTCTGAAGGAAGCCTGTCTAAAACATATTCCGTGTGTTTTAAACCCGTTTAAAGGTTGTTCAAGTTATACCTGGCCTTTGCGTGTATCAAAACAAATACAGCATTTCTTTCTTTGGAATCGGTCGTATAATATGTCAATAGGGGAAATCTCTGTCTTATAAATGTCTTCTGCAAACACGGGGTCGCAAATCCCATTGTTTGTTATTTGTGTACAGCATCTTGACAAATACGTCTGCAACATTACAGGCGACGTGTTTGTTCTATCGTTTATGGATAGTTCTCAACCCCAGCGAATGTTATATTCGGCTTGTACTATTGTTTCCCCGGCGCATTCGATTTGTTATTTCAGCATTTCGAATCGAAGAGCATACGTTATTTCTACACATCACCTTGACAAATCTGTCTGCAATATTACTGTTGATGCGTTTGTAGTACCATATATAGATAGCTATATGAAGTGAAAGTTACCGCACCTTATGTTTCCCAAACACATTCGATTTGTGATTTAGGAATTCCGAAACGAAGATCAAAGCAGTTTTCAGATGTTATTCTTGACGCTAAGTCCGCCTATTTTGTTGGAATGTTTCAAGACCGTGAAAACTATGACTGTATGGGACCGCGATTCCAAGTAAAGTGTTAGTGGTGATTTCTTGACTTTGGCTGCTGCAACCACGATCTAAATAAGGGGATAGCTATGTTAGACACGGTTATCCATGCATTATATCGATTTGTTTTAACTGTTGATGTAAGCAAAGTTGCACTTGAAGGCGAACCATTTGTGTTTTGAGATTTTCACAGTTTGGGTGTACATTAGTTGGCATGGTTAAAAGGACTGTTCTGGGAAGTAAGCCATTCAAGTTTTGTAATATCGGTTGGATTCCTCTAAAGCTGTTTATATGATGGTATTTATAGTTAATGTTTTGTCATTTATTTCCACGACGAATTGTTGCAACATTGAAATATCACCATGCTTGTCTCTAACGGACAATCTGCTCTATAAATGCATATATTAATGAACTTGCAAACCTGAGTATTCCGGTTGACATATCGACACAATGACATACTATTGGACAGCAAATTCTCAATATCACTGAAGACAACGACCCGCAATGAAGCCTTATGCAACCAAAAAACGTCCTCAACACAATGAAATGATTATAAAAATATTACAAAATCCGATTGTTTTTCACGTTCATATTGTCTGAAAAACTTCCCCGGGTACACAGAAAGACATAAACCTTATTTGGATCCCAAACAATTCAAAATCATACCTTATGTCTCTCGCACTTGCACGATGGAGTCCACTCTTATTTGTTGGATCGGTTTATCACAAATCGTCTTCACTGGAATTATAAAAATATGTTAGTATACAAAACTGTAAAGTTTTATATATACAACATTGCTAAAAAGAGTATTTCCCTTCATAAAACTCGATAACTTCAATGTGGTGTCTGCCCCTTAGTTGCTTTAAAAGGGATGCGTTATATAAGTTGTTCATTATTCATACTTGTCTAAGCTGTTATTTTCCTTCATATTGTTTATATATTTGCATTTTCAAAGGCAGCTTTGCTATCGACTTTTTAAATAATCACTTGATTTATGAGTATTAGTTTTGTTATACTTTGTGGGCAAGCATACCTCAGCCATGAGTACAAACTCTGAAATGATTGTTTGTTTTAGTGCAAGATAAGTAGAAACAAAATGCGGCTATAGACATGTTAACCCTTATAGTGCTGGAACATACTTCATGCTTATGCAAACAGGTTAGATCCAGGCCAGCCGCCAAGTAAATTGGCGACTGACCTGTGATCTAACTTGTTTGCTACTCAGTCTCTTCAAAACAATTAAGCAGATATTTACGGTTTTGGAAAACAGACGACACAAAAATCTGTTTTTAGAAAATTACCTTGCATTCTAAGGGCTTACCAGAATTTATGATATTACGAATCTAAGATGATACTTAAAATGAAGGTTTTGGAAAGCAGATGACACAACAATCTAGTTTCAGAAAGTTTCCAAGCATTCTATTGGTTAACGTTGTATATCTCATCCACTCTGCTGTCTTCGTGTCAATATTGCGATGTAGCTTTTCATACGTAACAATAATTCGATACGATTGCAAGGAGTTTGATTTAAACTCTTAACATAAGTATGCATGGTATATAATCATATTAAATCTCACGAGGATGATAGTCAAATTGTCATTTCCCTGTTGTTTTTGCTCCTTATCTTCTCAAAAAGGAAGACTTAATGTAAACTCTCGAGGATTGATAAGTATCTAAGCTGTCACATGTAATGTAAACTCTCGAGGATTGATAAGTATCTAAGCTGTCACATGTAATGTAAACTCTCGAGGATTGATAAGTATCTAAGCTGTCACATGCTTTCATGCTGCACTTTGTGCTCATGCATACATCAGACGAGAGGAGACATTTTAAAATGATCGTTTATTTCAACCCTGGGAATGCCGGGTATCTTTCTAAAAATATTTTGGTGTTGTCTGCTTTCCAAAACTTCAAATATCTACTTAATTTTGACGAGGAGAGATTCTCGCATTAGCAAACAGGTTAGATAACAGGCCATACGCCAATTTACTTGGTGGCTGGCCTGGATATTACCTGTTTGCATAAGCATAGAGTCGGTTCCAGCACTATACGGGTTAAGAGCAAGATACGTAAGAACATTCTACAACTCAAGTCCTTTTTAACGATTTTTATTTTGTCCCTTAATCTACTGCTATTCGTTTCAATTATGCTATGCAGATCCTATCGCTTCATCTTGTGTCAGATGCAGTTTGAAAAGGTTTTATTAAAATCCTAAATTGTTTCTTATCAAAATGAAAGAAGACAAGCTTCTATAGAATTAGTCTTGATAACCTGCCCCTTAACATCAATCATATCTACTCGGGAATCCCCGTCACAAGCCGGTAGATATACCCCGTAGGTTGATGAATACATCAGACATCCTGGGGAAATTAGGCTGTTTTCCGGCAGATAACACACTTGCTTACAATATTACACACAGGGAGTAAATATTCATGTAAATACACACAAATTATTATTTTTTCTATAATTTCATCAAAGATTTTCTTATCAACACCTCTATTTTCAAGCCGGGGATTGCCGAGTAGATACAATTAAAAACGGACATGCACTTCGTAGCCCCCATGTTGCAGAACTGCATACTTTCAAAACGCCTCCCCATTACTTCCGAGAATATTTTAAGAATTGGCCGAGGTGTTCCGAATGCTTTAACATTACATTGTACTAATTCATTATAGTACGACGGGAAACAGACTTCTATAGAATTGCCCGAGTCGACATTTCTTATTCCCTCTTTCCTTTGCACAACGCCTCATTGAGCTAATTACGTTCTGTTTAGAACCCAGTTCAGTATTAGAAAGACGAAGGAGAGACACAATGAGGAACCTCTCGCTTCACCTGTTTTTGATGCGATAGAAAAGAGATTGATTAAAGTTTAAATCGACACAAGTTCAACAGCGCAGAAACGTAATATGCATCTGCCTAACCCTTTTACTGCTGGAACCGACTTCTTGCTTATGCAGCCAAGTAAATCGGCGGCTGGACTTTGATCTTACCTGTTTGCTACTCTTAGTATCTTTCCTTGACAATATTAAGGAAACTTTTATTGTTTTGGAAAGCTGACGACACAAAATTCTATTTTTAAAAAAAAATCAGCATTTTAAGGGTTTACCTCTTGCTTCATTGTTTATTGCTTCGGCGAATCTTCTGTCGAAGGCTTTTGAAATTACTTCGACAAAAAATACGTTTTCCCAATACTAATTTGTAAAAGTCTAAATAAGGCGCGTCAGCTGACAGGCTATATGAGCGGCCATTAGGATTTGATTTTGAGCTGTGTCTGATATTTTCATATGATGTCTAGACACAATTATAGGAATTCCCTTGAGAAAAGTGTTTTTCTTTGGTCATATTATCAGGACTGTGATTTCCAGGCAGGGTGGCTATTCCTATAGAATCATATAAAATTACGTTATTAATCTCTTGGTAAGGTTTTAACGGAATAAACATTTGCATCTAGATACAGTCAGTACTTTACATATACCATACAAATTGCAGAGTTTTGCATTAATGTCACAAACAGAAACATTGATCATTACGAAGTATTCATACCTCAGTCACAATTGGTTCTAAATTTATATGCGTAAGATGCTTTAACATGAAATACATGTACAGCTGTTTTGTGAAATAAGTGTTAGAAAATAATAAGGTTCAAGTGGTTGATTTATTGGCATCCTTAATTTAATGAACATGTTTTTGGTTATGGCATTTTGTGATACTCAATTTATTCTACATTTACAGGCCTGATAGGTAGAAACGGATCTCTTGAATCGTGTCTTGACGGTTGTCCCATTTATGAAAAAGTAGATGAATGAGCCCTTTATAAGGCGCAGAGTAGGTAAAAGGGAAATGTATGGTAATAATTTAGTCAAATTGTGAGAAGTACAACATGGTCGTTCAATAAGGTTATAGCAGATAACCAATAAATATCAATGAAATATGTTTAAGCCATTGCAAAGACATCGTTGTGACCTAAGAATAAAATGCTTGCAGAACGAAATATGCTTTAGCCACTGCATAAAAACCATTGTGACTAAAGGAGAAAATGCTTCTTGAATACTAAAAATGTTTATTCTTTGCATAGAAACCATTGTGACTAAAGGAGAAAATGCTTCTTGAATACTAAAAATGTTTATTCTTTGTATAGAAACCATTGTGACTAAAGGAGAAAAAGCTTCTTGAATACTAAAAATGTTTATTCTTTGTATAGAAACCATTGTGACTAAAGGAGAAAAAGCTTCTTGAATACTAAAAATGTTTATTCTTTGCATAGAAACCATTGTGACTAAAGGAGAAAAAGCTTCTTGAATACTAAAAATGTTTATTCTTTGCATAGAAACCATTGTGACTAAAGGAGAAATTGCTTCTTGAATACTAAAAATGTTTATTCTTTGCATAGAAACTATTGTGACTAAATGAGAAAAAGCTTCTTGAATACTAAAAATGTTTATTCTTTGCATAGAAACCATTGTGACTAAAGGAGAAAAAGCTTCTTGAATACTAAAAATGTTTATTCTTTGCATAGAAACCATTGTGACTAAAGGAGAAATTGCTTCTTGAATACTAAAAATGTTTATTCTTTGCATAGAAACCATTGTGACTAAAGGAGAAAATGCTTCTTGAATACTAAAAATGTTTATTCTTTGCATAGAAACCATTGTGACTAAAGGAGAAAATGCTTCTTGAATACTAAAAATGTTTATTCTTTGCATAGAAACCATTGTAACCAAAGGAGAAAAAGCTTCTTGAATACTAAAAATGTTTATTCTTTGCATAGAAACCATTGTGACTAAAGGAGAAATTGCTTCTTGAATACTAAAAATGTTTATTCTTTGCATAGAAACCATTGTGACCAAAGGAGAAATTGCTTCTTGAATACTAAAAATGTTTATTCTTTGCATAGAAACCATTGTGACCAAAGGAGAAAATGCTTCTTGAATACTAAAAATGTTTATTCTTTGCATAGAAACCATTGTGACTAAAGGAGAAAATGCTTCTTGAATGCTAAAAATGTTTATTCTTTGTATAGAAACCATTGTGACTAAAGGAGAAAATGCTTCTTGAATACTAAAATGTTTATTCTTTGCATAGAAACCATTGTGACTAAAGGAGAAAATGCTTCTTGAATACTAAAAATGTTTATTCTTTGCATAGAAACCATTGTGACTAAAGGAGAAAAAGCTTCTTGAATACTAAAAATGTTTATTCTTTGCATAGAAACCATTGTGACTAAAGGAGAAAAAGCTTCTTGAATACTAAAAATGTTTATTCTTTGCATAGAAACCATTGTGACTAAAGGAGAAATTGCTTCTTGAATACTAAAAATGTTTATTCTTTGCATAGAAACCATTGTGACTAAAGGAGAAATTGCTTCTTGAATACTAAAAATGTTTATTCTTTGCATAGAAACCATTGTGACCAAAGGAGAAAATGCTTCTTGAATACTAAAAATGTTTATTCTTTGCATAGAAACCATTGTGACTAAAGGAGAAATTGCTTCTTGAATACTAAAAATGTTTATTCTTTGCATAGAAACCATTGTGACTTAAGGAGAAAATGCTTCTTGAATACTAAAAATGTTTATTCTTTGCATAGAAACCATTGTGACTAAAGGAGAAAATGCTTCTTGAATACTAAAAATGTTTATTCTTTGCATAGAAACCATTGTAACCAAAGGAGAAAAAGCTTCTTGAATACTAAAAATGTTTATTCTTTGCATAGAAACCATTGTGACTAAAGGAGAAATTGCTTCTTGAATACTAAAAATGTTTATTCTTTGCATAGAAACCATTGTGACCAAAGGAGAAATTGCTTCTTGAATACTAAAAATGTTTATTCTTTGCATAGAAACCATTGTGACCAAAGGAGAAAATGCTTCTTGAATACTAAAAATGTTTATTCTTTGCATAGAAACCATTGTGACTAAAGGAGAAAATGCTTCTTGAATGCTAAAAATGTTTATTCTTTGTATAGAAACCATTGTGACTAAAGGAGAAAAAGCTTCTTGAATACTAAAAATGTTTATTCTTTGCATAGAAACCATTGTGACTAAAGGAGAAAATGCTTCTTGAATACTAAAAATGTTTATTCTTTGCATAGAAACCATTGTGACTAAAGGAGAAAAAGCTTCTTGAATACTAAAAATGTTTATTCTTTGCATAGAAACCATTGTGACTAAAGGAGAAAATGCTTCTTGAATACTAAAAATGTTTATTCTTTGCATAGAAACCATTGTGACCAAAGGAGAAAATGCTTCTTGAATACTAAAAATGTTTATTCTTTGTATAGAAACCATTGTGACTAAAGGAGAAAATGCTTCTTGAATACTAAAAATGTTTATTCTTTGTATAGAAACCATTGTGACTAAAGGAGAAAATGCTTCTTGAATACTAAAAATGTTTATTCTTTGCATAGAAACTATTGTGACTAAAGGAGAAAATGCTTCTTGAATACTAAAAATGTTTATTCTTTGCATAGAAACCATTGTGACTAAAGGAGAAAGTGCTTCTTGAATACTAAAAATGTTTATTCTTTGCATAGAAACCATTGTGACTAAAGGAGAAATTGCTTCTTGAATACTAAAAATGTTTATTCTTTGCATAGAAACTATTGTGACCAAAGGAGAAAATGCTTCTTGAATACTAAAAATGTTTATTCTTTGTATAGAAACCATTGTGACCAAAGGAGAAAATGCTTCTTGAATACTAAAAATGTTTATTCTTTGCATAGAAACCATTGTGACTAAAGGAGAAAATGCTTCTTGAATACTAAAAATGTTTATTCTTTGTATAGAAACCATTGTGACCAAAGGAGAAAATGCTTCTTGAATACTAAAAATGTTTATTCTTTGCATAGAAACAATTGTGACTAAAGGAGAAAATGCTTCTTGAATACTAAAAATGTTTATTCTTTGCATAGAAACCATTGTGACTAAAGGAGAAAAAGCTTCTTGAATACTAATAATGTTTATTCTTTGCATAGAAACCATTGTGACTAAAGGAGAAAAAGCTTCTTGAATACTAAAAATGTTTATTCTTTGCATAGAAACCATTGTGACTAAAGGAGAAAATGCTTCTTGAATACTAAAAATGTTTATTCTTTGCATAGAAACCATTGTGACCAAAGGAGAAAATGCTTCTTGAATACTAAAAATGTTTATTCTTTGCATAGAAACCATTGTGACTAAAGGAGAAAATGCTTCTTGAATACTAAAAATGTTTATTCTTTGCATAGAAACCATTGTGACTTAAGGAGAAAATGCTTCTTGAATACTAAAAATGTTTATTCTTTGTATAGAAACCATTGTGACTAAAGGAGAAAATGCTTCTTGAATACTAAAAATGTTTATTCTTTGCATAGAAACCATTGTGACTAAAGGAGAAAAAGCTTCTTGAATACTAAAAATGTTTATTCTTTGTATAGAAACCATTGTGGCTAAAGGAGAAAAAGCTTCTTGAATACTAAAAATGTTTATTCTTTGCATAGAAACCATTGTGACTAAAGGAGAAAATGCTTCTTGAATACTAAAAATGTTTATTCTTTGTATAGAAACCATTGTCACAAGCAATTGCTCCTTTTGTCACGATGGTTTTGTCAGTAGTTACGACTGCATACACATAGAACGTCAATGGGGAGGTACCATTGAGTAAACGATCGACTTCCAATTATTTTGTTGGAAAATTGGGGATAAGTATATTTTCTTCAACAGGTGCGCCTTGCACTAACCTTTGTTCTATCGCTTAAAGGATTGTGGGTAAATCAACTTAGAAACCGAGACATTGGTGTTGTTGTTGTGACGTGACGTAACAAGCCAGCACTAAAACCGACAGGTGCACCTTTTCACAGATATTGTTCTTCAACGAAAAAAACTCCTGTAAAATTTACTGTTTGCTAGCTAGATATTGATTCAAATGTTAGTTTAACCTATTATGGAGTTATTACACGTCACAATCAATTCCCTGGATAATACTTAAAAAACTTTCTTTGCATATTTTTCTACTGTGATGCTGTGCGTAGGTACACAAATAGCAATATAGCGCTGTGATGCGTCGTCGTTCAGGGGACTGTCGTTTCTAGTGACGTAGACCCCTGAACACAATAGGGATAAGCCTATTGTAGTGCTTTGATAAAACACAAAACAGTTCCAACCCATGTACGAGGAAATTTATACAGTTCGATTATTAGTCGAATGTCTAGAAACAGAAAGCTCGCAGAATTACGTAAGAACAAGAAGACACTTTTATCAGCCACCAAAAAGGACAAGCAATTAAGCCCCGAGGAAATTGTCTTTGCCTCTTTGTCTCTCAAGTAACTGCATTGCTCGTAAACACAGACAGTTTATGGTCGCCCTTATGTAATGACTTGATCGCAAATCCGGCCCTATGCGCCTTTTTATGGGAGTTTTATACATGGTCATCCGTTTGGCCTTATAGCTAAAAAAACCAGATATATATTCCTAACCCTTAGAATGCTGGGTAATCTTCTAAAAATCGATTTATGTGTCGTCTGCCTTTCAAAACCTTAAACATCTGCATAATTTTGATGAGGAAAGATACAGAGAGTAGCAAACGGTTTAGAGCACAGACCAGCGGCCAATTTACTTGGCGGCTGGCCTGTATCTAAACTGTTTACATAAGCATGAAGTCGGTACCAGCACCATAAGTGTTCATGCATCATCGTAAAAAAAACGACTCCGAAGTAAATTATAAAATGCATTGCTGATTAACTAACTTTGACGTAAAAACTGCTTTATATTGAAATTTTATGTAGGTCCGTCTATTTGTGCCGTAGTAAATTTGTGCCATAAAGCATAAACAAGAAATTCCTTTGAGAGTATTTTCCTGCAGACAACACATACCACAATGTCGAAAATAATAAAAACAATGCGCCACTAACTTTGGTATTGTCTTTTGTGGTGATTAAGGCCCTTTATTAGAATTTTGTGCGAAGTCAAAAATGTGACTCTGTACCACAAACAGATACTACACTCTTTTGTTGTAACCATTTTGGCTGCATACGACATCAGAATGAATTGTCTAAGTGGTAGAATATAGGAAAGTCTAACTTGTGGAATCATTTGATCGTAAAGTTGAATCTTTATAGTGGATTTTTGCAAGGCGATCAATTTTAGAAAATCGTTTCCTTCAGATATACCTGTTTATAAGCACATGTAGTTAGAAACATGTAAAAAATGGTGACAACAGGGAAATTGATCATGATGATAAATAGCCTTTTCTGGCAGAATTGGTTTCAAGTCCGAATCTGATAATCCGACAAAAACGGGTTTCCTTTGACTCATCGAGTAAAGGCCATGAAGTATTTTGGCAAAAGACTTTCCAACGATGCCAAACCTCGCAACACTGGACCAATATTAGACCAGAACTTAATTTCACTTTTTATTGCCAAATCATCTTAAGTTCGGTATTATGAAGGGCTACTTCCCAAAGTATCTATCGAATTCCGTAGGATATGTATGTAACTTTAATTGTTAACTATGCAATTAAATTCAACTCAATCTATTCAAGTATTCAAAGCCAGCTGGCCAATACTAATACCCGTATGTTATATATAGATATCATAAGCTATGGATACCAAATCAAAGAGTCGCTGAACTTGAGGACAAGGGGGAAAACAATAAACTTGTCAGTGGCCATTTTGGTCAGCCGGAGAAAATGCAATTACCGTAATCTGATTGGTCCAGCGTGATTCACCAAGTCTCGCGAGACACTGAAAATCAGCTGCAGAGAGTGCACGGAATCAATCCCAGAAGACATTTGTTGGTCTAGAAATCCCCGATTCTGATTATTGATGAAGGTAGGTAAACGCCGAACTAAAGATTTCTTGATATTTACAGATTAACAACTTAAGGACATTAACCTTATCTCCAGTATAATATTTTATTAATGTTTTTAAAACTTGAAAGCACCTACAAAGACGGCAATAATACACCATTTAAAATGCAATCACCAAGATTAACGTAACATACATGCAAGGTTTGTTTCAAATGAAAATTTAGGAAGCCACTTCAATAAAACATAAACTGTACGACTGATTAAAAGAGCATGTTAGACAATGATACAAAAAAGATGTATCCAAGCCATATTTTATCGTTTCCCTTCAGGTCAGCGTATTTGAAAATGGCTAGAACAAATATTGACAGGCCTAAAGCAAACCCATATACTGTGAACGGTGGGAAATTCCCGCTGTCCATATGGGGTATCATTTCCCGTAAAGAATGGTGGGGCTCTGTTAATACATGAATAACAGGACTGATTTAAAGCCATGTTTGACAATTATACAAAAAGCATGTATCTAAGCGAAGATTTATCTTTTCCCTCCGAGTCAGCGTATTTGAAAGGGACTAGAACCCAACAATGATAGACTAAATGTTTGTTCATATCGTTTTTTGAAATAAAAAAATACACCAGGGAAATCTGAAATTTGATTAGAATTCGACAACATGTCTACATGAACGATACAAGAGTATGTTTGATTCTCCCCTGGAGACAAAATGGCGGAGTCAATTTTCAGTGATAATGGAGACATTTTGAACTATCCTAGAACAAAATTTGTATGAGTTGTTTAGTTCATTTGTGTATTCCAAGTGCCAGAGGCATCTTCCCTCGAAGAGAAGTTGTTTATTATTCGCTTAAAATTCATAGACTGTTTTTTTAATGAAGACGTTTCGATGGTTCAATGCAAAACTATAGTAAGTGCTTCATGTTTATGAAACACTTTCTATAGTTTTGCATTGAACCCTTGGTTTGTGAGACATCAAAACCGGAACATATGGCAAAAATATGTCATAAGTAACATAGTATTGCAGGTTTATAACATAATCCATGCAACGGCAGCTTCAAAGGAGACGTTTGTTAGACATCAAAACCGGAAAACAAGGCCAACATATGACATAAGTAACATAGTATTGCAGGTTAATAACATAATCCATACAACGGCAGCTTCAAAGGAGACGTTTGTTAGACACCAAAACCGGAAAACAAGGCCAACATATGTCATAAGTAACAAAGTATTGCAGGTTAATAACATAATCCATACAACGCCAGTTTCAAAGGAGACGTTTGTTAGATATCAAATGCGGAAAACAAGGCCAACATACGTCATATGTAACATAGTATTGCAGGTTAATAACATAATCCATACAACGCCAGTTTCAAAGGAGACGTTTGTTAGATATCAAATGCGGAAAACAAGGCCAACATACGTCATATGTAACATAGTATTGCAGGTTAATAACATAATCCATACAACGCCAGTTTCAAAGGAGACGTTTGTTAGACATCAAAACCGGAAAACAAGGCCAACATATGTCATAAGTAACATAGTATTGCAGGTTAATAACATAATCCATACAACGGCAGCTTCAAAGGAGACGTTTGTTAGACACCAAAACCGGAAAACAAGGCCAACATATGTCATAAGTAACAAAGTATTGCAGGTTAATAACATAATCCATACAACGGCAGCTTCAAAGGAGACGTTTGTTAGACACCAAAACCGGAAAACAAGGCCAACATATGTCATAAGTAACAAAGTATTGCAGGTTAATAACATAATCCATACAACGCCAGTTTCAAAGGAGACGTTTGTTAGATATCAAATGCGGAAAACAAGGCCAACATACGTCATATGTAACATAGTATTGCAGGTTAATAACATAATCCATACAACGCCAGTTTCAAAGGAGACGTTTGTTAGATATCAAATGCGGAAAACAAGGCCAACATACGTCATATGTAACATAGTATTGCAGGTTAATAACATAATCCATACAACGCCAGTTTCAAAGGAGACGTTTGTTAGACATCAAAACCGGAAAACAAGGCCAACATATGTCATAAGTAACATAGTATTGCAGGTTAATAACATAATCCATACAACGCCAGTTTCAAAGGAGACGTTCGTGAGACATAACAGTAGAAAGATAAGGCCGATATATGTCATAAGTAACACACTTTTGACGATTTCTAACAGAATCCATAAAACGGCAGTTTTAGAGAGGGAACCAGACTACACTATCATGGAACGATGTTTCAGCATTTGAAAAAGAAATACACATCTAGTCGAATTTCTAAACGTCCACCTAACGACTTTTGACATTTGTTTGTAGGGTGTTATTGTTATTTCTCTTAGTAATGTTTGAATAAATATTTAAATCAAATTACTTTTTTTGGATGTATTTTGAATTAGGACTGTCATAAGTATATGCAGATATCAAAAGTTTATATATTTCACACTCAAAGATATTAATGAAATATCAAATGGACGTTTAGAAATTAGGTTCAGTGTATATGTCTACATTATAAGTAGACTCATTCAGGAAACATATATACCAACGAATCCATGTATCTGGTTGCCCTTGACCAAGATTTCCTAGCGGAAAAAAATATTTGCGGCGGAACTGTTATTGACAGGTCGCAGCGGTGTGTCCAATTACCAACACGTTGTGTGCCGTTTAACCCAATAGAAGGACATATTGTCCGACTTATCATGTACAGGTATATGTGTCTGGTCGACTTTGGCTGACCTGTACATGCTACAGTCTGACCTCCATGGTGCATATTAGAACGGCAATGGCGAAGCATACTTAGAAAGTGCATTTGATACGTTATTGTTTTCATTCAAGAGGAGATTAAGTACAAATCTTGAAAAAGATATCGGTCATTATGTTGGAATTATTTGAATTCATGTATTATATTATTGTATGTCTCTACATTGAATCGTTTTCAAGTATGTACCTAATGGACATATCAGTCAGATGTTCAATGAAATTGTCTGTGCTTGCGTGGGGGGCTAGACAGACAACGTTGAAGCTTTATTAAAGCAAGATACCATGTTACTTCGCACTGCTAAACGTGTTTTGTTTCTTACTAACGGCTACAAACGGAGTTCTCTGTAACTTCTACAACTCTCTTGGAAGGAGGAGTTTGCTACGAGGAGGGGAGGTAATCTGATCATCACACTTACCACGTGTTAGAGCTCATTATAGTTTTGTGCTCCACGAATTGAATTTCCGTGACAATGTGACCGACTTAACCAATTACCAAACAATAACGACATTTAACCAGTTTGTTGCAGGCGACTTTGGAAAACATTGTGGGGAAAGGAGAAATTGCTCTTTACGAGCAATTTCTCCTTTTTCCACAATGTTTTCTGCCCTTTCAGAAGATAAGCTTTCAATTTCACAGTTTGAGATGTCGTCTGCAAACTCTTTCAATTTGGAACAATTTGGCGTTTGGTAAAGGGTTAAAGAAGAGAATTCCCGAAGGGGGCGGCGGTGGCGGAGGGTGATGGGTCTTTAAGTAGTACATTTGCATATTGTTGTCTTTGTCTTTCCTCTAAAAGCTTTTAATATATACAGTGTCTCATTTACACCAAGGGAGATGTTGTCCTTGGGCAAAAATGATATAGGCGTTGATCAAACAAGCGATTATGTCCTTTTATATTGCTATACAGTGCTGTGTTTCTGTACTACACCGTTTGAGATGGTTAACACACAGGCTTTGTGGACAAGGGCGCGCTAACAGACTCTATATAAACTGATGCTGCCGTGTCTAGACTTATCTTCCACCAATGAGCGAACCGGTTCAAAATTGTATGCTTCCAATACGTAGATATATATATATCTGTCGAAATATTTCAACACATAGATGATAAAGCATCAATAGCAATCACACTTATCGAAAAGTCACACTGCTAAGAGGATTTGTATCTTTCCTTTTTGTTTTTACATGTAGCATTCACCGTATATATTTTACATCGATTGTGAAGGAAGCTAATTAAAGCTTGTTCAAAGCCACTCTCGATTACTGCTTCCTGGATACTAAACCAGTAATCGCGCCGGTTCGTGGGTTAGTCCAATCTGAACACATCGGGTTTATCCAATAGAAAACACCTCTGAAATAATAGGGATGACGCCATATTGTTTCCCGCGAGAATGACGTCACTTTCCTTTCGTGTTTAAAAATAGATCTTAAATGTGAAATCTAAAATGTCGTTAAATTTGAATGAGGAAACATTTCACAACAGCAATTTCGCCATTTGATATAAGTTACTGATAAAAAAGTATTTAAAAGGATGTCCAACACTTCCATACACATTGAACTACTTAACGTGCACGCTTAGAAAATGTGTTAATTGCCGGATGCCGATTTACCCGAAAAATTATAACCCTACACTTATATCCGAGGTGCATTTCACAGCTCATAGAAATGCCCGAGTAGTTCCGATTGGGGTTAGTCCTGGAAATTTTCACCCCGCCTGACGGGGATTCAAACGCGGCTCCTCGGTACAAGAGCCCGACGCTCTACCCCTGAACCAATGTCGCCCACATGCAAATGTCTCCGTTCAAAATATTTCCTTTCACATCTTTATTTATTACAAAGGTTTTTTATTATTTCTCGTATATGAACAAAACCATTTATCATGTTTATAGTTATGTTGTTAGGATGTACTCTGCAATGTCATTTTACTGATATTATCAAATAGTCCATGCAACTGTTAGATATCCGTACAAACTTTCAAAGCAATTAATTTGACTTTCTTTTTGCAAATAGTTATGAATTACCAGGGTTGCATGTTTTGTTTGGTAAACATACAAAAAATGCTACAATTTCATTTGAATGTTTGTTAAATCGTGTTACTGATCTCTTCATATAGAGCAATCTCTTGTTGTATAGAAATACAATCCATCAATGCAAATGTATTTTATGTAAGTAAAACAAAACATGCTATCCAATTTGATATATTGTCCTGAGGTTTGGGGTAAACTGTTCAAGACACAAATTGAATTGTTTGCCATGATATACCTTAACAAAGACAAGATATATATACGCCCCGACGAGAAATGCACTCTCTAATATCATCGTATACACTTGACTAGTCCGTTAGGTGAATCTACAGAAATAATTATCTGGTAATGTTACACTTACGAAGTACCGTCGCAAGGTTATTCATAATAGGTTCCCCCGGACGAGCTACAACGCTTGACTTCCGGGAGAAAACCACAACTGTCTCCGGTTTCCGGTTTCGATTTCATAGATGCTGGTGATGAATAGAATGGACCGAGGGTGTGCTCTCGCGATATTTTGACGAAATTGTCGCTTTTTGAACCGATTTGGCTGTACGTCTTGTCTTAAAATGAAGATGTTGGGAAAATGGAATAAACTTTAATTGATACGATGTTTTTCTGCATATGTCTGCCTTGGCAATGGACAAGATGCAGTATGACTGGGAGTTCATTCTAAAGCATGTTTGATTTAAGTTATTAGAATAAGCATTTTAATTGATTTTTTTACTATGCAATCTCAATGTGGTCATGCTTTTATGTTAGCGTCTGTAGTTTTACATTATTTACATGGAGCTTACAATAGGTAAAACAGATTCTTAGGTGCTCTTAATGCACCTATGTCTTTCAAATGTAATAATAACCCCATACACGAAAGCTACTGTCTTTAACTTCCAGACTGTATTTACCACGTAATGATATATCCGAGACATATTTATAGCGTGAATTACAGTCGGTTAGTTGACATTACAGCGTACTCGCATCACCGGACAATTGTTACCCGAGGCGCGTTGATTTAGTCTACAGAAAACCGCGATGGAATTACCGCCTCAACATAATCCCATTTCCAGCGCCTAATCAGGCAGGGCCGCCCATTACGCCAGTCGATTGGCACATTCAATGCAGTCCTCACAATATGCTTCAAAACCATTTCTCGTAATTGCTTACGTAACATGGCGGGGGTAATCGTGCGAAAGAACCATATAGAATTACGTCTACTTGTGGAAATCTCTACATGCTAAAATAACGTCTACTATTCTAAATTTCTCCGCCTGCCGCCATGTCTGTTACTCTGAGACGTGTTCAAGGGAAAGTGCTTAGTTTAGTTCAAACTGATTCATCTTTTATTGATTGTGACGAAAGCTTAAAACGTATTGAATTCACTCAAACACTTACTTATTCTATATCGATATATTGTGACGAAAAACTGAAGTACTCGTGTCGATTCGGGGCTAGTCCCGGCAAACTACACCTAGATTACCGGGGATCAAACCCGGGACCTTCGGTACATGTACAAGAGGCCGTCGCGCTACTACTGTATCAATGTTGCCAAATGATGGGCTTTGAGCCACGGCCCTTTTATCTGAGTATTACGTGACACATTGTGTATGGTATATATTGCCATTGCAACAACACCGTGGTCAAATATAGGTTGTCTAATATAAGCCAGTTGATTGGCTTATGCGATGCAGTCCTCACAATATGCTTCAAAATCATTTCTCGTCATTGTTTACGTAACATGGCGTGGGTAATCGTGCGAAAGAACCATATGAAGTAACGTCTGCTTGTGGAAATATCGACATGCTAAGATAACGTCTACTTTTCTAAGTTTCTGCCTGCCACCATGTCTGTTACTCTGAAACATGTTCAAGCGAGTGTGCCTAGTTTAGTTTAAACTTATTTATTTTATATCGATCGAAATCATAGCTTTAAGCTCATTGAATTACTCACAAACTTATTTATTCTATATCGATTGTGACGAAAGCTTGAAGCTTATTGAATTCACCCACGATAACTTCTTCCGAGATACTAAACCAGTACTCGTGCCGATTTGAGGGCTAGTCTGCAATTCTTACCACTACTAACGAGGTTCACACCATGGACCCTCGGTACATATTCAAGAGGCGGACGCGTTAATACTGCACCAATGTTGCCCATTGTTGGGCTCTGAGCAAAGACCTTTGAATCTGAGATATATGTGACACATTGTACATAGTCTATATTGTCATTGAAACACCACCGTGGAAAAATATATGTGGTCTTAAAAAAGCCAGTTGATTGGCTTATGCAATGCAGTCCTCACAATATGCTTCCAAACCATTTCTCGTAATTGCTTACGTAACATGGCGTGGGTAATCATGCGATAGAAAGATATAAAAATTACGTCTGGTTGTTTAGATCTCTACGTGCAGACATATCGTCAACTCGGATGATCCAAGTTATAACTTTGATGGAAGACTGTCAGACCAAATAAACTGTTATCAGTCTCCATAATATAGAGTTCAGAGAAAAACTTGTAACCGCTTACCAGGGATATAAATAAATGTCATATCTAGAATCTGAATTGAACTTAACCCTTATAATGCTGGAACCGACTTCATGCTTATGCAAACAAGTTAGAACACAGGCCAGCCGCAAAGTAAATTGGCGGCTCGCCTGTGATCTAACCTGTTTTCTACTCTGGATATATTTCATCAACAAAATTAAGCAGATATCTAAGGTTTTGGAAGGCAAACGATACAAAAATATATTTCTATAAAAATACCAAGCATTCTAAGGTTTAAAGAGGAAAACTACAGTCAAACTTGTGTTTAGACGCCAGCCTATGAAAATGAGAAAATTGGCTGTTAAATGCAGGTTGGCTGCTTAATACAAATTGATGTGCACTATAAATCCAACAATGGGACTTTCTGAAGTGGTTGTTTAAGGCAGGTTGGCAGCTTAAAAGGATTGTTGCTTAACACAAGTTGGACTGTACCCCCAACATAGACGGCACAAATTTCTATTTCTAGAAAATTACACAGCATTTTAAGGGTTAAAAAACCCAAGCCATGCAATGCTGCATGTATTGACGAATCTGTCAGCACAGAGCCTGGTGGGGGAGACTGGCGGACCTTTATCTTATACGGGTCGTGTCACATGCTTGTCAATTGAGACTGAGACGCACCGAAAGAAAATCCTTTATTGATTGTCCAAGAAACTGGTTGAAGAAATGCATCTTAAGATGGCTCCATAACGTGGCTCTTACGTTAGATAATGCTTATGCAAACAGGTTGAATCCCGGTCACTCAATTGGCGGCTGGCCTGTGATCTAGCCTATTTGCTACACTGAGTATCTATCCTCCTCAAAAGTAAACATATATTTAACAAAGCAGACGACAACAAAATCTATTTGTAGAAATTTACTATGCATTCGCCATACAAAGACTCAATTTTTTCGACTATATGCTTTTCAGACTCTCACATTTTCTTGTGTGAACAAGCATCTTTAATGGTTGAACGAAGAGCGTCCTATCTTCTTTGACGAAACACATAGAATAGAGACCCTTTTATCAACTTGACAAGAATTGAATTTAAAAACATTGCATCTTTAGTATGACCCGTTTTCTTTTAACCTTTATATTGGTGGAATCGACTTGATTCTTACGCAAACAGGTTAGATCCAGGCCAGCCGACAGGTAATTTGATGACATGGCTTTGGTCTAACCTATTTGCTACTCTAAGTTTATTTCCTCAATAGAGTTAAGCAGATATTAAACGTTTTGGAAAGAAGACGATACAAAAATCTTTTTTTAGGATATTACCCAGCATTCTAAGGGTTAACAGTTTGAATTATTGTCTGTAGCGTGTACTATCCAAATTTAGATATAATTTTCTTTAACGACAGAAATGCATAAAACACTTGCACTCTGGAACCAAATAATTGAATAGCCATTTGATGGTGATTTGTCGTATGGACTACCTTACTTCAGATACGATTTTCCAAACTACTGATCAATTCATAAGGTGATGTAACTCTGGAACCGATTTATCGAATAGTACAGGCTTATCCAAGACAATACTCTAATTCAGGCATGATGATAAAGATACGTGTTCACACATTAGACAATCTTGAAGTAAAATAAAAAATGTGATCCAAATGACATAAGCCAGTAGATTTGAAAATAGTAATAAAGTGTGCGTTTCATCAAGCATTGTTTATTGTACAGAAAATAAACGTTATCACCACACCGTTCCTTCGCCTAGTTCAAGAGCGTTTGCACTTTCGTGAACAGTTCAAACGGCCGATATAATAGTAACAGATCAATGTTTGTAATGTCATCCGTCTAATGATATTCACGGTATTGGGTGTAAGGTTTCGCAAGGTAAGCCATTTTTCATATCACAAAGTGTCCCTTAAAGGAATTATGGATTCATATGCAAACTGTCGCTAGGTACTGCAAAAATAACGAATTGATTACTTGTTTACCATCATACAGAGCGTTCTTTGAACCCAAAATAAACAAAAACGGACCATCGCCAAACCACGTCATTCAATGCATATTTTGAGTTTGGACCGGTGAAACTGCTTGTATTTCAACATAAATCGGACGGAACTAGACACCAGTCATGTAAGAATCCAATCGGAACTACTCGGGTATTTCCGTGAGCTGTGAAATACACTTTGGATATAAGTGTAGGGTTACAATTTTTCGGGTTAATCGGCCTCCGGCCGATTTTTTTTTAAGCGTGCACGTTAAGTAGTTCAATGTGTATGGAAGTGTTGGACATCCTTTTAAATCATTTTTTTTATCAGTAACTCATACCAAATGGCGAGATTGTTGTAGTGACATGAATAGTTGTTTTCTCAATCAAATTCAACGACTTTTTAGGTTTCACATTAAAGTTCTATTTTTGGAAACGAAAGTAAAGTGACGCCATTCTCGCGGAAAACAATATGGCGTCATCCCTACTATTTCAGAGGTGTAATCATTGGATAAACCCGATATGTTCAGATAGGTTATAATCAATACCGGTCTTTAGTGTTTAACCTACATTTTCATCCAATGAGAATGCGTCAATTTGAATTTTTTTGTTGGTTTATTTTCCATAAACTACTATTCGAGTGTTCTATCTGGGCTCTATGAGACTATTACTCTGGTATCACGCATGCGCATAAATGTGTAGTTTTAGGCTCCACCTCCAAATCAATGACACGTGTAAGCCTAGCCTACGGTAGCGATTGAAAGATCGCTGTGACGTCGCGGGGGAGAAATAAACACAGAAATAAATAAAAAGGAATTACAATTAACTGGGTATCCTAACATCGTTGAGAAAAAAAGAAACTGAACTATATTAACCTTTTACCCCATTAGGAATGATGTGACGGGTACAAATTGAAAGCATCAACAGACAACACATATATACATTATGAAAAAACACAGTTTCTTTTTGAAATTGAAAAGAAAATATTGTGACAAAAGGAGAAATTGCTCGTTACAAGCAATTTCTTCTTTTGTCACAAGGGCTTCTCAAGTTTTCTTCTGTAGGTGAGTAATAAATTATGGAGTAACGGGTTAAACTCAAAACTACATTGCAATCTACATCACTGGGTAGTGCAGTTTTCTTCTTCCAAATATGGTATGGCAGATTATTGGCATGCAATTGACAGCCGCGGAAGGCGTGGTTTATGTCGAATTTCAAAATACTGAGCAGCAGTTTTATGCCATTCGCAGATCATACCCGTAGAGGCGTGGTTTGCCAGCGTCAAATAGAGCGCTCTATGGAAATGTAGGTTAAACACTAATATAGGTTAGAGGCTAGATAGTGAAATTTAAACGATATAGAAACCCCAAGGAAGGAGCGATTTTTATGAACTGTGTTTTTTCATAATGTATATATGTGTTGTCTGTTGATGCTTTCAATTTGTACCCGTCACATTATTCCTAATGGGGTAAAAGGTTAATATAGTTCAGTTTCTTTTTTTCTCAACGATGTTAGGATACCCAGTTAATTGTAATTCCTTTTTATTTATTTCTGTGTTTATTTCTCCCCCACGACGTCACAGCGATCTTTCAATCGCTACCGTAGGCTAGGCTTACACGTGTCATTAATTTGGAGGTGGAGCCTAAAACTACACATTTATGCGCATGCGTGATACCAGAGTAATAGTCTCATAGAGCCCAGATAGAACACTCGAATAGTAGTTTATGGAAAATAAACCAACAAAAAAATTCAAATTGACGCATTCTCATTGGATGAAAATGTAGGTTAAACACTAAAATTGTTTAGAGGCTATATAGTGAAATAAAAACGACATAGAAACCCCGTCAGTCGCTATCGCTCCTGCCTTGGGGTTTCTATATCGTTTAAATTTCACTATCTAGCCTCTTACCTATATATAGCTATATGGCGGGGTTGCCGTTCATCCAAACGAATACCATTTCAAGACGCCAGAGGATGTGCTGAGACCATAACTGTTGACACATCCTATTTCACGGTAGAGCAAACCCCGCCTCGCAGTCTTTCAATGCTTCATAGATGTATATCAGATTACTGGGAGCGACCGCAGAATAACGCTACCGTACTCGGAATTCGGAACGCCTCGTTGGTTTTGATTAAGGGCCTCGAGAATAAACAATTAAATAAATGTCCGTATCCCTGGCAAACTTGATAATCGAAGCCCGTCATTGGGAGAAATACCATGGTTTGTTTAGATATGTGGGTAAAAATAGATAAAAAAAGAGTGGGGAAACAACACACTCTCACATAAGTCTTAACCGGCGTTTTGTTGCGAGTAGAACATTCTTAATGAAGGTTCATAGAACCAAAGTACTAAAGATAAACAGCCCGATACCAATGTATGAATTGACAATGACTTGCGTGGTACTCATTAGAGAACAGCTTTACTTGTGAGTCTGAGCAGAAAGAAAAAGCATGGGGGAATCCTTCTTAAATACGACTATTTGTGAATATCTCAAACGTCTTATAACAATACATTGTAAGAATCTGTTTTACAATTGATAAAGATAGAACCTCGTGAATTATATATTTTACCCTCCCTTCAGGGATAGAATACTTCTCTTCCGTGTTGTATCCCTGACAAGAGATAAAGCCAATTGCTCATATTTACCACACCATTTCTTCAGCTTAAAATTATTTTAACGTCAGAAGAAAAATGAAAGTCGCAAAAGACAATGTTCTTGTTAGCAAACATCTTGTATGCCTTTACATCCATTAGCTCTGCAAAGGACAATATTATGTTGCACGCTTTAGAATCTTCGAAACACATTTAACTTTAGCCGATCTTTTATATCAACAAGGACCTACCTTGCACCTTTTGAATGCGTGTGATTGACAAAAGACACGATGCTTTATAGGACTTTCTCTCATAACGCGGCTCAAGCGCTGAATGTGAATGCAACATGAACATTTTGTCGTCGTCTAATTGCGGTTACACGAAGAACGATGTTTAGTTACTGTTGCCCGGTTAACGAACCTTGTCATTATCTCCAGCGCGTGTAATGATGCGAACTGCACAACATTCTCGCCTTCTAATGAAGAGTTTAAGGGCCTCTTCAGCTCTGGGATGCCGTGAGGAGAACAATCGCTTATTGGGCCTCAAATACCAAACGTTTGTTGAGGTTAGACAGTCTATGGGCAACATTTCTGCCTTGATTTGACATGACGATAACGATTTCAAGGTCCAATATAATCTTTTTCACAATCTGGTGATGGTATACAGAAGAATTATAGTATATGGCTGAACGGTTTAAAGCCACGTTAAGAATTAAACAGTTATCATACGGGTTTCTTGGAAGTAAAAAGTACAATGGTCCGGATCTGAAGTGCCTTGTCAGTGAGATAACATCTACGATACCAGCTGTACCGGTTGGACTCGAAACGAGAACCCACTTGTTACTAGTTCAACATCTTAAACACTGGATGCCGCATAACCCAGAACACAAAGTTCTGAAGTTCGTGTCTGAGCGCATGTTTGCTAAAAATCTGGCGGTTGCTTAAGGAGGCAAAGTGCACGAAAGTGCACAATCATTTTCATTGTTACTTGCAAACCCATATGTTTCCTTGTTTACCATCAAATATTTGCATTTCAGGAGATGTGGCCAAGCCATGGCGAGTTTATGGTCGACAGGTTTTGTCCCTATAACCACGTGATCAGATAAAAGAGGATAAAGCGCCTGCGTGAGTTCCAATTCGATGCTCCTCCTCTTCCATTGCGTTCACATGCACATGATTAATTGCCAGCAGACTAAAACAAACGCAAATGCATTTAGGGGACAAAGCGCCCCAACGAGTGTGTATTTGATAATATTCCTGTCTTGTTCACCATCCCTCGACTGCATGCAAGTCAAACGGTTGGACACGGGCACGATTGATTGCAATCTTGTTAATAATTGTGAAACAAGATATCATCCCAGTGACAGCATTTGGGGTTCATAAGAGGATGTCTCCCGATTGCCTTACGGAACGCCGATGTCTCTAACCGGCTTGACCAGGCTTCACCTGTATAAGGGAAATTAAAATTGGGGTATTCTCAATCGTTATGAGCCCAACTGTAAGTCTTGATACACCCGACGAGGCTCAAGTTTACGTTGTTTCTCTTCAACATGTCTCAGTTAAAGAGCCGACTGCACTACGTCAACAGTGCTGATGATTTAGAGACGATGTCTGACAGTTAAACGTTCGAAGATGCTTACTGTTGGCGAATACTTTAGATTGACGTTTGCAATTCTCCACAAGTTTCAAACACATGTTTTGACTCGACTGTAAATGTATTTGATTTTGATAGCGATAGATAATCCAGAGTTTTCATCTTTTTTGACGAAAGCAAATTTATTTAAGATTTGGATTGCATGGACAGGGTACCATAATAATCTATATTTATGTCGAAGAAATCAAAACTTAATATTTGGGTGGCTCTCGTATATTTTTTTAACGAGTACCAACCTGGAAAGCTAAGAAACATTTTATCCCATAACCGCAGTTTGTAGTATATTCTAAATCAATTTAGCTTTCGTCTAATGACACAATTTAGAGAATCTAAAGGTGCTCAAGAAGTTTTGGTTATTATGATGCTGACCCTTGCCGCGTAATTTTCTATCTAATTGTCGTTATTCGATGTCATAATTACATGCTATGTATTGATTAATGAATTGATACGGAATACATGATCTCTCAATGTATTAATGTATGTAACTAATAGGCTTAAATAATAAACTAATACCCTTAATTAAGACAAAACAGATACAAAAACGCGTAAACGGGTCATCCAGAGTTCAGTAAAGGAATGGTGACCCCCTCTCATAAGGTGCAACTCTTTTCTCCGAGATAGAGAGTACGTATTTAGATGATATTAAACAAGTCGTTATTTCCACATCAGCCCATCCTCAATAAACAATCAACAGTGCCGGACCCTTAAACCGTATATAGCTGGAACCGACTTCGTTTATATGGCTCGAGTCGGGGACTAGAGACCGGCAAACTCGGGTTCGATCCCTGAAGGCAATCACTCATTTCACTGTGGAGTGTCCATGGGCAAGACACATTGCCTAGCCTAGTACTGGTATGTCATCCAGGGAACATGTCCTATTAACACTCGAAAACGTATGCTGTACATTAATAGAAATAAAGAAGATGAAGAGGAAGCAGGTTGGATCTAGGCCAGCCGTCAAATTGGCGGCTGGCCTGTGATCTAACATGTTTGCTACTCTGGGAATCTTTCCGAAGCATATATCTAAGGATTTAGAAAGCAGACGACACAGTAATATATTTTTAGAAAATCCCAGCATTTATTAGGGTAAATCGAGGAGTATTTGACGGGGCTCGGAAAGGGTGTTACCAGAATTAATCTTGCTCTGACAGATCACAAACAGCCAGAATAGGGTTGGTTCACCGGGAAATTTGAATCTCATTTCGTCAGAACCGGCGTCTTAACGCATCCTGAGAAGACGAGCCGCGCATCTTAATTACTTCGAAAATAGGCCATTAACCATCCCAAACCCTTCCTTCTGTTTTCTACTGCTAATATATTTGATAAAGGTATATATCTTTTCAGGGAATCAACGTTATCCAAGACAATGTATCACATAAGTAAATATAGTATGAATATACTGATGAAAGATTAATGATTGGCAATTATCTTTAAACAATTAAAACGCCGGGATCTTTTTGACACATCTTGTTCGAACGGTGCATTATGTTATGAGTATCATTAATCGTTGCTATTGGTTTCAAGGAAAAGGGTTAGCATTCATCAGTTCTATTAGAAGGCTTAATTGTCCTATTTTCTCAATACGATGAGTCTTTTTTTGACGTGGGAAGTTTTTAATTGACAATTTCTTTTTCTTGCTTTTAATGATTTTTATAACACACTGTTTGTCGGTTACTGATCGGTTGTTTAATTTGTTCCAAGAATCTCACTGCTGTGCAGATAATGCTTTATTTTCTAATTTGTGTGTTTGTTAAAAAGTAAAAAGGAAAGACAAAGGAACGGTTAAACCTCACGCAACATTGTTTGAGTGTAACGGATTTGTCATTAAGTTGGCCAAAGATTTGTTTTGGGGTACTGAAATATTATCTTATCCAACAATATTCAGCTATATTTTGTTGTGAGTGGATACAAAAATAAGGTTTTAAACTTCATGACAGGTTGTTATTTGGTTACTGACCGGTCATTAATTAACTCTTGGTGTGGAAATGATACCTAATTCGATAACACTCGTCTATATTTATCATGAATAAGTACAAATATACGGTTTTAAGTTCAATGGCACGTTGCTTGTATGGGGCAACCGATTTATAGTTCAACTGTTCAACGAATATTCTTGGATCAGAAATGTCTTTTTATTTGATCAGTTCTGGATAGCATTATTTCATAGTTTCCATAGTGTCCTGTATAGCCCAGTGGTTAAGGAGGCGGACTTGGAACTCGGACTTCCACCAACACCTTCGGTTTCGTGGGGATGACCTTTGGCAAGTCACTTCAGAGCCCTAGCCTAGAATTGGTGGATCGTGGAAAGCCTTTCCAAAACTGAAAAGTTGTTGATACTGTACTGGCTTAAATAGTTTCCAAATGACTGGCGTTGACACTGTCACAACATTCCATATATACGAAAACTCAGTTCGAACATGTTTGTCTTGTTAGAATTAAAATGCTGGTAAGATAAATCGGCCTATTTAAAATTAATGGCTTTTATCTCTTCCAATCGAATGGAAACATATGTGTGAGAAGGGACAGATGAACAACACCACATTCCGCCACAACAGAGTCTCAAGTATGCAGAAAAACCATTTGGCATAAATAACAAGTGAACAACGAGTATTTTATTAGGCTGCAAGCATCGAAGCAACAGTTTTATTTCCTTTGTCCCGCTTCAATTTCCTGGCAATTGACCCATAAAACGTCCTTTGTAAGATTTCGACGCTTGTGTGTGTGATTCTATGATTGACAGTTTAAGCCTTTTTAGAAAATGAACTTTTTGGTTTCTATACCGCTATTGAGCATGGCGGCTAAAAGCCAAGTGTAACAAAGGCCCCATTGAATTTCCATTGGAATTGTTACTCAAAAGGCAAGAACAACTGCTTTACGGTTTGAAATATTGCAAAGGTCTGGTTCCCGTTTTTTATCTGATTGTTAAGAGAACCCACCATTCGTGAATGAAATAAAACTTGATTAACAACGAACTTTTTATGTTACAAGAAATGGTCCAATTGCAAAACCCTTTGTCACACAAATCAATTATGTTCTTTTGAAGAGATAAGTAGAGTTTTTTCGTAATCAAATGTTTATCATTCAACAACAACATTTTAGTTTGACTTTTAAATTTTCTTTTCTATCAACAAGCAACTTTTAGCTAAATTGGAAAATGCAACACATGTCAACATCATATCTAATCATTCGATCAATATGAATGACAAAAACAGAGACATTCCGATAAAAGAGAAATTGCATTCTTTTTTAATTGAATTACTGGTGCTTTTAATCAATTATGAAATACTGAATTCGTTATTGCTTGGAAAAACATAGCTACAAAATACGTTACATAACGTAAATTCTCATTTAAAGATATAACACTGCATGTGATTTTTTCATATGAAGAAACATTGTCTCTACGTTTGAGAGCGGGTAAATGGTATAAGAAAACAAACCTATGATGAAGAGGTCCAGAGATATACGCATGGCTAAGACTCCTGGCTTATCCGAATTGTGCTTCTAATAGTTTCGTTATTTTCATAGGATAAGCGACAACACTTCATACGCTTTCCCTGCAAATTGTAATATCGATATGCAATCAAAATATCTGTTATTTTCCTTTATCTATACTATTTGTAGTATTATACGAAATAGAATGTTGAAAGTTGAATTACAACATCGTTTCTTCGTGCCATGTGCAAACGATAATCGGAGCTGATGGATGGGGACTCTGCAACAATTAATCTCTCGCTCCTACATACGGTATTGGCTGGCAATAATCAGACACACATGATAGAATACCGGGAAATGCATCTCTGGAGACCCTCATCCATCTTACGACAGTTTAAAGTATCCCCCACTGTATGAATTCGTGACTGGCATACATTGTACAAGTAAAAGTTGAAAGCTACAAGTGGTCATACACCTGTTACTCTTGGTTCTTCAATTCGCTTGACTCCAATGTTAAATCAGGTATTTTCTATCTGCTGAGGAATAGTGTTTTCGACGCTTAGCATTATACAGAAATATCGAGTTTGGCCATTAAACTCTCAAAAATTGTCATAAAATGTACACGTAAATGGTTTTTCTACGGAGCAAAGTATACTAGTACCGTCCGAAAACAAGTGCACAAGCTGTCAAATTCAGCCGAGGTTCCGGCATTTGTGTTTATACATCCCGAACAAATAGTCCTGCAATAGGCAATCAGAACAAACTTTGAGAGCATTGCAGAACTATCATCTATACACGAAACACATCAGTGTTCTACCAGCTAATCTATAACTACCAAAACTATGCACCAGAAGTCGAAACACAACATTTCTAAATGGGACTATCTTTGGGTACTACGTAGTGTACACGGAAATACTCCATAACAGGTTCGAGACGACGTGTCCCATTCTCCAAGGATCCGGATTATGCATCTTGATCGAAGAGGCGCTTATTACGGAAATACGGGAGATTTAATTTAGTTTGTCACAGAATATGCCTTGGCAAACTGGTTAGACGTGACCAACTCCGGCGCATCTGCAGTACATCAAAGCCAATGTTGCTTTTCGTAAAAGTTCAATGTTTAGACTGGTCATCCGTTATCTACTGGCTCCAGTATGTTCCAGAAGATAGACACACGGCAGCCTACAAGTTCTGAGCGATTTGATTGGTTAGAATGAAATGTTGCCAAAACGACAATAACAAAAACAAGCACATAATTGTTTCCCCTGAATCATTGCCTTATTAATTTACGAAGCAGACACCTGTTATCAGACTTTAAATACCCATTGAATTGTTTCAAATGTTTGCCGAATTCCGAAATCAAATTATTTTGAACAATAGTTCCGTGAAGGAAACTTCGTGTCACGGCCAACCGTTCGTTTGAATCGGCAGACGTTCATCTCCAAGGACAGTATGCTGTTTTATTTCCTTCCGTTACCAGCCAGAATTCTGCTTGGTAGATTTGTACCATACCAGTCTCTATATTCGACAGATGAGAAACCGGTTCCCAGTCTACACGCATTCAATTCTACAAGGACCAAGATGATGTATCATGATCGAGGAGACGCTTATAACGAACTGTTTGAAGTTTGCAATTGATAACCACAGAATATGCATTTTCCAATTTTCCATTATGATTGACGTCGTTTTAACTACAACTCTAGACTTCGGAAACCTTTGTGATAAAAGGAGAAAATGCGTTTCCAATCAATTGTTTCTATGTCAATATCACCATACCGTTTTTTTATTCTATATTTTTGTTATATAATCTTAAAGATTCACAATATTTCTTTCTTATTTTAGAAATTTTGTCTTATATTGCTTTTTCTATTCAGAACAGTCACACAACTCAATTAGTTGGAATCGTTAATATTTCGGAATGCTACAACCTCAAATCAAATTTGAAACTATAATCGAAATCAGAAGCGTCGTGATACGGAAATGACAAGTTGGGTTAGAGTGAATTTCCATATTGGCATTGAGCAATAAACGCATTAGAAGGTAAACTTTCTTCCCATTTCCAATTTCCTGTCAGACCAAAATGGTCTCTAAATCCGACTTACACAGAGGCGTTAAGTCTATATTTGTAACATTGATTAACTATTATCCTCGCTCACTCCATTACTGCCTCTTTTAACCAAGAATATACAAATCAGAATTGTCTCGATAGGATGACGATATTAAAGCATCTTTACAATAAATTATCGGTCTCACAGTCTTTTAGATATTCTTTAAAAAAGATATCACAATGCGCCACTTGATCTAGACTACTGTATGATCTAATAGAGGTTATGATAGAAATCTAGAACACTCAAGTGTTTGTTAAAAAAACCCGAGAACTTCATAGATTTCAGACGTTACGTTAAGTTTAACCATAAAGTGGTTCGGTCAATACTTTCACAAAGCCTTTAAGTGACTGTCTGTTTTAGAAACCTTACTGTAATCTCTAACAAAAATGGACGACATAGACAGGCATTTAAACATGTAATCATTGCGGCCGGATATCAAGAGGAATAGTGGCATTTTGTGAGCGAATTTGTCTCTTGCACAAACGTATTCAAAGTATATATTTATTCCTCAACCCTTACAGTGCTCTAACCGACTTCATGTTTATGCAAACAGATTAGATCCAGAACAGAAGACAAGTAAAATTGCGGTTGGCCTGTAATTCAATCTGCTTGCTACTTTGAGTATCTTCCATCATCAAAATTAAGCAGATATCTAAGGTTTAGGAAAGTATACGACACAAACACCTAATTTTAGAAAATTACCCAGCATTCAAAGGGCTAAGGAACATTTGCTTTAAAAATACTTTTATCATGTGCCTTGGCACCGTTTGTCACGAATTTTTCAATGAGGCAAAACAATCCACGTACCCACTAACTGCTTTATAGGTGCTTCTTCGCGGTTAAGGCTCTGTTCCTTATTAGATCATTAAAATGGTTTTCTTCCACTGCAACATAAATGTGCTATACCCTTACCACACGATTATGAAAAAGGATAATAACTGCACCTACAACCTAGTTGCATGAAACTCTCTAGATCTCAAATATTTATCCGTAAAAGACGTTTTATTTGAGATAAGATCAAATCCTTAATTTGTTAGAGAGTTCTTTTAATGGCTTCGATGCCATTTACGTATGTGATTTAGGTAAAAAACGGTCGTAAAGCAATTCCTGTGTAAATGGACATTTGATGGAAACGCTTTTCGTCGTTCCTCTAATGCAGACGACTCTGAACGCATGTGCAACAGCCCTGTATTTGGTACAAACGTGACCAAAACGGAACTTATCATTATAACATGTTAATTCTATTTAGTTTCGATAACCCAAACAGTCTTTTGGACACCTTTTCAGTTTCTTAAAGTCATTTTTTCACTTTGGCAAATGTCTTTGACGTCGTCTTTTTAGCATTATTTGGAACAGGGAGAAGGTAGAATAGGTGAAAAAAGAGAATCCCGGAAATGGTGTGTTTGTACACAGGAAGTGTGCCCATTCTCTTGGTCGGTGATATTGGAATTGTATCCGACAAATCAAAACGCTGAAATTACTGAAAGCACTTTTGTTATTCACTGTCAGAGATAAAGATCATGTTAACCCTTTATCAAACAATAACGACATTTTACTAGTTTTTTTGAAGACGATTGTAGAAAAGATTTTGGAAAAGGAAGAAATTGCTAGTGACGAGCATGGACCGTCAAACGTCTATTAGGCCCACGTGGTGTTTGTTTTTGAACAGTGCTTCTGCTTAACTATGTTTAATTAAAACCTAGATCATTCTTTACGAAATTAACCGTTTTGAATGGCTTACTACATTTTCAAGATAAATACGAGGGGTGTTCGGAAAGTATGCAGAAAACGTTCATTACTTATTTACTAATGCGAAAATTAGGGGGGGGGGGGATCAAAAATGATACATTGATATTCTATACCATAATCCAAAAGAAATTGGGATATATCTTCACAACACGATTATGAAAGGTTGTGAAAGTATATAAACGATGCTACTCTTAATAAATGAGATAGTCCTTTTTAAAAGTTCTTCTTCTTGTTCTCTAATATTTTCAAATGATGTATTCCGAGTTTACGAGAGAGAATTTCATTCTAAACAAGCTTCGTGACCTACCATAAACGAGTTCACCAAGAAGGATATTATAAGCAAATAAAGGTTCAAACAAATATCAAAAACCGAATAAGGAAGAAAGATACAGATGACTTCAACGCACAAAAGAAAAAACTTCTTGGCATCATCAGTGAACAACATTGGAGATGGAACTGTTGGAATTATTCCTCACTTCAAATTGTCCATGCATGATGCAGTTAGAAACACATTGATTAACCCTTGTAGTTCTGGCACCGTATTCATGCTTATGCATATAGGTTAGATCCAGGTTAGCCGCCAAGTAAATTGGCGGTTGGTCTGTGATAAAACATGTTTGTCATCTGAGGATCTTTCCACATCAAAATTGAGTGGATGTTTAAGGTTTTGGAAAGCAAAAGACCCACAAATATATATTTATAAAATTACCCAGCATTCTAGGGGTAAAGGCAGATTTGCCAAGCTCTAATGTTTTCCTCCGCAAACTGTTCAAAACACGTTTATCCCGTCACTTCATGAATGCATGATAAATCCACATCAGGCTAACGAACATAAAACATAATGGCACAAGAAAACATTGTTTTGTACGAGAAATGTATCCCTTTGTCTCAATAGTTGTTTCATATTCATCTAAAAAAGAGAAATATGCCTATTGAAATGAAGGGGCATTTGTTTGATTCCATTGCTGGGTTTAAGTTTTCAGTCATAAGATGCCTGAACACTTAGAAGGCTGGGCAATTTTCTGAAAATAGATTTATATATCGTCTGCCTTACAAAACTTTAAATATCTGCTTTGTTTTCATGAAGAAAGATACTCGGAGAAGCAAACAGGTAAGATCACATACCAGCCGCCAATTTACTTGGCGACTGGCCTGGATATAACCAGTTTGAATAAGCATGAAGTCGGTTCCAGCACTAAAAGGGTTTACTCTCATATGGGGTAGAGGGTTGTTATTCAACTTCTCCGCACACAAAAGGCCCATCATGGCCCAAAACTCCCAATTCTTTTATCCATCACTGAGCGTTTATCCTGCTCTGAGATTTATGCCGTTTCAATAGATTCAAGAGACTGTTTGCCGGTTCACGCGAAACGACAACAAACACCGTTTTTTTAAACGACGGCTTCAAAGCGATGGTTTTTCTTAACCCTTATAGTGATGGAACTGACTTCATGCTTATGCAAACAGGTAAGATCCGGGCCAGCCGCCAAGTAAATTGACGGCTGACCTGTGATCGAACCTGTTTGTTACTCTGAGTAACTTTCCTCATCGAAATTGAGCAGATGATTAAGGTTTTGGACAGATGACACACACAAATCTATTTTTAGAAAATTACCAAGCATTCTAAGGGTTAAATGCCTGCTATAAAGGTAGTTCTTAAATAGCTTTACGGTGGGGCACTACAACAAGTGCAGATTTTGCATGTGATGGCTGGCCCATTTCATGTATCCTGTCGCGCCAAAACAGGCAGTTTAAAGGACGAATACCCGTAACCCACCATTTTAAATATGTTTCTTTCGTCGGACAACTTCGGTCGTTCTCGATATACATCGGTTGGTGTCGGAACTACTCGGTGTAAAGTTTAGGAGGGTCCAAACGAAATGACATACCGGGTTGATTTGCATGCGCAATTTCAACAACTGATTGATGTTTCCTTTCTCAAGCGAATTATGTGATGATGTCTTATTTAGTAAGTGTCGAAGTATATTCCAAACGGATAAAGAAGTTAGCAAGTTGGGAATATACCCTTTGGTCTATCTCAGCGTCTAGACATAGGGAAGCTTCTTTTTACGATATTTGACTCGAAAACCCACCGTTCTTCCGTGTTCTGGCGTATATGTCTTCTATAGACATCTTAATTGCAATATTTTGTCATTTTGTATCCAAGACATATTGGAATAGACATATACTTCCTATTCCCCTTACAGACGTAGTTCTTTGGCCATTGGCAGCTACGTGTCGGCTACAGTCTCCATTTTTTTTTTATTTTTTTATTTAGGGTATTGTCGTCGGCAATAGAGCATGTACATGTTTTGGTGTTGATTTATTCTTTGTCTTCTTGGTCTGTTTTCAAAACGTTGTTCCAGAACTGTGGTTTAGTTAAAGTTCTATTAAGTATCTGACACAGGTCCCATATAACTCCTTTTGGTCAGTGTCGTACCAACATGTTTCAGTATATGAATGGGACAATATGCATTTACTCAGTATGATCTCAATATGATCAGGTTTTTTGGAATAATCATGGATGGTAAATCGTATTTCCAAATAAAGTTCGAACATCTCTGCTGTGGCACTTCATTCAGCCGAAGCAAACTACTTTGTGGACGATCAATGACGAAAGCTGATCACAAATATAAAAATATCATGTGCCTACCCAGACTTATCCTCATTTGTCAATTATACGTTTTACGACATCAGCAATTGTTCATCAATCCGTCTAGAGACGATATAAATTACAACGCTTACCACGATACGAGTGTTTAAAAAAGTATTTTACTTTTTAAAAAGAAGACAAAAAAGTAGATTATTAGTGCATATCTTTACTTTATCTTATAATAAACGTTTTGATAACTATAACTAAGCAACATCACAATCAGACTTAGGACAAAAAGTAAAAGTATGTTAAGCACATTGATGGCTTGGATATGGTCATTGAAATTTTGTTCATTCGGCCAGAAAATCTTCATGGTATCATAGTTATCTTTATTTGGGAGGTTACCACTGTGAGGTCTTAGCCCCAATCGGAACACCTCGGCCATTTCTTAAAATGGCCTCGGAGGTAATGGGGAGCCATTTTGAAAGTAGGCCAGCAACTTCGGGCATGTCCGTTTGCAATCACATCTACTCGGAAATCCCCGATACAAGCCGGGGATTGCCGAAAAGATACAATTGACAAAATATGAAACAAAGATGTATTGTTATGATAATCTTTAATGAAAAGAGTAAACAAAAACAACACTCAATTGTGATATATAACCAATTTGTGTGTATATAAATACATATTTAGTGCCTGTGTGCATGTTGCAACCATGTGCGTTATCCGCCGGAAATAATGCGAATTACCCCAGGATTTCTGGCGTATTCATGAACTACCTACGAGGTATATCTACCGACTTGTGACGGGGATTGCCGAGTTGATACGATTGGTCTTAGCCCATCATATTCGCCATTCTGATATTGAAAGGAATTGCCCTACTTGTACTGGGATGAATGGTTCAATTAAGTTCAACCAATTGTATGGTTTCTTGTCGACTTGCAGAATATCAATAATACTACCAACCGTGATCTAGTCTTTATGGATAGTTAGGCTTAGAATATCAAACATTATTGTAAGTGCTCAACAACAACATGGAAATTGATATGTGATGCAAGTTGCAACATATGATGTGGCCAACCTTTACAGATAACAAAAGAAGCCTAAGTAGGTTGATGTAGAAAAAAATTATAATGGAGACAAATATATTATGCAATTAATTGATCGCATATATTTGAATTAAGAACAAGGTAAAGTAAAAGGCATTTAAATAGATACACGGGTTAGTAAAACATGTATGAATGTAAGGGCAAATGTAAGACATTGTAAAATGTAAGACAAATCAGAAGTTCGAATATAAAATTCTCTCAAAACACGGGACATTCCTGATAAATTGAATCAGAGCTTCCATTGATAAATGAAAATGTTTGTTTGCCAATTAACCAAACCATGTTCAGTTTCGGAGAGGCATGATAAATCATGGTTTGTTTCCCGTTGTTCTGCGATAAATCAAATCACCTCGAGTGGGAAACGTTTACTGGGCTCTCAGATTACAGTTTGCTGTCTGTCTAGGCTCAGCCGTGCACAATCTTAATGCTACATGTCAGACTATATCCGCCCTTGCTAACTTTTTAAATGAACTTGCACCAAAAGGCTACATGTGCAATTTAAGACAAGATTTATTACTCCAAATGTCGTGAGCTAGATTAATCCGCTTATCCAAGAACAAATGAGAACAGAATGTCATGATACTTTAGAACTTTAATGAAGACAGACCTGTAGCAGCATGGCTCATAGCATCTTTAACTAAGATATAACTAAATTATATTATTATATTATAACTGAATAGTATAGACTCGTATAAAAAAAGAGAAACAAAATCGAAAATCGACTAATATTGGAATATGCTAACTTGAGTTTGTTTTATTTCTTATAGTCATATCTAGAGCTTGATTACAGTTTATTGTGCATAACAAAAATGAATTAGTTTCGACTCAAAGCCCAGTCACGAAACATTGTTTTCTCGTTCAAGCCGATATCTCATTTTCCACGAGACCACGCGAGCAACGACCGGTCTAAATTCTTGGCGTCAACATCGTCTAGAAAATCAACGAAAATCAGGAAAAATTACGCCCCAATAGAACTTCCATGAGCCTGACAATATTTTTTCATTACGTTCGCGAGACAACGGTTCTGGAGTTGATTTAATATCAATCTTCTTGGTTCTTCGTGGATTTGCTGCAATACACCCCTAATTTAACAAGTAAACGAAGCACAATTTATCTGCTTTCATTACATGTAAGCTTGGGCTTTTCGTAAAGTATACTTGTCATTTCTTTTTTACAATCCAATGATCGTCGTTGATTTAGCACGATTTCTTTTAACAAAGTTCCTATTTCAAGTTTTATTCATACATAACTGTAACACTTTTCTGACAATTATTTTTGACTTTTTGACTATTCTGCTGCAAGCCATATTTCAATGGAATGCAGAAAAGAAAATAAGAAAATATGTAATTTACCAGCATAAGGCGTTTATTCTATTCTTACAATAATATCTCTCTCAGAAAATAAATGTGTCCTTATTGGAATCGCGTCTGTACATGTATCTTGACCGTTCTTTCGAATGTTACTGTTTAGCTAAAAGTAAGAGAGAAGATCATTTGTTCTTACATTCCAACAGATATTTCTTTTATTCTGTTAAGTGACATTAACAAAACACTTTTTTCTTGTCACTGTTACTTCGTGATGTTGTCTTAGATTTGAACAAGTCAATCATTCCTATATAAATCATCTAATGAGTTGGCAAATTCCGCACAGGATTGCTTCTCTTTGCTACTCTACAGGACAGTACATAGCTACTGGAATGGGAGATAACTGTGTAGACGAATGAAGATTTGGGGGTTCATGTGTTTCCGGTGATTAGCCTCGAGTCCTGGCCAATGCGTATAACCTTCATGAATGCGGCGTGTTCACATGACCCATCAGGCTAGTATTAGAGGTCTTCATAATGAGAATAAGCGCACTTTCAGGCGATGGAGGTTGTTTGTAACTCTATTGGTTGGATTAATGAACACTTGGTTTGGATAACAAGGTAGATATGTACACTAATGGCTAATAGCCGTTGTAAAGATAACTGGCACTTTCTTGTATTCATCTCAATTCTATGAAGTTGTTAACTTATTTATATTAACAAAAGCCAATTTTTACGTGAATTCTTGTGATATATTATCGTGTGTCTGTAGAAATCAGAAGTGCTTTTGATAAAATGAACTGTTGCTCTTATGATTGCTTAATTCAACAAGAGAATGCTTTTGTGTTTCTCTTTTTCAAGGGGGTCGTTATTTTTGGGTCGGATTTAAAGATGTTTTGAATCTTTCCTGAGTCATATTTCAGCGGCCAATGTTTTATCTCCCCATTACATTTCCTTACCATTACTTCTGATTATAATTCACAATGAAACCACAGGACACATCTAACTAACACAATGGTTACATAAGTTATGATATTGAGTAATTTTGGCATGCTAGTATATCGTAAATTCTTAATGGTGTTGTGACACTGTGTAATGCTACAAAAATATGATTTTGTTTAATTCGAACATGCTATATGTCAAAATGAAAGCAGCAACACGGAACATTACAGACTATAGAAGATTGTTTTTCCTTTGGTAGTGGTAGAACAAAAAATGTTTAAAACAATTTCTCCTAATGCTACAATGTGTTTGTTCCCTTCATAATATAGTTACATCTAGGGGATAAAATATGGAATAAAGAGTTTATTATTGTTGCCTTACATTGGCATAATTACTTTTGCTTCGTAATTATACTGATACCGTTCATCGGAAACTCATCGGAAACGGCTACCAGTGGTGAAAACCAACACATTGGAATGGAAAAAACATATTTTTTCTCTATCGCCGTTAGCAAGGACAAACGAATGATTCATAAAAATTTCATTAAACCGACACTGGCATGCCATTCTTGATTCCTTTACTCTTTATCAAACGCCAGCTTTTCCACTGTCCATAATTGATCGAGTTTGCAGACGAATTTTCAAAATGTGATGAAATCTGAAAATAATCTTCCGATAGGGTAGAAAACATAGTGAGAAAATGAAGAAATTGCTCGTCACGAGCAATTTCTTCCTTTCCCACAATGCTTTCCAGAGTCCTCTGCGACAACCAGGTGAAATGCTGGTATTGTTTGGCAAAGGGTAAAAGATGAACGTTGTCCTCTATCTAACACGAAACAGTAGTCTGAATCCAAGTGAACCGTAAACGGTGAACGATCTTAGGAACGAATACCTTATTACAGAAGCATGTTTTTATCCTCATAATGCTTTAACCGACTTCAAGCTTATATAAACAGATAAGATCCAGGAAAGCCGCCAAGTAAATCGGCGCTTGGCTTGTTGTCAAACCTCTTTGCTACTCCGAGTATCTGTCCCCGTTAAAATTAAGCAGCTTTTTAATGTTTTGGAAAGCAGACGACACAATTTTTACGAGGAAAGATACTCAGAGAAGCAAACATGAATTTACTTGGCGGCTGGTCTGGATCTAACTTATTTGCATAAGCATGATGTAGGTTCCAGCACTATAAGGGTTAACGTAAATATATAAACAGGATCGGTACAACAAGTTCGCAAAGAGGCTTTAAATTCCTACTGACAAGTCGATTGCTCGTTTTAATGATCGGTGCTTAGCCTTTCTTTAACCCTGAGTCTTTACAACTAGGAATGATAATCACGGCGTTAAGAGGACGTTATTCTTACCAGTTAATGGTTTGCCCTTGTCGCAGGGCAACACGATGGTAATTACTTCGAACTTTGTCGAGAAGCACTTCCTTTTGAAAAAGCGCAAAGGGATTGGCGCGTGGTATTGACTTATAGACAGCGAAAACATCAATGTATAATGAACTATCAGATATGTGGGTTTTTTTTTTCGGTTTAAATCTTAGATTAATACAAAAACATTTTATTATCTATTCATTTATTATTTTATCTCATGATGTGCGTGGATACGAATCTGTAGATAATGGAAGTTGATTCATGAATGAACTTTTTGTTCAGTGCAAAACAATTGGGAGTTTGGCGCTAAAACCATTTCCGTTTGACCTACCGTTGTCTTACAATGAAATATCAAATTGAAGTAAGAATCAACGATCACTTTGCAATAATTTATAAACGAGTCGAAATGATTTACCATGTAACTTCCGACCCGACAAATACAGCTTTCGTTTGAATAAATCCTTATAGTGCTGGAACCAACTTCATGCGTATGTACACATGCTAGATCCAGGCCAGCCGCCAAGTGAATTAGCGACTGACCAGTAATCTTATCTGTTTGCTACTATGAGCATCTTTCCTTATCAGATATTTAAACAGATATTTAAGGTTTTGGAAAGCAGGCGACACAAATGAATAAATGGTGTTTTATGGCGCATCGACATCAAAGGTCACTAAGTGCGCATTAAGCAGACGACACAAAAAATATTCTTAGAAATTTACCCAACATTCTCAGGGTTAAACGTACTAGAATAACACGACAACGTGTGTAATGGGAAATAAATATCATGATGTAGCCGTGGGTTACCGGCACTTCGAGGCTTTATTGAATTCCACTGAGAGGTCTACGATTTATTGTCCAATTTTGTTCATAACGAAGTGTGTCTCTTTGTGTAAGGCAAGCCCATCCAGTTATATTACTAATATAGCTAAAATAAACTAAACGATCACATTTTGTAAAGGTTTTTTTTTTCTTACCTTATACTTTTTACTATACGATTTATTGCCAAATTTCGTTTATTTTCAATTGTGTATGTATGTGTAAGCAAAGTCCATTCGGTCATATTATCAAGCTCAGAGATCGAATTGTCTTGACGTTTTTTTTTATATCTCATTTTTACTTTTAACTGTAGGTATTTTCAAGAGTTGCATATTTCGATAGTATCAACATGCGATATTATGTATGGCTAGTATTCAATTTGTTTAATTGTGAAAATATATTGGAACTTTTTTCTTTATTCATACTTTTTACTGTACACTATTTTCGAGAATAACATATTTCAATTATATTAAGAGGTGATATTATGTATGGCAAATAAGGAAAATAACACATCATTTGTGTCGCTAAACATTGGTTCAGAAAAGCTGGGAGGCGGTGGGGAAATGATAGGAAAAATATTTTTGTAAACATTTAAGAAGCTTGTAAATTTTTCAACATGTTAACAATTGATTAATTTCATTGGCTGACCAAATTTTGAATACACGTACTTATAGATCTATTAGCTGCTAAAATAAGGTCCGGGAAAAACACACATTGGAAAAAGGAGGTTTGTTTACGTTCGTGAATAAAAACTATTACCTAACCATAAGTTTACTTCCTAATTAGAATGGGTATAAAAATCATAAAAGAAATGTTGAACAAAAAGTTAAGTTCAGGTTGTACTTATGTATTAATCATGTCTATGCCAAGTATACACTATCCGTCCAATTTGACTAATGCTGCTTTATTACGACTGATTTCATCACTATTCACAGACATCTGAGGGAATCAAGTGAATATTTACGTCCATTATGGTATCATAAACTCGTAATGGATCTATGAATAGTCTCATCTGAAGGCTTCATTAGACGGTGTTACCGAAAAATAGTAATTACCTCTTTGTAAGGCACAGTTTGCCTCCATAACGTAAAGGTGGTCACTCAGATTGCATCGTGTTCTTATTATTCCAAAGGGTCCCATTCCCCTTGAATAACAGTTTTCTGATTATATATTACATTACATTACATTCCAGATTTTTTTAGTGCAAAAACAGTTACTGTTTATAGCAATTTTCATAGTATACACATATTCCATGAAAAAGAACATAAAAGTTAGCTGAAGAACAATCATACTTAGGAAGTAATATTACTTATTAATTATTCATTTTCATAAGACATTAACTTCCTTTGAAAATGAATTACTAGTTTTAGTTGTTTTATTTTTTTTGCAAAGAAGATGAATATTGCCAAATTATTCAATATGATGGGAGAATTCGAAGACATATGGTTAATAAATTTTTGTATTGACGGCCATGTATGATTATACCTTTTTATGTATTTCTTTCTTAATTCTATAATCTTATTTATAGGTAACTGCTAATCATTTTAATTATCCATCGATACGCTTTTCTGTATGAATCAAGGGGACGTGCCTTGCCCGAAGACGACCCACCATAAATTTCTCCTGGGAAATTGCCCTCTACAATCAAAAACGTGGCCGCTATGGGGAATCGAACCTGATAAGGCATGTTTCTAATCCCCAACGCGTTACCCATTTATCATCACATACCCTTGAATTGTGCGTAAGGTAGTATTTAGCCTGGGATCCCCGCCCATTCGTATACCCCTAATGCGAGTTATACACATGGGCAGGGACCCCAGGCTAGGTGGTTTTGCGCATATGTGCTAACCAATCTTAAAAACAAATCACTGTGACAGAAGAGAGACTTGTTAAGAGAAGAACAGTGTGATGATTTCCCCTTTTCACAAAACGATTTTAAGCAAATTATTAGAATAAAAATGTATCTAGATTGATGTGAACATAAAACAGGGAACCATAGCTCTAGATGCTGGGTGTGTACACATGTATATTCACATTTTGATCATAATACAACACCATAAATAAAGTTATTGAACCCATTACCAAACAATTACGACATTTGACCAGTCTGCTGCCAACAAATCCGGAAAAGATTGTGGGAAAAGGAGAAATTGCTCTTCCTTTTCCCACAATTATTTCTGGTCTAACAGAAGATTATTTTTCATTCATCACAATTTGGAATGTCGTCTCTTTCAATTCGGGACGGTCAGAATTTTGCAATTGGTAAAGGGTTAATGTCGTATTATTGGTAAATCGTGTTGGACCCTATTCTGTCAGCTATTAGAATGTATTCGTTAAAATATCTTTTGTGATTTGTTACTTTAGTGTACTGTAAGGATAATTTCATAATCAAAGTAATCAATGTCGCTTCATTATCAAAGCATTTCTTCTAAAGGTGTTAACTCGAACACTGTTCCACAAATCTTCAGAACTCTCTGTGATTCGTTACCCATGCATGATTGCAATGAAAGCTTGATATGAAATATTGATGAGAGCTGTATTAAACTCTTTGAAACCTGCAGAAAACATTATTTTACTTTAATCCATTACCAAACAATAACGACATTTGACCAGTTGGTTGCAGTCGACTCTGGAAAACATTGTGGGAAAAGTAGACGAGCAATTTCTCCTTTTTCTCACAATGTTTTCTACTCTATCAGAAGATAATTCTCCAGTTTATCAAATTTTGAAATGTTGTCTGCCAACTCTTTCATTTTTGGAGAGTCGAAAATTTGGCCTTTGCTAAAGGGTTAAGTAGACGACTTCAGAAAGGTTTCGTAAACATGAGTAAAAACTTTCAGTTCTGCTGTTGTGATATTCGAATGGGTTGAAAAAGCATCGTGGCCAACGGAGAAATTGCTTGAGACAATCTGTGAGATACGCTTTTTAATATACAAACATCATACCCATGGATTATGCACAATCTACTCGCCTATCTGTCCCTTTTAAAAGACGCAGTTTTTATGTAGCGTCTTATTAGATTGACTACACATCACATTTGACTTCTACAGACTCTCGTTTCATTCAAATGTCTCTGATTTAAACGTCTCCGAAAGAAAATGTTCTGGGGAGAAAGGGGAAAAGTATGATAAATGTATGAACCTTCGAATTTTGAATCGTTATTCATTGGGAATAATACTCGTAATTATTTCTTTTGAATGTATTTATATCACTCTTTAATATTTTGCCAGTTATACCTTTGGTAGTTTATCTATCTATGCTTCATGTCGGTCTATTTACAAGGGAACCTTATATAGAAAATATTGTATGAGCCCCTTGCCATATTGTTACATTCAATGGAAAAGGTAAACAAAGTATCAAACTCTATATGTATCTGCCTTCGACAAACAGTTCATATAAAGCAATCGATTTTAATAGTGTTGTTTTGACCCTTATAGTGCTGGAACTGACTTCATGCTTATGCAAACAGGTTAGATCCAGGCCAGCCGCCAAGTAAATTGGCGGTTGGCCTGTGATCTAACCTGTTTTCTACTCTGAGTATATTCGCTCGACAAAATAAAGCAGATGTCTATGGTTTGGGAAAATTAATATAAATCAAACGATTAAAATAGTGTTCCTTAAACCCTCGTTGTAACCGACTCCATGCTTATACAAACAAGTTGGATCCAGGCCAGCCGCCAAGTGAATTTGCGGTTGGCATTTGATCTAACCTGTTTGCTAGTCTGAGTATCTTCGCTCGTCAAAATAAAGCGGGTATTACAGGTTTTTGAAAGCAGACGACATAACATTTTTTTAGAAAATTACCCAATATTCCAATAGTTAACCGAAGGGCCCTATCACGGTAATTCTAACTTAAACGAGATTTCGGTTAAAATAGTGTTCCTTAAACCCTCGTTGTAACCGACTCCATGCTTATACAAACAAGTTGGATCCAGGCCAGCCGCCAAGTAAATTGGCGTTTGGCATTTGATCTAACCTGTCTGCTACTCTGAGTATCTTCGCTCGTCAAAATTAAGCGGGTATTTCAGGTTTTTGAAAGCAGACGACATAACATTTTTTTTAGAAAATAACCCATTATTCTAATCGTTAACCAAAGGGCCCTATCACGGTAATTCAAACTTAAACGCGATTTCGGTTTTCTATTGGGGAGCCTTTATGTCACATAATAGATGAAACGCCAGATTCCAAATGCAACTTCTTTTGACTTATTCAGCAAAGATGCTTTATGAATTTATCCAGTGATACATTCAAGTTTATTCAAGCAAATGATTTTAAAGTGCAGTGATACCTTTCTGATCATCGTTTCGGCAGTAGTTTCACTAGTCCGATTTGAATTTATTCAGAAAACACAATTCAGAAACCCATTAACGGTTTTAACAAGTAGAAATAACTTGAGAGTACTGATATATGTGCTAATATAAGATCATCCCTGGTTATCTAATATCTTACATAGTCTACATGTGTATTTCCACAATTCAACGATATCATTGAATGCCATTATTTATTAAGCATGACATACCGACATAGCAAATCTATTTGACGCGGTGGAATGACTTCAACATACATTAAAATCATGCCCGATGACAAATCCATTGTAGATATACAAATGTGTACTTTCTGCAACATAGTTCTTTGACTTTTACGGAGATATACTTAAAGTCTTTGTTTTATCTAATGAGTCAATTAGTTTCTCAAGTTCAAAAAGTACAGTTTTTCGTATCTCTCAATTAAACAAATTGACTAATTCCACCAATTTTTCCTTTTAAAAAGGTTAATTCATCAACAACAATCAGTCACAAATTGAAGTATTAAAAAATACATTTTTTATCATGCTAACAAAATATTGTGCCAAAAGTAGAACTTGTTTAAAGTGAGCAATCTTTGTTATTAGGGGTACGTTTGTTTTCTAAAGCATTTCCCTGTGAAAGCATGTACATGTTTATAAGATAGAACTTCACTAATCCGAACTGTTACATCAAGACTGTCTATGATCTTGTGCTCTATTTCCTTTATTTCTTGAAGAAATCTTATATTTTCCCACCATTGCTATATATTTTGTATGTGTTACGTGAATACGTATGGCTGTTTGAGAATATAATGTAATATTACCATGACTCATGTTTCAATTTAAATACCAGAAGGGGAGAGCTGTAACTTAGTTTTAGAACTTGTAGCTCTACCCTTTTTCTGATTATAAATTATACTGAATTTCCATATTATTACTATGTATATTTTGGGCAATGCAATATGTTTAAAGCATGATAGAATGGTTGAATTTTCACAACATCTATGGTCTATAACTTACCTTCAAATATATACATTTAATTCGAGCGCACTGTTTTTCTATAGGCGCCGTTCAAACAGTCGCTTTCTTCAACCGAAGATAAGATTGTTGTAAAAGCACACAAGTCTCAACTCGTTTACTCATTAACGTCCATTGTTTGTTATCTCATGTCTCTCTTCAAAATAAAAAAAAATGAAGCTGTCGTCAAACTTCGTCTTTTCCCCCGAAACAACCACTTAAACAGATTTTCTCGTTCGACGTTTGCAGTCCGTTACAACATTTTAACGTAAAAAAAAACGGCAATACAATTTCTCAAATGCTACAAATTCATTTCCTCGTCTTTTCTCAAGATTCCTCACAAATCTCCTGAGTCATTTTTTGTTTGCATTGCTTGTCGTTTAAATGATTTAATCCATTATAGGCAGCGCGGTAAGAGTCTGTTCGTCACAGCGTTAGACGGCCGACTAACAGAGATTCTCTGCCCGCCTTCGGCCTTATATCCCTCCTGCCCTGTGATGGTCGGTATTGGATGTGGGAAGGACGCGACAAGTATTGGTAGCTCCTTCTCGTAGTATCAACGGTGTACTTCTTTGCGCGTCGACTGACTATGTGGAATGTTGTGCGAAGGAATTTTTAAAGCGATGAAAGGCACTTAACGGGAAGATTATTTTGTTCATCTTCACATGATGGTTAATGAATGGCTATTGTTCTGTATGCCTTGTTCTTATTGCATGACGAAGCATATGCATTTTGAAACATTAAATTAATCTTGTAAAAACGGAATAAGTATGATGATCTAAGTCTGTTCTGCTATCCACGTAGAAGCACACGGATGTCGAAGTTCACATAAACATTATCAAAGCAAATTACCGCTTCTCGTGCTAATGATGCTATATGCACAATGGATGTCTAGCTTTGGTTATTTAGAACATTGAAGCTATCAAAGTGACAAATGGTGAAGAACATTTGAAACAAATTAAAAACATCAAAAACAATTGCTCTTGTTGCCTTCATTTCCTTTGCATATGATTCCTGTATAGAATCAATGAGCTGATCTTAAACCTCTTCGCTATGTGATGGAACAAAAAAACAAAGACACCTTCCTGTATTCCATGTGATTAGACGGCCTAATACTATGTTGTCATCAAAGCACGTCGAACTTTAGGTTAGTCCCATCAGAGTAAGCTGTTGAGATGGCTGCTATGTAGAGAAATCGCCTAACACTTTAGGTACTTTAACATCAGACTATACTGTAATGAATTATGACGAAATAGGATTCTCTCAGCTGTATGTAAATGTAGACTTTGGCCATATCTCTGCCTACATGTCTTTCGTGTAAGGTCGTTTGGTAAATTGTATGATTTATTCTGATATTGTCTAACTTTTATGACGTTATACAATATTTCTTCGATACTTAATCACGTCAATATGAAACTGTTCGTATCTAGAAACCCACATATCTTCATTTAATTAAGCAGTGAGTGTCTTTGAAAAGCTTTAAACATTATTGTTCAAGAAATTTAATTAGATACATGTATTAACCTCTGTATGAGTTTTTTGCCTTTTCATGTCTTCTTTCAATATATGTTTATCTGTTTGTTGTATGTATGTCTTGTGACACATGTAGGAACAAAACGATGAAATATGATTGAACTAAAAATTAAACCTCTGCAACTTAAGAACCTTTGAAAGCGACTAAAACCGAAAACTATAATCAACCAACTAATTGCTTCTAATGGGCAGAAATAGAGAAATGGTTTGAGGCAGACGTAATTCGGAAATCAACCGTTTCGCCGGTCGTGTCACCTTGCCTTTGTTTTATACGTTTAATGTTGCCAATAAGGCACGATTGTGATGTGCCCGGCTTTTACCACTAGCCGAGTTCGTCCATAATAATAGCCTGTGGTTTGAATAGAATATTCACATTAACCTACTGCTGGGAACCGTTTTACTTACTAACTTGAGGGAAAAAAAGTTCCGTAAGTCAAAACTAATAAACATTGATAGTATCTGAAATAAAAGTATTATATTGTAACGTAACACTTCATTTGAAGCGTCTCGAAGAGACGATTTCAATGATGTGTTACTACTTTGCCAAACATTGACATAAGAGGGACTGTTGTTTTTAACTTACGCACATATTTAGCATAAACTAATTAGTAAAACGGTACCCTATTGTTTGACATATTATGGCAGACGACTCTGGAAAACATTGTGGGAAAAGGGAAAATTGCTTATGATTAGCAATTACTCATTTTGCCACACGGTTTTCTGCACTATCATAAGATTAGTTTATAATTTCATCACATTTTGAAATTTCGTCTGCAATTTCTTTCAGTTTTGGACAGTCGGAAATTTGGCGTTTGGTAAAGGGTTAAGCCGATCGAGTGCTGTCTCTGATGCCCAACAATTTTCAGAACAGTCCGCTGGTAGTCATGTGCCAACTCTGCCGCTTTTCGTCGAATGAAGGTTGTCATTTTCGGACAAAGTGAGGTCAGTTTTACATCTTAAACTCGTTGTTGTATACATCACAATTGTTCTTCATGCCCTTGCCGAAACACTTGAGTTTTAGGAGAAATAATGTCTTTTTATAGAATTGTATTGACCTAATGGTGGAGGAAGTGGACTTGTACATGTATGTAGCCTGCAGATCCCTGGTCTGAGTCTAATCGCCACCACAGGCGACGATACGTTTCAATGCCATAGCCAACTACTACGAAATCACGGGAAAGCTGTCATATACCTGAAAATATATCACACATATAAAACGACGTTAAATCCAAAATTGATTGTATCACAGACCTGTCATATTAGGGATGTTGGGTGTGGGTTTTCCCAATATAACACTTTTTTAGGTCCTCCCATTGCGACGCTTTAATCACCTTAGACACCTTTATCATCGGATATAATTTAAGTCATAACAGAATCACTGCACTAACTTTGGATGAGGCGTATTCTTATGGTACGAAATAAAACTCAGCCCGCTTTGTAATAAAATGTTTACATAACGCAACTTTATTACATAACGAGTTGTAACTGAGTTTCCTATAAAGGAGACAACAACCCTTAGCGATGACTGGGTTTTGGCATGGACACTACAAATTAACCTATTACCAAACAATGACGACATTTGACCAGCAATTTCTCCTTTTCCTACAATGTTTTCTGCCCCATCAGAAGATCTTTTCCCAATTTCATCGCTTTTCGAAATGTCGTCCGCAAACTGTTTCAATTTGGAACAGTCGAAAATTTGGCGTTTGGAAAAGGGTTAAAAGCCGGTATTTGCATTTCAATCAGGTAGTCTGTCTATAGACTTCCTTAATATTAATGGTTCTACCAAGCTTGGTCATAGCGTTCCTAGTTCGATCATCATTAATTGATTAAAAAGGTGTCAAGAGTCACAATTTTATAGAAACACTTTTGGTGTGACTTAGATATCAAATAAAACAAATATAAAAATTGACGCAACAATATGTCACAGTGTCAAAATAGCCGTCCAATGATTATTTGAACTGCTTCATCATTCGTCCCCTGACATTTCGTAACAAACGCGCATAAAGAACGAATACCGAGTTGTAATTATACAGTTCAATAAAGCCAGCACCGACACAGGATGTTTCGTTTGAAGTCACTCTAGGGTATGTGTTAATTGTATAATACATAAAAGCTTACACACTATGAATCGTAACCCATAAGCATTTAATCAACACATGGCGAAGAGACACATTCAATAGTGAATGTAACAATGTAGCGTCTAAAAAAACAACCCTTTATCAAACGGAATGACATATACCGCATGTTTTCTAATAAACACACACACCATATGGAACAAGTTAATGAGCGTATCGAAAATAAAAAATAAAAAAAAACACAAGAAAGGTCCCTCTATTGATAAACATTTACCGCATATTTCTTTGTAAGTCTATGAATCCTGCATATAATTGTTGCAAACAATCGTGATCTGGCTAACGTAAAAGGACAAATGAATGCCACATAATATGCATTGGAACGTCGCGAAATATTTGAATGTGCCACCACCATTTCCTGATAACAGACCGTTAGTGTGCTATTTTTATTATTAACAGTAATTGTGGTTGTCTAGTCCTATATTTATCCTATGTTACAAACAACTTCAGCTTTGAACGGCAATATACCATTCCAGTAACAAAATCCTCATAAGCAAAACAGTTTTTGTACTGCCAAAGACGCACTATCAATATTTTAGACTGGTTCATGACTTATGTATAAATCTATATATGGTAAATAGAATCACGATCTGCAATTGTTTCCAAATCATGTCTATATCATAGCGAACGAAAACCCTTAACCCTTTACCTAACGCCAAATTATCGACTGCCCCAAATTGAAAGAGTCTGAAGACGACATTTCAATCTAAATGTGATAGAATTGGAAAATAATCTTCTGAAATAATTGTGGGAAAAGGATAAAATGCTCGGTACGAGCATTTTTCTTTTCCCACAATGTTTTCTAGAGTCGTCTGCAACAAAGTGGTTAAATGTCATTATGGTTTGGTTAAGGGTTAAGGAAAAAAGCAAAGTTCAACCTTGTCAGTTCAGTTCGGGGTATCATCGTTTGATTTCATGGCGAATTACACTCGTACGTCAGACCTGCGTTAGGAGAACTGTCAGATCTGAGACAGATGCCATTGTCCAATAGGATATTGACAGTTTGTATGATAGGGATTTGATCTCTCTTTGACGACCAAGTTTTTTTATTCGTAATATTCGTCATGAAAAATATACGTATGCCAACCTGGTAGACTATGTCCTCTACGTGCGTTAAAGTATGTTGGTCTTAAGTAGCATGTTTTCTTCTTCTTCCAGTAATGTGCAGGACGGCAACAATGCAGGTTAAGTCGCACAGTTCGTGTACATGTATGTACATGGGGAGGGAGGGTCACCGATGCCATATTCAAAAAAAAATATATTTACAATAAAAACAGTGATGATATTGGTTTAATTTTTACAGGGCGACAGTGATCCCGGACTTGGATGCTTCGAAGCTTGGTGTTGTGGCTTGGCTGACTAGCAGACTGTTCCAGATGATGACTGCAGATGGGAAGAATGGGTCCTTCATTATCTTGGTTCTTCAGTATGGTGGTACACACCTCTTGTTGTGGCCTCTGGTTGTGGCTCTTTGTGGGACTATATATGAAGACATGTCAATGTCAACAAGCTTTGGATTCTATACATCATCACTGCCTTTGCCTGTTCCAAGGTATCCCATCCAAATATGTTGATCATGGCTCCAACGCTGCTTCTTCTTCCATAATATCCATAGACAAATATGGCAGCACGTCGTTCGACCACACTTTGGGTAATTGAATGTGTAGCAGGATCCCATTCCGTGAAGACAAACTTTACTTGATATTGGAATGTATGATAGCTTCCTGCTTGTATTTGTAACGTTGATGTCATGTACCTGGATGGAAGCTATTCTGTAAAGCCTGTATTATTATGCACATCATTGTCCATATGAACTATCGATGTGGTTATCTTGGCAAATACATCTCGATCCAAAAGGTCCTTCTTCTAATACATACCATACAACTCCTTAACAACCAGATGACACGGTTATGGAAAGCGGAAAACATAAAAATCTGTTTTTAGAAAATACCGTGCATTCTAAGGGTTAAGAACAAGAAAACATGATACACTTCCTTCAAATATGTAAATACAGTCTGTTAAAAGCTTTGTCGAATTGGATTAGAAATACATGCCAACCATAATCCTCCATTACGATGCATTTATTGGCAAAGGTCGAGTATTGCAAATATTCCTATCAGCGAACGATCTGAAACGGGAACAAAATGGAATGACAACCCGAAATATACGCTCCTGTAGAATGCCCTCGTTAAAGAAGACCAGACATGTGTCAAAAGTCCATGTGTTTTAGGGCTTCGTTCGGCTCTGGACCTCTATAATGTAAATGTCATTATCCAAGGGCATCGCCTAAAGGGAAGTATGTAGAGAATGGACACTAATTTATGACGACCTGAAAATAGAGGATAACTTACAATGTTGGGTTTTTATTTATACCTATTGATTCTGTTCCTGCTTTATACTTCTTTAATAAGGACGTTGTCTTTATCTAATCTGGGTAATTAAGGAAACACAATCATTTTTATAGATGAAATAAAACTTAAACATCTCTTTCGTTAACTGACATTGTGAAGTGTGTGTATTATGGGTCAGAGGCCTCTATTACGAATAAAACATATCATGATGTATAGATAGATACTTTATTGATAAGGGCAAAGGACAATCAAAAATTTTAAAATTCATTAAAGTAGAAATCGTATATGATCTACGTATAAAGCTCATTAAGTATGTGCATTGAAATATCTATTCCCACCTTAACAAGTATTTTAATCTCCAAACTATTCGCACCACATGTCTTTCCTTCGAAATGATTGCAATAACACTGATCATAGTAATCAATGAATAACAAAAGAATGTCCCAGTATGTGCCATTTTATTGATAGCACTAAGATGGAACTGTAATGATTAAAGCTAACATTTCAATCGCATCGTATACCGTTGAAGCAAAACTGTTAAGCTTTGGTATAATGTAAAATTGATAAACATTGGTCGTTTCTAAATGTTTCTTTTCCTTTTTCTACATCATTGTATCAGCAAAGACTTCAAATAAACAACACGATATGCTTGTTTTAAACGAGTCATTTTCCAAGTTATTGACCACGGTAAAGCATTTTAATTTCTATAAGAGGTAGTTTTCCGGGGTCGACTTTCGGAAAGCCGGTTCTACCCGATTTTGACCAGCACTCATGGTATTTGAAGTTTTGGGTTTTCAGCCGTTATTATGAACCGGGCATTGCGACATAACTAAGATAATGTCTACCAAATGTACTCTTAATAAAGACATTCTTCTGCAATAAATGAGATAGATTCTATTCTAATTAAACATAGAACATGACTCGATCCAGAATAGTAGTGAGCTCACATTGCCCTAGTGTGTCATTGCTTTGATCTTGACAACAATTTGAAAAAGCTTACAACAAAACTTTTATCTAAACTTGCTACAAAATTTGCAAGAAAACTTGCAATAAACGTGCAAGAAAACTTGCAATAAAACTTGCAAGAAAACGTGCAATAAAACGTGCAATAAAACTTGCAAGAAAACGTGCAATAAAACTTGCGAGAAAACTTGCAAGAAAACATGCAAGAAAACTTGCAAGAAAACTTGCAGGAAAACTTGCAATAAACGTGCAAGAAAACTAGCAAGAAAACGTGCAATAAAACTTGCAAGAAAACGTACAAGAAAACTTGCAATAAAACTTGCAGGAAAACTTGCAATAAAACGTGCAATAAAACGTGCAAGAAAACTTGCAAGAAAACTTGCAAGAAAACGTGCAATAAAACGTGCAAGAAAACTTGCAAGAAAACTTGTAAGAAAACTTGCCACAAAACTTGCAATAAAACTTGCCACAAAACTTGCAATAAAACTTGCCACAAAACTTGCACCAAATATTGCGACACAATTTGGAACAAAACTTGCAACAAAATTTGCGGCTGGCATGGATCCAACCTGTCTGCATGAGCTCGAAGTCGGTTTCAGCACTTTAAGGGTACTTTTCATCACGAGATTCCACCTTTCCTGCTCAACATAATTATTAGCATATCTGTTTAACCACAATACCACATCTTTCATTTCAATAAGTGCGATAAGGTATTTTGTTTTATAGAGTCATCAACCTTCCAACTGTTTTGATTCAATTAGGATCTTTATTAGATCTAATGCCCATTTCGTTGTTTGTTTTCCTCAGAAAAATGGGTTAATTCAATTTGCATCGTCACACGTTACATAAAAATCTTTATTTCGGTACTGGAACTTGAACCCAAGAAGAAGGAGAGGTGTGTGTGTGTGTGTGGGGGGGGGGGCGGTTGTAATGTGATTTCAAGTTCTGTACTCTAGGCGATGACTCTATACTCTGTACTTTTAACTAATAAGCCACGGAGGCCCCCCGATGATAAAGTCAAAGTTCTTGCAAAACGACATATTACTGATATAAATCTAACCAATCAGATACTGGAATTTTGTAATGAAGTTATACAAACCGTACTCTAGAAGGAAACAGTCTTTTACCAGACACACTTAGCCATGTCGCGATGGTAACGTGGTAGTCTAAATTCGCGGTCAACGCACCACATTTTCTCGACTTTCTTCTTGTCTTGATTATTATATCTCCAAGGTAAATGCGAAAGCTATTTCAGATTCATTGTACGAGTATATATAACATTACAAAGATTTATGATAAAAATATTTTATGTAACCAACCATAATTCAAATAACAAGTTCATTTAACTAACGAAAATGTTTATATTCGACGTTATATATTTTATAATTGTCAGACAATTATATTCAAGCAAGAATGGTCAAATACCTATGACGCGGTGTTAGCTACATTTTCCTTTTAAGCACTCGAGTATTTCAAAAAGAGGGTTAGATACCTCCGCTGGGTGAAATAATCGTTCTATTATCATTTAACTGGTGCTACATTAGGCCTTTGTTCCGTAATCAGTCATTTTAAGGCATGTGTTGCAGAGGTATTTAGAGACTCGTTGGACGAAATATGTGATTGTCCCAAATGCCATGACAGATTTTCTCAATGTATCCATTTGCGAAATCCACAACTTTGTGACAAAGGAGAAATATCTGAACATGAATGATTTTCTTTTAGTGAAACAGCAAACAAAAATGATGATAATTGTAATAATTTCTAAATCAAGTACATTGTAATAGGGTTAAATGTGTTTCTTTTTACCTTTTAGAGCTTGCTTTTAATGTTGTCTGCGGAAATTGCTCGGAACATGAAAAATGCCTAATCGGGAAGTTCCGCTCGTTTGGCGCCAAAATTGGTCCATCTGTGGATTAACGGAAGCTTTGTTATTTTTGACGAAGGGCTTTCTAAAGTCGTTACCACCAGTTTTGCGTTCAGTGACCTAGTTTGAGAATAATCACCTACATAATGGCTGTCATATTTAGAAATGAACCGGATGCTCTCTGAACAATCATTCTGGTTTAATGTGGTTACCTTGGCACCGTAGTTGAAACCTTGAATTTATTTCAAAATGTTTAACTTCAACTGAGTTCCTTATTGCAATATATCATTTTAGATTAAACATATGTATTTTTCATCGATGTGACGGAAGCTTGAAGCTTTTAAATTCACTCTAGCTGACTGCTTCCTTGATACTAAATCAGTTATCGCACCGAATTGAGGACTAGTCCCGGAAATATTCACCTAACGGGGATCGAACCCGGAACCCTTGGAACAAGAGGCTGATGCTCTAGCTCTGCACCACTGTCGCCCAAAATATATCACTTTACCATTATGGAGTTTATTCTATCCGTAGAGAAAATACATTGTGGACTGTATCATCGAATTGCTTGTCACCATTTGGAACTAAAAGGTGGAAATTTGTGTAGCTTGTCTTTTACCTTTCTTTGGTTTCATTTCCATAAAATTATTATTGGATATAACTTGAGTGCTTAATGCATCTGCATTTTATGGGTTATATAATTGTGGTAACTACGGACTACAAATATCATATGGCTTTCGCATTTTACAGGCTGATTTGTAAATTGTAATGGTGCTAATTGAAATCGGTTCATCAGTTATCAGCCGATACAAGTTTTTATCCATTTCGCTCAAATCAAGAGTATCTCAAGTGTATGTTGTTTTTTTTATTTGATAATATTTGGGTTGAGATTCCTTTCGTAGACAATTCCCAGTGCGACGGAATATAAGTAAAATGTTAAAACATTGTAGACAGACTTACTTACACTTAAAAGATTGCGAAAGTGTCAAAATTTTGTATCTCTTTATTTGAATGGAAAATCTATAATATTAAGAAAGTACTTATTGCGTTCTGTGTGTGCACTTTGCTATGCTTACAAAGCAATCTTAAGATATATTGAAAGAGAACTTGTCGTACAACCCTCATTTGAATTGGAGGGGTACACTTTTGTAGTAGAACAATATGCTCGTCTTCGGTCTTCATGTTTATTGAAAGAGGTATTTTATAAGCGTCAAGGAGTAATCTGTTTCTCGAATTTCTTACATCGCTATTTAACACCATGTCCTTCCTTATTTAAGGAGAAGAGATGTAATATTGTAGAAATGTAATATGTGCAAAGTCCACTGTCCTCGCTTACTCCTAAAATGGTTTGCATATAATTTAAAAGGAGACAGCTTCTAGATGTTTACAAACTGCTTCTTGATCTTTCCGCGTCGTTCTACTGCCAGAGGATCTTGTATATATTTCCCTCGACATAAAATACAGTAAATATGACCCGATGGAAGTAAAAACGACAATCAAAAATCATAACTAGTTCGCTGTAAGACCATGCCTGTCGTATGTAGACTCCTGAAGAATCCCGGTCATAATGGAACAGTTGGGTAACGGGACAAATGTGTCCACGAGGAAAGAAGCTGAATGTGTGTAAACAGAATCTTACCGTACGGAATTGCCAAGGAATACACTTTTCATGTCCAAGTTACCTTTGTTGAACATTTTGGCCATACCACTAACATAGCTATACATGTACGTAAATTGACGGGGAAACAGACGGGAAATAGCTTGAAACTCTAACTTTTTTTGCTCTTTTTGTTCACAATTTAACATAACATACTTGACAAACAATTGGCTTACTAGAGCAAAAAAAAAAAGAAGAACAGAAATACAGAGATAAGGATAAGAGATATAGACAGATAAGAAGTTTACAATGCGTATTAACATTTTTCATGAAAACCTTTTATCTAACGTGAATATCAATATCGTCAGAAGGCATAATGTTTTAGATAACTGTCAATTTTGAAATCAAGAAGTTATGGCTGGTTCTATAGCTTGAAACTCTTACTGAAAAAATGTATGTAAAGCGTCAATGAGTGCGAAATGGAAAATCTGATCGAGGGTCGTGATGACAATTCACGCTGATACCAGTGTTCTCTTGTTTTCTCTCTCGCCGGCCCATAAATAGGTACGGTGCCACTAGCATAATGGGACGCCATTACTTAAAGCACGTCTGACTTTGAAAGCTTAGCAAATCGGGGGTAAATAGGAGAAAACTTCATACTTCATCATCATTTGGCGGTTCCCCCAATAGCCCATAAACTCTGGCGGCGTCGAATAGATTTGTTGAGCTCGGTTGTATATCGCATACAACCATGTGTGTTGAACTCGTTCACTCGCTTTTTGCTTGGGTGCTTTTAGTTCGGATCATGATTTTGACTCACTAAACGCATTCTCAAATAACAATAATATGAATGTCGAACTTGTCAAAATTGAAAGCTCAAGCAGACAACAAAAGATGACAAAGGAAAATATACTTTATAATATTGAATCAAAAACATTTTATCGAAGAGACTAAATTATGTATTCCAGGTTATCTAATTTCCTTTTGCCTGGTATCAGCATTTTGATTTTCATGATTTGATAAAAGAGGTAGTCTCCCGACTGACTTACGGAGTGCCGTTGGTTTTACTCGGCTTACCCAGCCTTTGTGGGCAGTTGAGTATGGAGTCTTCCTCCATCATTCCACGATCATTGAGAGTCAGGAATTGCAACATAACTGTATTAACTTTTATGCAACGTAGATAAAACATGTTATATAAAAAAAGAATTGAATAAGTGGAAACATTTTTGAATGATAAATTAGGATCAATGAACAAATGACTGCAAGATTGCCATAACAAATGGCTGTACCAACTGTAGAAGTTTAAATTGGATTGTTTGATGAGATATTAATAATGATACCGTAATCCAAAGCCAACGACATAAAAGTATTGACGAAATATGTTATACAATTGATGCCGTTCACGTGGAAACCACCATATATGTGGAAAGAAGCATGAGCCGGATTTTCCCTCGCATATAACTGAATGATAGTCAAAAGAGCGCTTTCCAAAACATAATCCGATGTTCAAAGCCACCACTGTAGGGGTAACCCTTTATATTTACAGTGGTCGTTACTACACAATCTAGAACCACTTCCCGACGGCAGAGCATCAACAATTCCATTATCGCAGAGGCTGCAGACGACAATGAGCCCCTGTAAAACTGTCTTTGCACGACCGGTTTAGAACATAAATTGGAGATTTAGGGGGGGATTTATCGTTCAACCCCCAACAACAAATGGATTAGCAATTACAGGAAAATCGAGACCTGTCACTGGGCCGACAGATAAAGTCAATAGAAGTTAACTTTGTTTCATTATTGATTGTTAATTTACGGTTTTTAATTGAAGAGTTTTACCAGGGTTTCATTTCTTGTTGACACTATCCTTAAATCGATTTCTCGCTTTTTGAGTTTCTTTTAAACTGTCTGAAATAAAATGTTCAAATCAGGTTTTTGAGATAAATTCTTAAAGAGGAGGTTATTGACATAAGATAGATGCTCTTAAAGAATTCACGTTTGTTATGTTGGAGCTGGCTTTCCTCTTTACCCTTTGAAGGATGGTAATTTTCTCAAAAATAGATATTTGTGTCGTCTGCTTTCCAAAACCTTGAATAACTGCTTTATTTTGATGAGGAAAGAAACTTAGGGTTGCAAACACGTAAGACCCCAGTCCAACCTGAATCTAACCTGTTTGCATAATAATGAACGTAGATTCCAGCACTTTAAGGGCTAAGGTTGTCTTTTGTTCCTCTCTTTTCAAAACGTCAAAAACGTTTTATAATGAAACAATGTTAAACATAATTTCCAACGGCAGAGCATCAACAATTCCATTATCGCAGAGGCTGCAGACGACAATGAGCCCCTGTAAAACTGTCTTTGCACGACCGGTTTAGTACATAAATTGGAGATTTAGGGGAAGATTTATCGTTCAAACCCCAACAACAAATGGATTAGCAATTACAGGAGAATCGAGACCTGTCACTGGGCCGACCGATAAAGTCAATAGAAGTTAACTTTGTTTCATTATTGATTGTTAATTTACGGGTTTTAATTTAAGAGTTTAACCAGGGTTTCATTTCTTGTTAACACTATCCTGTTCTCCATGAATAACTTTTGTAGTTTCCTTTAAACTGGTTAAAATTGAAAGTTAAAATCAGAATTTGAGATAGAATTTGAGAGAGGAGGCTATTGATATAAGAAGGATGATGCTCCTGGATCAAACATGTTTGCAATAAGTATGAAGTTGGTTCCAGCACTATAAAGGTTAACTTGTTCTTTTTTTTCCATTTGTTTCAGAACGTACACAATTTGTTTTTATAAAGGAATGTTGTTATCCATAATTTGTGTTATACCAGCTGATTATCTTCTTTAAAAAAAAAACATTAAAGAGAAATGGCATAGAGAAATGTCTTGATTGTATGTCAAGCACTGTTCGGTTGAAATGAAATAAGGAAGTATGGAAAATATTCACGAATCGAATGTATCAAACAATGCGTATGTCCCTCTGGAAGAAAATGTCTAGATATTACTATACTTAAGTATCTAACTAAGTTAAATGTAATTTGATTAAACTGTAGTAAGGGAGCTTGGTCTGGGAAATCTCCCACGCTACCATCCTTTACTACTCGTACACATTTATGTTACCATATCGAATGAAAGCTTAGTACGACAACAGTATACAATAAAAATCATGATTCAAAATTTAAAAAGGTCTAATTCACAGGAAACACCTGTTAAACCGTCTTTGCTGTTTGGTGAGTACTTTAAAGGCTTTAATATACTAGGTGGGTTCAATTCCCTGTGACGGCATTTGGATTTTCATGGAGGCAGTCTCCCGACTGACCTAAGGAATGTCGGTTGTTTTACCCGGCTTCAACATCCCTTATAAGCAGTTGAATATGAAGTCTTTTATCATCATTACGAGTCAGGTATCGCAACCTAACTGGAATAAAGTTAATGTTAATGATGTGAAACCAGCGTCCATGCCGTTCAGTGCTCTTATTGAAACATTTTTATGCTTCTGATAATCATTAGTCAATCCGATATCTACAAACATCCATAATGGACAATCTATTATGGCCAAAGTTATTTCGTTCAGCATCCTTCAGCACAAATAAATCGGACAGGGAAAAAAAGCTACACTCAGTTCATGACTGTACCGTGACAGGCCGTATTTTGGGATTTTCCGCGGTTGTTCCCAATTTCAAATAAATACGATTATTTGGCTCAAAGCTGACACATTCTCGATTGGAAATCTCAGGCAAATTAAGGCCCAGAATGAATACGTATCCTACGCCTATTCTTCCTTTGAGAAGGGCTTTTGTGAGACGATTCTTTAATTTGCCAGCTTTCGAATTTCCATCGAATTTTTGAGTCATAGATTGACATCGCGCGTTGGGTTGTTACTGTACGTCCGTTCAGCTATGTGCATGATATCCTACATATGTGTAGTAACTGGTCTATTTTTCTACGCCTTATAACCCCAATTATTACAGGTAGATTAATGCAACAAAGCATCAGTTAACACGTATCTGTATGTGATCGGTTTGCACAGAAAATCAATTCAATACAATACAAAAGTTCAATTGAAGTAAATAGAACACCGGCCTATAATACATTTATACAAGGTCAATGATAATATAAAAGTAAATTTGATGTGCATCTCATTCTGATTCTAAAAGATGAGAATCATAAATTGAAATATTTAGTATAATAGATAAGTTATCATATTGTAGAATGGTGTATACACTTTGCCTGTAAGGATAAGCTATATAATCGGATATATAATCAAACTTGTGTTTAGAGGCCAGCCTATAGAACTGAGAAAATTGGATGTTCAAGACAGGTTGGCTGCTTAACACAAATTGATGTACAATATAAATCCAACAATGGGATTTTCTGAAGCGGTTGTCTAAGGCAAGTTGGCTGCTTAAAAGGATGGTTGCTTAACACAAGTTGGACTGTACTTGTATACACATATGCATTGCCGGGAGGGGCAGTTTTACATATACATTTGTACAGCAATACACATAAACAGGTCATCTGATGTTATAACTAGGCACTTTCATTTCCCGGCTTCGGATTATTCAAACCATGCCTTATTCGAAAATTAGCCTATGGTCCCGTCAATTTCGAATAATCGGAATTCGACTGTAGCTGTTATTACGTAACAGCCTCTGATGAAATCCAGACTAACGTCCACTCACAATTGACACCGGTGTTACCGTCTAACGAGCTCCTATCTATGTATGGTGCAATCATCCACTCAATTGTCAGGCGAGCTAAGTCCGCGACCAGGGAGTGTTAGTGCTGTTTATAACGTAGCATTTCGATAACCCGTCATTTGGGCAACTCGAATGATCCAGGTTTTAACTGTACGTAGAATAAGATATCTACGTCTGAATCATTCGGACTACTGTACCATTTAGGTTACGACTTTTTTGATTATTCAAACCTGAAAGAAGCATCGGATGAAAAAAGCAGTAGAAGGATATATTTTCGGTATGAAATACTAAAGTAACCATTTAGACAATTGGTGGATGTGACCTTTGGTTAGTGACTTAACCTAGTACTGGTGGATCAAGGAATGACATTACATGACTGAAAAATTGTTGGTACGACGTTAAACACCATACAGATAAACATTTTAACGAAAGGACACATTGCTCAAGGAGCATCATGAACATTACGTATTACTACTTTAGAATAATCATAATGAGCAAGGGAATTTGCTTAAAATTGAGATATCTTTTATTTTCGAATTGTTTCTAAATTGATCATCTCTTTGGCTCCAAATCTGTTTAATTCTGGATAACAAAACTTGCGTTTAAAAGAGTAAAATGCGCCTTTGAAAACCGCGATATCCTTTTTTATATTTGCATTGAGCATGTCTTTCGGGACCGAACCCGAATGAAAACTTGAGGCAAAACATGATACTCGTATTTGATATCCTTCCTAAAGATGGTAGCGAAATATGGGGTTATATTCTAATTCATGTTTGCTTTATATCAGAGTAAAAGAGTCCAAAAACGAACGAAGCGCTCTTTCGTATCCAATGGGCCATTGATATATCACAGAATGAATTGTTGAATTCTTTTATACGGCCCTCATTATAGAACAATTAAAAGAGCACCAATCCAAAGGCTGACTTGTTTATAGTGTTTTATTGGACAGTAGGTTGATGTGACCCATTTTCAATTCATTTTTTTGTGTCTTTAAACAATACCAAACAATACAAATGTTTCTTTCAATAGTTCCGGCCTCAAGCCCATAATACAAAATGTCTGTAAGATTACCGAAAACGACAATTTATTCCATGCCAAATTCATCCCAAATCATCACCGGATTGCTTTGTTTTTCTAAAGAACTATAATATACAATCTGTCAATCGGAATAACTGCATTTATATATATTTTATCTTTAAACACTGGCATTATGGCAATCGATTGTTTCATGCAACCGCTAGACCCCCGCATAATAAAACCGCGAAATGGTCTTTTGATGATATACGAGTTTTCGCGTTAAAGTAGTCTTACGTCGGATACGCCTTCGCTGACGGGAGAAAAAACAACGTCACATGAAAACGGGGGAGTTAAATATCGCCCTTCTTTAAACAAAATACCCAATCGCTGATAGAACCAATCAGAATCGACCTTTTCGTTCAGAATTGATATTCTCCGTGGCTTGCCAGTCCGGTATATAAATGTTGATCTGTTTGCATGGCTGAAACCTACGTTATGACGGTAGGGCCATTGTATACATCAGTGCTGAAATCACGACATTACAATGAGAATAACGTCTAGTTAAATCATATTAGATTGTATTGCTTGCGTATTTCCTGATGCACATGCATATCTGGAGCAACACATATACATGTATAAATACAACATGAAAAGGCAAAATTGGATTGGAATTGAATGTGTTTTTTTATAAAGTAAATGAGTAAATTGGAACAATATTGCATTTAAAATATATGAATCTTTCTGCACAGTAGCAACGACACTTTCTCTTAACTACATTAAACTGTGTTTATAAATAATGAAAGAATTGACAAATGCACTAGAGAAACAATTGTAACTAGTAGGGCATTTCCGTAACCCGATACATGTTTCCAATGGTTAATCACAAGACTACTGACTTACTAAACAACTTAAGGAAACTATTTGCGAAAGTCATAACTGATACACATGAATAGTATCGTCAATGAAAGTACAATATTGCAATGTGACACGTCATTGGAAGGGTCTCGGAGAGATGATTCCAATGATGTGTTACTTTGCAATATCGGTTCGCCCAATAGCGAAATGAGAGGAAGTGTTGTTATAGACTTACGCAAATATTAAGCGTAAACTGTTTAGTAAAACGGTACCAAGGAGCTCAGACTGTAGAAAGACGGGACATCCCGAATAGCGGCAATCGGAACTATTCGGGTATTTCCGTGAGCTGAGAAATACACCTCGAATATAAGTGTAGGGTTACAATCTTTCGGGTAAAACATCTTTTTAAGCGTGTACGTTAAGTAGTTCAATGTGTATGGAAGCGTTTGACATCCTTTTGAATCATTTTTTTATAGGTAACTCATACGAAATGGCGAAATTACAAGTTGTAACATATACAATTGTTTCCTTAATCAAATTCAATGACTTTTTCGATTTCACATTAAGATCTATTTTTAAAATGAAAGTCAAGTGACGTCATTCTAGCGGAAAACAATATGGCGTCATCCCTATTATTTCAGAGGTGTTTTCATATTGGATAAACCCGATGTGTTCAGATTGGAATAGCGTTTATCCAAGTTCCAATCAAAGTACCGAGAGTAAATTGCCCGGGTTCACTTATTTCAATATACTCTTCGATAGCAGCTGTCAGTGTGTCGGCTATGTTGACGAACAGCCCTGGACAGACAATAGATTGGTTGTTATACATTCGAGAAGACACGAGTAAATCAACTGTCCAAACGGATATTGTACAACATGACAAACGCGTCTTGGGTCATCTCCATTTAAACGCAACTTCCGTTTACAATGGAGACAGGCTTTCATTATTAACTCGATCTTTGAGCAAGAATCAAATGGTTAAAATTTGTCTTTCAGAAAACATAATAACCTTGGAAATGCGATTGATTCAAAAGCTTTTTTGAGGCTTTTGTTAAAGGTACAGTCGACCTGAATAATTTTCCAAAGACGATTACATTTTGATTTATGTGGCTGTATTTCAAGCCAAAACTATCAATACATATTTTGATTGAATGTTCTTTGTTACCGGGCAGAAATTCCAGAGAGTGAATAACGGAATACAACTCATTCTATGATCGTAATAAAGATAACCTTAAGGAACAGCACAGGTTCTCGCTCTGCATAGCTGGAATACATTGTACTCATTTATCTACATGTAAAGTACTTTTCTGACGTTTAAATAGTCTTTGAAAATATTGTATAGCGTATCGTAAGTAGATGAATATCATTATTCTTTCGTCTGATTTCCAAAACCTTAAATGTCTGCTAAACGTTGATGAGGAAATATACTCAGAGTAGCAAACATGTTAGATCACAGGCCAGCTCCACGTTTTATTTGGCGGCTGGCTGGAACGTCGAGCAGTGGTAGAGCGTCGAGCTTTTGTACCGGGTTCGAATCCTCGAAACCGGCGCGAATACTGGTTTAGTATCCAAGAAGCAGTCATCCGGAGTGGCTTTGAATAAGCTTTAAGCTTCCTTCACAATCGATGTAAAACATACGATGAATAACCTGTTTGCATAAGCATGAAGTCGGTTCCTGCAAAATAAGGGATAACTTAAAAGTAGCAGAGTCGTGTATCCCTTGCTAACTTCTTTGTTCCTCTTCGATACTAGATGATATGGTTATCACAAACCTATCGATTGATTTGGAACAAACGACAAACACATCATCCCCATATCAAACCATCATCCCCATATCAAACCATCATCCCTTGTATTATATAAGGTTTTTGTTGCAGGATTCATCAAATAGTGCTGCCAAGTACCGCTCCTGTTTTAAATTTGAAATATTGACCTCTATTTGCTCTTTTGGGGGGAACTGACAGAATCATCAACGTGACAAACTGGAGAGTACATATACATCTCTGAATACATAAGCAATAACACTTCTAGAGAAGTAATTCACCCGTCAGCGAGAGGGTTGTCATGTTAAAACAAACCAATTCTCGTAATTCACCCGTCAGCGAGGGTGTTGTCATGTTAAAACAAACCAATTCTCGCCATAAAGTAATGTGACAAGGTATGGTTTATAAAAGAGTCCAGCATGAGGACCATTCGATAGTCTTGTACCATTTCGGGAATGTTATGGTTGATCGCGTTATGAGACATTGTTCTTTTTCAAACGTGGCTAGCAAGCATGCACCTGCATGGCTGTGTGGCCATCAGGCAAACATGCATCTCCCAAGACTGAAAAAAATCACCAATACATGACAAAAGGGAGCTCACTGCATTTAAACTGAAACACTGATAACATGGCGTGAAGCTCATTTAGGAAAGAGGTCAGCACGCATGTGCTTAGGTAGAGTGTCTTCCTCGTCTTGGATGGTGGTAGGATCAAACATTTCACCAGTCTCTACCAATGACAAAAATGGTTGTAAAAATTAAAAGGTGCAACTGTTCACATGTCTTGTAGCTTAAAGGTCATATGTACAGGTTGGGTTTATTTCATAAAATTAAAATATGAAGTAAAAGAATCACATTGAAATTATTTGCAACATTTTAGCACAACGCATTACGTCATAAATCACCGTCATAGCGCACCGATTAATAAAAGTTTGTATGACTTACTTCCCTTTGCTGTGACGTCACTCGTGATCCACTGAATGCGCCATGTAAAGGGCGTGAAGAGCGATCGCTGGTTAGAATTGGTGTTTTTCTTCAAATAAACGATCCCAAAGTCATTGTTTGGATTGACAGCGCATTTTCTTTATTGGATATGATTCATTTTATAAGAATATCAATTTGAAAAAAGATAAATTTATAACTTAACCCGTGAATTTGCATGGATTTGTCATTGCGTAAACCTGTTCATATGAAAGGAACGGCTTGAAATTTGGACGATTTTACTTGAAATAAATGATTCTAAAGTCATTGTTTGGATTGACAGTGAATTTTCTATTCTGGATATTTTTCATATTATAAGAATATCCATTTGAAAAAAATAAATTAGTGACTTAACGCATGAATTTACAAGGATATGTCAATGCGTTCATATCAAAGGAACGGCTTGAAATTGGGAAGATTTTCCTCGAAATAGCAATCCTTAAGTCAATGTTTGGATTGACAGTGCATTTTCTTTATTGAATATGTTTCATATTATAAGAATATTCTTCTGAAAAAAGGGTAAGTGACGTAACGCGTAAATTTGAAAGGATTTGTAAATGTTTTCATATGTAAGAATCGGCTTGAAATTTTGACGATATTTGTGAAAACAGCTATTTTTATTAATATTTGTTGAAAAAAAAACAGAGTACTTTTTCGTCAATGATCGTGTATTAGCATTAAGGTTTTAATTGAGTAGTAAACAAAGACATAGATCTGAATAAACGAACTGTCTTAAAACCGTACATCGTATAACTATTCACCCTTCATTGTCTTATCAATACATGAAATGAAACGGGAGAAGATCATAAATTGCGAACAAAAAAAACGTATTATAACCCAACTTACTTGTGATACGAAGGTTATCCTTTAACTCACATTTTCACCACACATCAACTTACTTGTGATACGTAGGTTATCCTTTAACTCACATTTTCACCACACATCCAAATTTCAAAACTAAACACTGGCACATTCAAGAGTATTTGTTAAAATCTTCCGACAACTTTCCAGTAACTCCACCCCCAGTAAGAGGTCTATGATTTCGAAATTGATTCCGATGTCGTCTTTCTAGATCACCTGTTTTGACTTAAGAATTGTTCTTCATATTCACTTTACATTTTTGTTCGTTTTCTCTCGTGTAAGTAGCCTTGACATATTGAGCATTTAACTTTCGGACAGGTTTAATAATTAACAGCTAAAACAAAAAAATCGTCATAGTTTATTTTACTAACAACCTTAAACATATTTGAATTTATTTTTTATGATTTTGGAATTTAAACATCAATTTGACAAAACTTGATTTTGATGTTAAAACGTTTTTTTGTTGAAAACATAGAGTTAATACCGTTTGGGTGAATACTGATTATCATATACTTATTGAAGTGTCAAACTAATCTAATAGAAAAGACAACATGTTCACTTCTTTGAATATCATAACGACAAAGTATCAGACGTAAGTCACTTTGAGAGATAAATATGTCCTGACACCTAACCTTATCAATCCAAACATCCTGTGAGAGTTTGGTCTTAATTGGTTATATCTTAAAGGCCTAGTTTAGTCCTTCTTTAATTGACCCCCCCCAAAACCAATAACCAGATGCCCACCCGGTGTGATGACCAGCTGTGATAATTAATTGGGATTACGTAATACCATGTATAGCACTGTGTCAACTGATGGGTTTCTTTTGACAATTTTTTTTAGAGAGGACATTTAAGCAGTAGAATTGATTTTTTTGCCAATTAGGCTTCAAATATTTTTTTTGGGAAGTTTGGAAGGTTTTTTGGTAGTTTTTTTTTTCCAATTTGTGCCATATATAAAGATCATTTTACATAATCATGACTTGCAGCATAGTTATAGTACCTCTGTAGTATCTTCATCATCATCATCAACATCATCATCATCATCATCAACATATCATCAAAATCATCATCATCATCATCATCAACATTATCATCAAAAGCATCATCATCATCATCAATGTTATAAGTATAACGAGTGCTAATTTATGGAATAACTAACTTATTATTTTCTTCACATTTCTTAACAGTTTATTAAGAAAAATCTACTTATCTTGTAAATCATTGTTTTAAATAAAGAATTCAAGAATTCAACATTTATTTCTTATTAATATTCCACATTATGAAAATCGAAGCAGAATGACATTTTTTTCTATGTAAGACTTGAAATATATTTTTGGAATTTTGGATGGGTTTTAAACAGGGGACTGTTTTTTTAATTTGTACCTTGAATAAAGATTAATTTATGTAAGAATGACTTGCAGCAGGGAATGTTACAGTTCCTCTGAGGTATAACATAATCATCACCATAGTATACCATCATCATCATCCATTTTATAACTTTGACAAGTGCTAGTTCATTGAACAACTAACTCATTATTTTTTTATATTTCTTGTCAGTTTATTAAGAAAAATCTATTAATCATGTAAATCCTTGTTTTAGATAAAGAAAGCTATAACCAAACACATATTTCTTATCAATATTCTACATCATGAGAAACCGAAGGGTTGGGGTATTGCATAATCTGACCACCCATTCCTTATCAAGTAATATACAGGAAATTTGCTCCATGCTGTGGAACTGTATTGTTGCCCTGTAGGGTGCCCAGTGGGAGATAAGATACCAGACATTCCAAAGACTAGGCCTTTAACAATGGATTTTTTAGATAAATTTAATTGCCGCGCATTGAAAGTGTGAGATTTGCCGCTTGTTATGTCATGTCTGAAATAGCAGAGCGTGTCAGACCTGTTAATTAACAACAGAGATATTTAAGAGATTAACGCCAGAGGCTATCTTTCGCCTAAACAATAAAGGACTTGAGACTTGAAACGTACTGTGCAAATGTGGCAGATTGGTGTTAATTTGCATCACGACCCTTAATCCTTGTAATGTCCGATGTTTGTTGATTGACCCTTTGTATGTGAGGTAAATTGGCAATTATCAATTAAATTGTAAACAAAGAGATTATGTTCAAATGTGTAAATTATATATTCAGTGATCTTATTAATAAATTATCAATATGAATTTGTAATAACCATGTTTGAACACCTGCATTCCAGTGTGACATACGTCATTTAAACCAATATTACCAATGGCAAAAAAATGAGGTGTGTGGTTTAAATAATTCCGAAAAGCAGACGCTTAAGTTAAGATCGAACCCATTATTATTTGCGTTGATGAGTTCAGAGACAGTTTGCGGATATCAAATATTCATTATTTTGAATTTTCATTCAAAGACAACGGCAGATAAAAGAAACTTGCTTGTTTTAATCGGTTTGTTATCATAACAATCAACGTACATTTTTCATTTTGTCTCATTTATGTACAATGGCAACGTTTCTACGATTATGTTAAAACATAAATCAAGTTTTGCAAATAAGAACAAGATGCATTTAAGGGTTTAAAACCCAAAGACATGGCAAAACAATAACTTATGATGTTGGATGAAATTAACATATTCTTGCAACCCTTTGAATTCTTACCGTACGTAATATAATCGTAAAGCAGCCTAATTAAGTATTCCTGACTAAGTATGTAGCATGGTTAATCTGTTCCAAACAAAACTAGCTTGGCGAGTAAGAGAGTCATTCAAGGCAATTAACTTTCAAAAAAGGTGTAATCAACGTGATTTATCCTTTTCTTGAATTTATCTACATTTACACAGTGCAAATTCTATATAAAGTTCTAGCAAGACTATACGAGGCTCTAACACCCCAAACTAATAGTCAGGAATTGTTTTAATCACAAACATCAGTTCAGGGAAATATAACGGTTACTCATTAAGTAGAATGAATTTGAAGTGTCTTCACCTGTATAAATTACTTTGAATTGAGTCCGATCATTTAAAGATCAATAAAATCAATTCTCTGGAAACGCCTAACAGTGCGTAAACTTGCCGTCTTCGAAGTGAAAGTAACACAGCCTACTGTTACTTATCGAAACTTTTTGCAGCTTTTATGTTCGTCGGACAACGGGAGAAACTCGCATCCCTGCGACCAAAAGCAGAATAACACCAGAAGACCTGTCAAAATACCATATTCAATATCCAATTTACGTTTCCCAAAACACAATTCAACACTTAAAATGTCCGAAATTTGTGCAAAAACACCGTCGTTACTGAGAACTAGATTCTTCTAACTGATACTTCATATGACTTTGAAGCACAAATGACGTCACAACAAGGGAGATAAGTCATTCACAAAAATCGATAAAGGTGAATAAAAGTAGTCAAAAACAACATTTTTCGCTTCTGTATGAGAAAAAAATCATTACCTCCGTCATAACGAAACCATAACCTAATTCAAAAACCATAATTAAAGAAAATTTTGTTTATCGGGAAATATGACCTTTAAATGAAACAAAAAGGGTCAGCGCCTGTTTGCACTCTGGTAAAGTGGAACGGCTTGCAACCAGAAAGACAGTTTCATATTAGAACGATTAGTACTGGTTACCATTTACGAGCCAGTGTATGGTATGAGAAATATTGCAGCGAAATGGTTTAAGGCATTTTCGATCGGCATTGAAACCCCAAAAGACAAATAAACAAACACTCAGCTACAGGAAGGTTACTCGTTTTGTTTTGATACGAATATACGATGGACAAGACGATCTCTTGAAAGGTTGTTTTTACGTTAGAATGTTCATGAATTCAAGTTTTTGCATTGTCAACCCAATACTTATCCAAACAGACATTGTCAAGGATGTTTGCATTGATTACTTAACCTCGCTGAACAATCTATATCTTAAAACATTTTCTCGTCGATATTTTCATTTTTCTCGCGCAGTAATTGAACCTTAACTCGAAAGTAAACAGACAGTGTCAGAAACCGGAAGTCAAAGAGCACCCTGATTTAAAGGAATATACTGTTTATACTCTCCGCGCTAGAGAGTACGCACAAGGGAGATAATAATGTGAAACCTCTATTCTACATGTTATAAAGGAGGAAATGTGTAATGGTTCCGAAGCAATTCGGACGTATCATCGCCGAAGAAGTTTGCAGAAGTGATCAAATACCATGTATAATAACACGTCCGTATTGATGAAAAACCTATTTCTCCTCGTCTACATTGAAAATCTATTGACTAAGTTCTCATTTTCAATTAGAAACTGGGGCCTCCGTGGCCTAATGGTTTGAGTACAGAACTTGAAATCACATGGCCCCTCTTCGCGTGGGTTCAAATCCTGAGAGGGATATGATTTTCATGAAAGGCAGTCTCCCGACTGGCTTACGGGATGCCGATGGTTCTACCCACCTTGACCAGCCCTTGTGGACAGTTGAGTATGGGGTCTTCCTCCACCATTAAGAGTCGGACATCGCTACATAACTGAAATAATGTTGATGTGATGTAAAACCCATATAAAAAAATAGAAACTATTCCATGCATCTGAAATCATTCTAAAGCATTATCAACGCTTTGCATACCAAAGACTCGTAGACAATTCTGTATTCCCTCCACGGACATTTCCGCATGCCACTTTGGTTATGTTAAAACTGACAAGATATTCGAAGGAGTAAGGGCGACCTCCTATCCAACATATAGTCCGCGTACCATTTGACCTTTGTCTCCCATTTGTACACTGTCATCTTTGTTAGATATATAGCAATAACAGCCGAGGTTAATAACCAAGAGCGTTCACTTCCATTTGCCATTCATCTTCTATCTGCAATATTACTTTTGCTGTAATGGTATACAAGCACTCGGAGAAATGATCTAGGTTACGATAACCCATATACTGGTTAATGGCACCCTTCACATAGACCCGTCTTAACCCTTAAAATGCTGGGTAATTTTCTGAAAATATAATTATTCGTGTCGTCTGCTTTCCTAAACCTTTACATATATGCTTAATTCTGATGAAGAAAGATACTCAGAGTAGCAAACAGGTTAGATCACAGGCCAGCCGCTAATTTATTTGGCGGCTGGCCTATGATCTAACCTGTTTGCATAAGCATGAAGACGGTTCCAGCACTGTAAGGGTTGATGGCCAAGTGGCAAATATAGCAAATCAATTTTGAATAAAGGTGAACACCTTCACGATGTTGAATTTGACCAGAAATTCTCCCAACTCATGTACCTTTAGCATTCATTCACTTGTTACAATTCGACTTTTGGACACTAGTATGGGTTGTTTCGATAGCACAATCGTTACATTTGTCCAGACTGTTGCTAAAACGCCACGTTCTGCCGATTGCCCAATATCGTGCAACACGTTCTCTAGAACATGCACTGACCATGGAGTATCATTTTAGCGAATACTGGCAGGAAGTGCAATAGTATCCTTAGATGTCATTTTCTGGGTGTTAGTATGCGTTAACACCATAGTTGTTTATCTGTATACACTGTTTCGAAGTCACAAAATGTCAAATAGTGTGAACATTAATTGACAATGGGACATCGCTTTACCGAGTAGGGACAGAAAGAACATTACCGTTCTTGATTTTGATTTCATGACGTTAGCTTTGATACCATTATCGTTACATCTGCTCGGGCTGTCTCGAAACTTCCTGTCCAATATTTATCAAGATGCCATAGAGAACATACAGTGACAATTGAATAAAATTATCGTTTAGAATCAGGAAAATTATTAATAACAATGGCGTTCTTTATTTCGTTTTCAGGTGTTAGTATGCATTACATTGACACCATAATTTGTTAATCTGTACATGTGGTTCCTGAACCACGTTTTCTGCTGATACTGTGTCATGTACCCTCTAGAATATACATTGACGATGAAGCATCGTTTGGCCGAGTTGGGACAGATTTTGATTTCATGACGTTAGTATGCAACTTTGATAGCATTAGCGTTACATCTGCTCAGGCATTTTTGAAACCACACTTTCCACATTTAAGCAAAAACAGTGAACATTCAATGTCAGTTGGCCATCGTGTTGCCGAGTAGGGGCGTGAAGAGCAATGCTGTTCCTGATTTTGATTTCTTGGAGGTAGCATGTATTGCTTTGACACCACGACAACTAATCTGTTCAAGCTTTTGAAACCACACTTTCCGCAAATGGCCAAATACAGTGAACATGCAATGACAGTTGGGCATCAATTCAGAGAGTAGGGACAGAGAGAACGATTCTGTTCTTGATTTTAATTTCTTTTCATTAGTATGTAGCTGATTGATACCATAATTGTCAATATGTACAGGATGTCCCAAAACCATTTTTTCCACAGATGGTCTAATACAGTGTTACACGCCCCCTTAATCCATTACCAAACAATAACGACATTTCACCAGTTTGTTGCAGACGACTCTGGAAAACAGTGTGGGAAAAGGAGATATTGCTCCTAACGAGCAATTTCTCCTTTTCCCACGATGTTTTCTGACCTATCAGAAGATTATTTTTCAATTTCATCACATTTTGAAATGTCGTCTGCAAACTTTCAATTTGGGACAGTCGAAAATTTGGCGTTTGGTAAAGGGTGGATCATGCATTGACCAGTTGGACACGGTTTTGTCGAGAACAGGCAGGAAGAACAATAATGTCCCTTAATTACATTTCCGTAGTCCGTGTATATTGCTTTGATATCGTCATCGTTGGGTCGCGCATGACCATTATCCGCCATTTGTTTCGCTCTTATTTATGGAAATACCTTAATGGCTCTAGTGAAAATCTATTATAGCAGACCCCTTGATAAGGAAATACAAAACAGAGAGGAAAAGGAAGACACTTATGTAGAACAAAGTGTTAACCTTTCGTTCTATGTTTAAGCACTCAAAAGATTCCCTTACTATCAGCACAATATTTGGTGGATGTATGTATACGTCAACCCGTTTTCAGAAGATTCCAATTAAAAAGTCCTACTTACTAACCTTTAAGCACCAAGCCATCCCTTGTGTTCAGTTAAAGATATAGTTTTGGGTTTTGGGATAATTAGTCAGAATCAGAATGTTTTTATTTGACTTAAATAGATACAGTGCATTGTCATTTTAAACAATGTATTTGCAAAATAGTGTAATAACTGATTACCAGAATACTGATAACAAATCTTGACCGTTCCATCCGACGTGAGAAACCTAAATTGAAAGTCAAGTCCAGATGGTCTTTCTCCATTCCTATGAAGCTTGGTATCACAAAATAACATTAAAACTGTTGAAAAGATGTTAAACTCCCGATCAATCTCCTCCAACGATTAACCGATGGTTCAATGCATTACTATAGTAAGTGCTTCATGTTTGTGAAACACTTACTATGGTCTTGCATTGAACCATCTAAGCGGTCTGTTAACCCTTTCCCAAACAACAAATTTGACGACTGTCCCAAATTATAAGAGTTTGCAGACGACATTTCAAAATGTGATAAAATGGAAAATATTCTTCAGAAAGAGCAGAAAACCTTGTGGGAAAAGGAAAAATTGCTCGTCACGATCAATTTCTCCTTTTCCCACAATGTTTTCTAAAGTCGTCTGCAACAAAGTAGTCATGTGTCGTCATTGTTCGGGAAAGGGTTAATATCGGAGAGTGTTCGATGATGTTTCTATGGGTGTGATTTATATCACCGTAGATCCCCGGTCGGTCATTTTGCTATGAGTCAATATTATTAATTTGAGATCTGAATATTAAATGGTCCGCGCAGCGTGAAATATCGCCGGACTATGTGATGTATTGGTCGGGGGAATCGATGAAAGTCAACACCCGACCATCACCTTACCGTCCATTACGCCCTCGAATGGTTTTTGTTTGACTTTTATTTGCTGAGAAAACATGTGCCATTATATTAAAGAATAGATGCGTTACTACTTGTTTTTCACTACATTTAAAGTATCCGCAGATACAGTATCAAACAATGGAAAGTAAAAGACTCACCAGCCCTCGTGAGATCTCAATATGTTCTGTTGACTTATACCCACCCTCAAATCGTCATCCGCTCATACTTTTCGCTGGGGCAAGTAGCATTACGTTATATGGTATCCTGCTAAAATTTGATGAAGATGACCTGTTAGGAAAGCAACTTGTGAACCGAGTCCGAATTACGATTGTTAAGGGTGTTTAAAAATTACATATTGTAAACGCTCAACGAATCTGGCGTTATTGTTCTAAAGTTACCGCTTTGGTTTGTTTTGACAGCGCTTGAAACTTCGGCCGACATGCCTTTTTCAAATCGTTTAAGTCAGAGGCATGGATATAACATCGTCCATTGCCGGCGTGGATATAGCAGGATATGTATGACTGCGCTCACCAAAAAGATATGGCTAAGGTTTTGTTAAAAACTACGTAAATCACAGTCAAGTCAACCAATACTTAGACTTAAAACAATTCATTGGATTTACATAATCACCCTTCAATGCAAGAACCGAATCATATCATTGCTTTGTTTGCTGAAGTAGACATAACCCCCAATATCTAAAATTCGTTAGATGGAGTAGAGATTAAAGCCTGTCTCCATTGTAAATGGAAGTTGCGCTTAAATGGAGATGATCGCAGACGCGTTTGTCATGTTGTACAATATCCGTTCGGACAGTTGATTTAGTCTTGTCTTATCGGATGTATAACAACCAATCTATTGTCTGTCCAGATCTGTTCGTCAACATAGCCGACACACTGACAGCTGCTATCGAAGAGTATATTGAAATAAGTGAACCCGGTCCTTCCCGGACAATTACTCTCGGTACTTTGATTGGAACGTGGATAAACCACTGTTCGTCAACATAGCCGACACACCGACAGCTGCTATCGAAGAGTATCTCGATCATTTGACGGAATCTTATAACAAAAAACGATGTTTGTGGTTTGATGTCTTTTAAGCATCGACTTAGACTCCACATTACCAATGCAATTGATTCACAAACAATCATAGCTGTCCTTATTTTCAGAAATCGCACCAATTTCTATGATAAAGGATTGAATTAATTACAGAGTCTTGTAAACAGTATAGAATACCAATTTTGTCATTGATAACCCTTCCTGTGTATTGTTTAGAAACCATTTACTGTGTTATCTTTAATAAACACTTTAATGATCAGTTCTTTTTCACAATTCAAAATGTAGATAGCCAATATTACTGATAATAATATCTCCTTTTAAGGAAACACTTGGCATCATTTATCAAATTTGTCTACCACACTTAACAACATCTTTATCGACTAAGATTATTCGCCAGGAATAATAAGAATTGTTTATGCAAAATAACGTAATAATTCGTATCAACTGTCATTGTTTTTAATAGGATGATCTAACAATTCGATTGTAACAAACGCGTTAATTACAATAATTTGTCGCTAAGAGGTGACAAGTACAAGGAATCATTGATGTTTTCTTTCGGTAATCAAAATATTGAGTTTTTTTTATCGAAAGCGAAGTTGGTTTGAATGACAATTTTGCCTTATCCATCAATTCACAGCTTATCATTTAACATTCGCTCAATTTTCAGGCAGATTCTATTTACGTCTACGGATTATTGTCAATCGTTATTTGCCAGGGTCAAACCGTTTGTCTAAAGTTGTGCTAGACAACGATACACTAATACGTTGTAAACACCAATGACATCTATATAATACATCAGTGTCCGATTCAGTCATTACAAGTGGATATTATTGTCAGAATGTTGTAACCGGTTTCTCGCCCAGACACTCTGTCAACACGGAAATAAACAACAAAGGATGATAAATGGGAAACAGTGATACAGGAATTGTCGCATTTGTCAGCTTTTTCCAAAATCAAATTCATTGAGTAATGTTGGGATAAATATGAAAAACTCAAAAAGTTGATATTTTTATGTTTTAGGGGGGTCATGGCTAGCAATTTCTTTTCAAGAAAACGTTTTCAAATCTGCGCACGAAGAAGGTCTTGTTCACGTGACCGAGTTCCTCCAAATCGTGAGACCTTAAAGAATTTCCTTTATTGCATTTCTAGTTTTGATTGCCGGGGTATTTTACGAAAACGGCTCAACCCTTTACCAAACGCCAGATTTTCGACTGTCCCAAATCGTAGGAGTTTGCAGACGGCTAGGGTTAGGGTAATTTCTCACAATGTGCTACAGAGTCGTCTGCAACAAACTTGTTAAAATGTCGTTATTGTTTGGTAAAAAGTTAACAAAGATTTTTACGTATTTCAAAACTTATAAAGAAGCATATCATTTTATTCAAAAGAACGAAATTGACTGTTACGTGACACAAAATAAAACCAAACGCGACTAAAAAATTACCCAAAACGACATAGACCATAAATAAACCAGCGCACAGAACCATATCCTATTGCAATGTGTCTTCTTCGCAAGCGATGATATTATTAGGTAGATAACAAGTCAACGCTGACGAGATGTAAGAGCAAAGTCAAATATTGACCAAACTTCCCCATGGTATCACCTCATTAACCTTTCATCATTCATGAAATATGTTTCTCGTTAACTAGTTTGATATATCTTTGCTCGTTTGACCTCAAGTCCAATTAGCCAAAATACATAGATGCGGATGAGATAATTAATGGGTTTACTTAATGTCTTGAATAATTCCGTAAATATGCCAATACGCTGCCTCTCAAGAAAGTATAAATCCTTAGACAGAGGTCTTCAAACCAACGCAGGGAGGAGAGGGGCCGAATTATTTCTTTTTTTTTACTTCGTCTTCTATCTATAGGAAGGCGTAATGAACATAGAAACAATGTCCTTTCTTCTTTAAACTGCCCAGCGGCTAAGTTTGCGGACTTAGAACTCGGGGGTCCCGGGTTCGGGCCACGCCGACACCTCTGGTTTCCTGGGAGTGACATTCAGAGCAAGTCACTTCAGAGCCCTAGCCTAGAACTGATGGATCCGGGAAAGTCATGACATAACTAAAGAAATATTGATACGGTGTTATACACCATACAAATCGTCTCCAAGCTCTATAGCTGTACGTTACTTTGTCTCAGATTCCCTGTTATGACTTAAACGATTTGGGATCGGTTAATTGCCTATCGATGGTTTAAAGCAATGATGATATAAGTCCTTCACAAAGTATTGTGGTGTGTTTCGGGGCAAGGCTATTTCGGCAAACCAGATTATGGGCGTGGGAAGCGATTTCTGCAATTAAATAGTCAGTTCAGAACCGTTCTTTTTTTTTGTTTTATGTCGAACTGAGGTAATAGACATATCAAATACAGGGAACAGTTATAGCTCAGTTGGCGTCGTATATTGGTACATCAAGGTGCACATTGAAGTAAAATAACAAACTCGTTGAATTCTCATTTTCAGCCATGTTACCAGAGCAATGGCCTGTAATTTATTTCCTCCAATTATTTGATAGAATTGAAATCATAAATTGGTCCCTTAGTAAATTATCGGTTACGGCATTCCAGCATATTACTGGTGCAGACAGACAGACGGACTAGGTCCGAGGCAACTGGGGAATGTGAGAAATTGCATCGCTGATTATTCTAACCATTTGCCCGTATAAAAACTTGTATAATGCATTGAGAGAATTTGGTAATATGGGTCAATTTCTGAATTTTGGCAATAGAAGGTTTTGCTCGTCGCTATTTATAACGACTCTTGATGCAACATCGTCTGCTTAATTTGCACGCTCGTAATAGCGAATGCGTTAATTCAATTTCAACTAACAACCCAAATAAAAAAGAACATTTACTGTTCCTTTCAGTATCTTGTATTGACATGTCGCGTTGGGATCCATCATTGAAATCCATTTGATGAAATTGGTTAAAAGCATCTACGAGGACGCTTTCAATGACATGTCACATTACAATATTGTACTTTTATTGTTGACAGTATCCATGTCTATCGGTTTTGTCTTACGCAAATAGTTTCCATAACGTCGTTTAGTATACCCAGGAACATAAACAGTTGCACCGGCCCACGTGATATGTCTTCCCATCGAATATGGAGCATGCATCGGAAGATAACTGAAGTTTTATTAATGCATTGCATAAGGACCGTATCAAGATATGAGGCTAAAACGAGTAAAGACAAAGGCTGTTGATTTCAAAAGACAACGTATGGCAGATTGCATTAGACATTTCGAGAAAAACGCGCCAAATTAGTGTATTATTTCTGGAAATGCTGTCAAAATCCATATACACTATCCATCATATTGTATATTTGAGTTCCAAGGAGATATGATATAATTTTACGATGGTAAAAGTGATGTAAATGATGATGGAAGAAGGCGTCTTATCTCATGGGGAAAACCTGCAACGCTCTTGTCATTAAAGTGTGTTACATATCTGCACAACGCTCTTGTCACTAAAGTGTGTTACATATCTGCACAACGCTCTTGTCATTAAAGTGTGTTACATATCTGCACAACGCTCTTGTCATTAAAGTGTGTTACATATCTGCACAACGCTCTCGTCACTAAAGTGTGTTACATATCTGCACAACGCTCTTGTCATTAAAGTGTGTTACATATCTGCACAACGCTCTTGTCACTAAAGTGTGTGACATATCTGCACAACGCTTTTGTCACTAAAGTGTGTTACATATCTGCACAACGCTCTTGTCACTAAAGTGTGTTACATATCTGCACAACGCTCTCGTCACTAAAGTGTGTTACATATCTGCACAACGCTCTTGTCACTAAAGTGTGTTACATATCTGCTCAACGCTCTTGTCACTAAAGTGTGTTACATATCTGCACAACGCTCTTGTCACTAAAGTGTTACATATCTGCACAACGCTCTTGTCACTGTTACATATCTGCACAACGCTCTTGTCACTAAAGTGTGTTACATATCTGCACAACGCTTGTGTGTGTTACATATCTGCACAACGCTCTTGTCACTACATATCTGCACAACGCTCTTGTCATTAAAGTGTGTTACATATCTGCACAACGCTCTTGTCATTAAAGTGTGTTACATATCTGCACAACGCTCTGTCACTAAAGTGTGTTACATATCTGCACAACGCTCTTGTCACTAAAGTGTGTTACATATCTGCACAACGCTCTTGTCACTAAAGTGTGTTACATATCTGCACAACGCTCTTGTCACTAAAGTGTGTTACATATCTGCACAACGCTCTTGTCACTAAAGTGTGTTACATATCTGCACAACGCTCTTGTCACTAAAGTGTGTTACATATCTGCACAACGCTCTTGTCACTAAAGTGTGTTACATATCTGCACAACGCTCTTGTCACTAAAGTGTGTTACATATCTGCACAACGCTCTTGTCACTAAAGTGTGTTACATATCTGCACAACGTTCTTGTCACTAAAGTGTGTTACATATCTGCACATGTGTATTTTGATTGGTTTTGCAGAAGAGGATTATTCATCTAGAAACAAACACAACGTTTGCAATTGGTATAAACTGCACAAAGATAAAATTTCGTCTTTCTTCGTGAAAAAAATGTTTTGCTTTTGCTTAGATGTCTTTAAAGCACCCTGTCCTAAGTAAGATCTAAGAACATAGACATCCCAATGCCCTACTTTTAAACACCGACACATTCTTAACCCTTATAGTGCTTGAACCGACTTAATGCCTATGCGAAAAGGTTGGCAGCTGGCCTCTGATCTAACCTGTTTGTTACTCTGAGTATCTTTCCTCGTCAAAATTAAGCAGATATTTAAGTTTTTGGAAAGCAGACGACACAAAAATACATTCCTAATAAATTATCCAGCGTTATAAGGGAAAGCCCTCAGCATTCTAAGGGTTTAACCTATTTGTATTGGCGTGCATGTTTGAGTTGGTAGAAAACACCGTTAGGTTACAGGAGTATTTTCCCGTATTCACAAAGGTGGCTATCCATTTACACATTGTACATGTTATCTTCCATATTTAAACAATTCGTTTGTTTTTTGCTTTCAACCTGATAAAATCGAAACACAATCCACATAGGGATTTGATAAATGAGACACTCTGACATTTTTATTCCGAGTTTTTTTCAAGCGTCCATTTGTAATAGCCATTAGCGAGTTTTAACGATTTAAGAGTTGTTAAACCAAAACAATCCGATATTAGCACAAAGCCATTGAAGATAGATGTGTCCATTTCTAACTTTTTAAGCCACCCGATAAAATAATTCAAAACGGTTATTTGTTTTGCCCATTGCTATTCCCCCTCATTGCACATTTCAAAACGTTGTTCATTTAACCTTCAACACATTAAGGCTTATCATTTAATAAAGATCCCTTTTCTTTGTACAAACGAAGCATTTGAAAACATTATTTGTCTAGTTACTATTTTCGCGCCAAATATAAATGCATGTACCCCTTGTAAAATGTTTTATTATTTTCATTGCCTCCTTATTTGTCTTTCTTCTAAATTGAATTTCTTAAACCCTTGTTGTGCTCGAACTGACTGCATGCTTTTGCAAACAGGTTAGATAACAGACCAGCCGGCTGGACTTTGATCTAACCTATTTTCTACTTTGTACATATTTCCTCATCAAAATGAAGCAGATATTTAAGGTTTTGTAAATGCTTTAATCTTAAAGTGTTGAAGCTTCAATGAACTACAAATGAATATGCAGTTGGCCTGTGAACTAATCTGCTTAATACTCCGAGTATCTTTCTCCATCATAATTGAGCAGATATCTAAGGATTTGGAAAGCAGACGACACACAAATCTACTTTTAGAAAGTTACCAAGCATTCTAAGGGTTAACCCTCTCCTGTTCCAGTGTCATCATCACTGCATCAAGTAACACGCTCCAACTCAAAGGTTTGTGCCACAACGTGTAATTCCTCATACTTAGAAGTGCACCCATTTTAACCTTTAGAATGCTGAGTAATTTAAAATAAAAATAGATTTTTGTATCGTCTACTTTCCAAAACCTTACCTGCTTAATTTCGTTCAGGAAGGATACTCAGAGCAGCAAACAGATTAGATCACAGGCCAGTCGCCAATTTACTTGGCGGCTGGCATGGATCTAACCTGTTTGCATAAGCATGAAGTCGGTTCCAGCACTATATGGGTTTAAACCAAACGAATTCGTCTTGATATGATTGCCATTGTTTTCAAGCGGGCATCGCCTCTAACAAATGACACGAAAATAAGGAAAGCGTTTAAAGTTGTTCAATAAGGCATTTAACAGGCATTCTTGGGCGCGGAAATTGCTGTCAAACTAAATACTTTATTGGACTGTAATGAGGGAATTCCGCACTAAATATTCCGGTTCCTTTAAGTGGTGAAATCAACCAGAACAATTTTAACTGAAAAAGTCGATGAATGCTACAGACATTGACTTAAGGAATAGAAGTAGGTCGATGTTTCAGATGACAAACGGCGTGATTTCTTGGTCAGGATTTTTTCGTATTTTTTCGCATACAAATTGGCCTTGGACCATATGACCTACTGGACAAAACGTAAAATAAGAAAAAAAGGAAAAACGATTTGCAATATATTTAGATTTGTTTTGTCTATTAATTTTCATAGTATTAATCTCTTTCTTCTTTTTACTTCGAAATTAAATAAGTCTAAGAAAGGTGGCAAATAAAAGTTCCAACCCAGAACAAAACTCTAATGGTTCTAATGAAACTTGATTTTATATTGACATTTGTACAGTTAAATCTTTTATATTGTTGTTCTGACTGCGCTACCATCATGGGTGGATTACCTTCATGCCCGCACCGGTCAATCAACTTACCCATTCGCATAATTGCTCTGTAGGGTAAACAGGGCTTTTAGAATAATCTGTCTACAGTGGTTTAATCTAAATGATTTGTTGTGTGTGACACATCCTCCCCATCAACAAATAAGCTCCTGCAGAGATAAACGATTGCACACTATTAGCGACAGGCACGACCTTGTGTTTGAACGTCAGACATCAATTTAGCCACACCAAGTATAAGATGTGGATCAAAATCTAAAAGTGATTTGCGCAGTTTGATGCCATTGTCTACCGTGAAGCGACATTTTGTTTGTTTGAAGACAATATTCGACACGTCGTGTACTATTGTTTCAATGTTACCTGTATCAAGCCACGAGACGTCCATGTTGTTGCCGACGTGATTTCTGACATTAAAAAGCAGCTTTAATAAACGTCTGACAAAACCCGTTCGCAAGATCATAAACACGAATGCTAGTATTGTCGTTTGGATCTCTCAAAAGCATTTCGTTAGTGTTTTAGTCTTTACGGAGACACCGGCGCCATCACATCGAGACAGAATTCATCCCGCTGTTGACCGGATTGGATCGACATAGACAGACATAAGGTTCGTATACCTACAGATGTAGAGGTCATTTACAGAGACGTCTTACACCAATGCTTCTGTTATCAAACAGGGCAGCATTCTCTTTAATAATTTCCCCTGAACGTTGAACTCCGATACTTAAAGGTGCTTGTTAGCAGGATTAGGGAAATTTGTAAGTTGAAGAATAATTTCTTTTAAACTGTATCACAGCCGCGCGTGTGTGTGATACACACTGGAGAATAGCCATTATAATAAAACTCAGTTCGTTTGACAGTTGTTAGAGCCGGATATGTATTTGTATCTAAAAGCGTTGTAACGGTTTTGATATCTCCTGCATAAAATTATACACGCTTAGATTAAATATGACATCAACAACTACTGTGTTTGTTTATCATACATCAATAAAAACTGTCTTGTTCGGACATTTTATTATGGCTCTAAAACTGTCGCATCTTTCAACAAGCCCCTTTTAATTTAACGGACTGTCGTTTTCAGCGTTTAGGTATTTAGTATTGCACAATCCTTGGTGCTTTTGTGAATATGAGGTTTAACTTCTTTTCATCTATGTGAGAGTTATATTACGGTTATGCAGGCTTTACTCGTACAAAGCAAGTTATTACATATACAAGCAATTCGATATCAGATCTTGCCCATCTCTGATTATAGGCTATTGGTGCTTCCAGTTTAGACAGACAGAAAGCACTTCATAGTCCTGTTTATTCACAGTAACTGCGGGGACATGTACTAATCGTTAATTGTTAATTCATATATGTGTGTGATGGGCCATCGGCCCCAATCACTGAATAAAACATTGAGATGTATTAGTGCGTGTATTAGGTAAATGGCTAAAGGAGACGACAACTACGTAATACCCCCCAAAAAATGCTTTTCCGAGACACATTCCCTAATTGTCCATCTAAGCTGCCCAATTAGCCTTGGTTATGCAAATTCGGGGAAACTGGTCATCTTCCAGTCAGCTGAATGATTTAATCTCGTCCGTTAATCACGACACTAAGCCCGCTCGATCGACCGTCTGGCATTCTCGACTGTTATCACCAGACGTCCGCTAAATACATTGTTAGCCTTGCAATGCCGGACAGAGAAAGAACTATCGTCATTTTTTCAAATTGTCAAACCTGAATCCAATGTAAATAGGCCGAAAAGCCATAATATAACTATCTATTTAGTCCTCATCGCGCTGATTTGCACATAAGGCCTTAACCGGATTTCACCAATGTAGCCGGTCCTGTGCTCAGGTCAGTACTTGGCCCAAGTTCCACCTTTCCTTCCTAATCTCTTACTCAACTGACCTACGTAAAGTTTCCTTTTGCCTGTCTCTTGGTTGTTGACCAATCAGTGTCCATCTCAGTGCAACCTTTAGAAAACCTGACTCTTCCATTTTATGGACATGACCAATCCAGCGCCATCTTCCATCTATGACGTCAATGGATAGAGAAGTTGTGCCGTTCTGCGGTGGCGGTCTGCATTGGTGTTTTTGTTAGGCCTGAAGATTCGGAGAATCCGTTGGAGCCAACTTCTCTGAAAGACATTCAGCATTGCAGCTTGTGGCAAATAAACATTGTGATTTTCTGGGACTCGGATCCCTACAGCAGGACCGCACGGGTATTGGTCTCAAATATCCTTATCTTGGTAGTATAGGATAGTTTTGGAGATTTCCAAAAAGGGATACAAATGAGGCTCTTGCTTAAGTTTATATGTACATTGGTTTCCTTTGAACTCCGTTAAAACTGTTGAGAAAACGAAAGATCATACAAAACATAACAGATTAACGTATTCTAAGCAAAATTACTTAGTTATCTGCCATAAATGTATCAATCGAAACAGGGTAATTTCAAGGTGAGCAGGGTAATGCAATGAAACGAACAACTCTAACATGCGATGTGTAAAAAGGTAAAGAATATCAACTTTTCCAGGGTTAATTTGCAATTCATTTATTAGATAAAGATTTTACTTAACATCATCACAAGAGTACCAGATAATAGTGTCTTAATGCCCCTGCGACACTTATGTTGAAATGGATGTACCCCGTATCTATAGAGAGGTTTGTTAAAGGTGCTTGTTCACAGATACGAGGAAATTTGGAAGTTAAACTGAATTTCTTTAAAACTAGAGAGCAGCTGTAGTGTTGTATCGTACGCACAGAAGAATTAGCCATTGAAAGCAAATAAGCGTCTTATTCAGCGAATTGGCATGTGCTTTAATCCAAAAGCGTGGCATCGATTAAGAGATGTACCGCAAATTCTTAACTGTACATACTGATATAAATCGACACTTCCTGAATTAACCATGCCTTCAATTGCTGCCTCAATGTACATTACACAACAATACAAAAACTGTTTTGGTTCAAAGACGTTTCTTTTAAATGTCGATTTTCACCATTCTTTGAACAAGAATTCTTAAATGAGAGGTAATTTGTCCAGAGAAGTAATCGACCGACCTGCCCTCTATAAATGTAAATCAGACAGGAATAGTCTAAGACTTTCACACTGAACCAGACAGCTTTTATTCTATTGCACGGACGGGCCATGCATATGTGATTGGCACCCACAATACAAGTTCAAGCGTAATTTAGATGTTTAGCGTTCCTTGGTGACGTAACGTTTCAAGTCTAACTGATTACGTTGGAACCCTCACTTTGCAAAATCTGCTGCAGGGGAGTTTAAACAACATGGGGGAAACAAACGATTACACATTGATATTACGTTTTACTTATACAGCTATCAAACGCGAAACACATAGAGGAAGGGTGAATACAATGCCTAAAAAGAGAACATTCGAATTGTGTTTTTTTTATTGTAACCTATGATTCTGGATTATTCGTACTATGTACAGTCAAGTTCTAGTGGTTAAAAAAAACCTTTTGTACTCGGAAAAGGCCGCTTATTGAATGATTACTAACGCGCGAAACAATGTGTTGTTGTTCCCTCAAAAACAAATCGAAATTAATTAATTTCAGAACGTGCTGCCCTACGTGGAAGGCTGGCTTATTGTAAGGAATTTCTACTTGTTCCAGTTCCAATTAAAAAACGCGGAGAGTTGATAAACGTAGTATTATCTACAACGGTGTTAAACCGTGTCCTTATTCAGATCAAAACGAAATACATATGCTTTTTGATAAGGAAATGGTCCTGCAGACCTTATATTGCTGTCAGACCCCGAAACGTAAATCTATCTATTAACATCAGAGTCACGAATCCTGTTAAGGTCTGTTCAGTATCATAGCAGCCCATACGTCCAGATTGGTTAACTCAGTACCCCACATGGAGCTTGTAACTGGTCCAAATTCAAAACAACAGAATACGTAACACGATCTTAATAAGAAACGCATATTTTTCTTGATGTACGTATAAAGCATTTTGATGCAATATAAATTTTAAAGTTATTTATTTTTTTCTAACCGGTGTTGAACGGTATTGGAAAGATTTCCATAATCTAGTTTTATGTTTTTCTACAGATCTATGGTGCCATCTCATCGGTAGAAGACAATTTATTCTTTAAAGTAAAAATTCTAATTTTTTAGATTTGCCGTTAATCGACATTAATCAAGTTATTGAAGGAAGTCCATTTTTCTTCGACCTTTTCTAATATAACGTTAAGATGAATTCTACGTCACCGCTTTGTCTCTTCCTGTATGATAAAGTGAAGCGAGCTGTCAGTTTTCAAAAGTTATCTGAATCTAATTTAACAATGTATGCCATACAGAATGATAATTGACAAAAAAAATTGAAATTGTCCATCTAACAAAAAAGATGCACATGTTTTGTCTTTCCTGACCGCAACATTTAAGATAGCGGACTCCCCTTTTTCCCCTTTGTACTTGCTCTTCAGAAACCACTTGATTGCTTAGGCAAACTATTTGGTTTCTCATTACTCTTGCCTTTGCGATTGATTATCAAAACGCAATAAACACAGAATAAGCCTAACCGTATCAGAACTCACAGTGTATGCTAAGGGTACGGAATGATACACCAGGGAAAAAGGATAGGAGAAAACACAATTATCGACATTCTATTCTGATGAAACAACAACAAAGACTTTTCATTGACTCAATATTTTTTTTGTATAATTAATTACCACGTGTTGTTGATTAAACAATGAAATTAAATACCTCCTTCTAATGAGGATGCCCGTGCTCTTAGGGAGTACAAGCGGCATACAAATGAGAAGGTTTCATGTGGGAGGTTCGACGCGTTATTCCGAAATCGCAGTTGACCTCGGTAATTTTTGTTGAAATGATTGGTGCTAGAAGGATTACGAAATTCTTTGGGCTGTTTCAAAGCAATAAGACAACATCTCCTACAGACATAGAATATCTATACAACGAACTTTTCATTGAAGAACTCCTATTATCGTCGAAGTAAAATACGTGGTCCCGAATTATCTTTTCTTTATCTATATGTATATATATTCAAGACATCTACATCTGTATAAGTCGATCTCTCTCTCTCTCTCTCTCTCTCTCTCTCTCTCTCTCTCTCTCTCTCTCTCTCTCTCTCTCTCTCTCTCTCTCTCTCTCTCTCTCTCTCTCTCTCTCTCTCTCTCTCTCTCTCTCTCTCTCTCTCTCTCTCTCTCTCTCTCTCTCTCTCTCTCTCTCTCTCTCTCTCTCTCTCTCTCTCTCTCTCTCTCTCCTCCTCCTCCCTCCCTCCTCCTCTCCTCCCTCCCTCTCCTCCCTCCTCCCTCCCTCCCTCCTCCCTCCCTCCTCCCTCCCTCCTCCTCCTCCTCCCTCCTCCTCCCTCCCTCCTCCCTCCTCCTCCTCCCTCCTCCCTCCCTCCCTCCTCCCTCCCTCCTCCCTCTCCTCCCTCCCTCCCTCCCTCCCTCCCTCCCTCCTCCCTCCCTCCCTCCTCCTCCCTCCCTCCCTCCCTCCCTCTCCCTCCCTCTCCCTCCCTCCCTCCCTCCCTCCCTCCCTCCCTCCCTCCCTCCTCCCTCCCTCCCTCCCTCCCTCCTCTGTAATCATAAATTGAAACGACATATTTTTTCTTTTCCCGACGATGAAATGAACAGTTTTATGATTGAATCGATGAAGGGTTGTCACACATTTCCAATTCTACGCTAAATATTATGGGACTTCACCAGGCTTAATTACTTCATCCCGTGCTTTGTTATTATGTTAGCGTTCTCTTTCGTGTGATTTACTCGGGATTTAATTCAATATTATTTCTCTGAAACGAATGTTTGCCATTAACGGAAAAACATAAAAACACGGGGAGAAAATGACAGCCTCTTCATTAAAAGGAAACCCCATGACAGTTTTGTCTAATTAGGAATCAACAAATTGTGAAACAAATAATCCGGGATGTCATTCTCTCTCCGCTGCCAAAATTCATCTGTGCCCTTCATTTGCTATCAAAGCACGTTATTTAATCAACAGGGTACCGTTTTACTAAACAGTTTACGCTTAAGATTTATGTAAGTCTAAAACAACAAGTCCTTTTATTTCATTATTTGGCAAAGCAATATTGCAAAGTAACACATCATTGGAATCGTCTCACCCGAGACGCTTCCAATGACGTGTCACATTACAATATTGTCCTTTCATTGAAGATACTATCAATGTTTATTAGTTTTGACTTACGCAAATATTTTCCGTAAGTTGTTTAGTAAAACGTACCCCTGATCTCTACTTCAAACCAATTAAATCATTTATACATGTTTTTCATACTAACTCAACTTCTTCAGGACGCTTGTGGAATTGTTGTGACAAAAGAGGAAATAACATATGAATTGTATTTGTTGCTTTAGTCCCAATGGATTCTAGAAATTATCCTACATGTACATGTACATGATTGTTACATCATTTATATGTACTGTTTTTACATCGAAATTTCTAGATATAAGTCCAATTACCCCTTGCGGGAAGGGTGTGTTCAAAACATCTGATGTGTCTCTTAAAATCAATTGGCGAGATATTGCTGATGAAATCGATGTTGCAAAAGAGGAAATAGAAAAAGAGGAAAACTAAATGAACGTATCATATCTTTTCTATCAAAAATCAGTTTATTTTGCAAAACATTCACCTTCGATTAAAATACCCTTATTTACAATTGATTATTATGACTTAATAACATGAATGATTCAAGGGGATACAATGGGGATTAGACTATAACAATACCATGACATATCTGTAACGTGTTTGCATCCATTTAGAACGCATCCGAAAGGTCTGGAAAATCCTTGGCTCAAAATCTTTATAGGTAAACCGAATACTTTCTACTCAAAAATCGGTGTTATTTACTGAGAACTGATGTAAAGCAAACAAATGTTGAAAAATAGGAAATTTACCAACGCAATATTACAAATAGCAAGTAATTCATTTGACACATTCTTCTCAAATACCCTGAGACAGTGGTTATTTGATTAGAAATGCATCGGAAAAGACAAAGCACCTGCAAGCCAGAAAATGCCTCAGCTTCATACACTGTTATATAAAGCTTCTAGAATTAAAGAACATTTTGAAATAACGTACAGATATATGGCAAGAATATATGGCAGTATTTCCGCTTGAGTATTTTACGGTACTGAATAAAACATATTTTACATATTTACAAACAACAAATATAACTGTACATGTACAAGAGTCACGGATGGATAACGGGTGTATACAACCAACACCGAACTGATAACGGGTGTATACAACCAACACCGGTCGAAAGGAACCAGGCAGACATTTATGATTTGTCGTGGTTTTGTTTGGTATACAAATAACATAGATGATACAATTCTGATGAAAAAAAAACCCACGAAAAAGCAAAAAAGCAAAAAAAAAACATTTTGATGTTCAAAATGTGACATAGAAAAATGTCTCTATTTTAGTATTCCACCCGTTATCGTTAATCCGTGTCTCATAAAGCACTATAAATCACAATATAGCAGTCTGAGCCCCCGTATGTTACGTAAATGAACGTTAACGTTATGTCAACGTCAAAAAGACGTAAACAAAAGATCAACGTTTATAATACGTTAACATCACGGCGAAATAAATGCAAAAGGCTTATCTGATATAAAAAATACAACATAAAAAGCAAAGCTCAGTTAAATTCTCACATACCCAAAAAATACAAGTAATTCTACTATTCTAAATACATGTAAAGACAGCAAATTCAACATGAAAATGTGCTGGATACTTGTTTTTGATTACAAAATCAAAAGAATACATGAGCTTACACGCGTTCATCTGATGAATTACAACTTTTAAACATTATACATATACATTGTATATCATAGCATTTTATAAGAAAGTATAATGGCGTAGATTGTCTGCAAGTTCCAATGCTAAATCACGACATCTGTTTACAAAAAAGGACAACAAGCGACGATCGCCCTGCTCCTATTTATTGCTTTCGATGTATGATAACACAACGGAATAGGAAGGGTATCTAATTTAGATAAGTTATAGTTGTATTCATACGTATCAATTCATTCCAATGATAACCCATGACACCAAACACCGGACGGCCTACCACAAACGCTTGCTTTTCTTTTTGTCCTTATTTTACTCACACGGTCTAAGGGAGATAATTCATTAAACCTAGACAAACTTAGACTATCGGCCTATTCAGACGAAAATTCATGAGCAAAATCCCATTTGATCTCACCAATGTCAATAGTAATCTTACCCAGCAGTTCTCAACGTATGCTTATTCTAGGTTCGTTTAAAGTGACTACAGTGTATTCCGCATAATTTCACTTTTTAAAACAAACCGATTAAAAGTACAAATGGATTTTTAATGTAACATAAGACTAGATTATTGACGGTTTCCTAACCCCGTTTAAAACCATACAGAACATATTTAGATCCTTTGTAATGCAGATATTGTAAACCGTTTAAACGGGTTTATTTCATAGATAACGAGATGAACTTAGTATAAGATGTGCTATCTTTAGAAACCATCTTCTTGCAGGTATTTTGGAACGTTAAATTGCTATTGTCACATGGAGTTAGTAAGGTGTGCGAGGAGATATTCTTGTATTTATTTGTAAACCGACTTTCCAATAGAAGGACTGGTAGGTACAGAGGCTCACTTAAAAGTGAAATTAATAAAAACGCTCTTTGGTTATGTCACATTAATTATACTAAACTTAACTTATAATTATCAATGTCATTTTTTTAACGTATTTTCACTTCCAAGAAATAAAACTCTAAGTAAGTCCCTTTAAATCTTATCCGAACATTTCTCCGATCGAAGCCGAAGAAAACGAACGCATTACGTGGCTTTTTGTTTTGTAATGAGTAATGAGCTCCTTCCATTCGTTCTTCTTATTTCGGTCTGCGGACAGGATATCTGTATGTGACATCTATCATTACAGACGGTATTTAACCCTTTCCCAAACAACACATTTTGGACTGTCCAAAACTGAAAGAGTTTGCAGACGACATTTCATAATGTGATGAAATTGAAAAATATTCTTCAGATAGAGCAGAAAACATTGTGGGAAATGGAAAAATTGCTCGTCATGAGCAATTTCTCCTTTTCCCACAATGCTATCTAAAGTCGTCTGCTACAAAGTGGTCGAATGTCGTTATTATTTGGGAAAGGGTTAACGTATCGCTTGCAGACGACATTTATTAACATTGGTTCGACAACAACCCGTCCCTTTACGAAAGGCGTGCGTTCAAAAATTCACGTTGGATTGGATAATTCTTTATGCTGGCACTACAAAATTAATGTTGTGAAAAAGGCACTTTTGCTCATATATTAGCAACTTATCCACAGGCCTCTATAAAGAAATCAATGAACTGTCCAGTTAAAATGCTTTGTATGTTGTTTTTAAGTTTCACCTTTTTGGTTAATCAAATGATCGATACTGAACAAAACATTCTGACTATCTAAACACCCACTTTTACTGATAATTTTGCTATGATTTAAACAAACATTCACCCATATCCTTGCAATAATACGGATCGTATCAAATTCACCAAACATAGTAATTCAGTATGTGATATATACAATCGACAATCTGCAAGTGGTTTGCATGAACTTAACCTCATTTGAATACCACAAGATTAAATCTTGTTTCAGTAATATGCCAATAAGATCTTGTGGTTTTATACCGACAGAACGGACGTTTCAAGGAACTATCTGATAGCATATATATTCCATTCATTGGCGTCTATATAAAGAGATGCCTTCCGGTATATAAGGACTCCTGTAAACCTATACCGATAACCTAATTTCTCAAAAAAGGTTTGTCGTTTCCTTTTTCTATGACCATTACCAAATGTTTAGCACAACGATTTTTAACCCTTATGGTGCTGAAACCGACTTCATGCTTATGCAAATAGGTTGGATCTAGGCTAGTGTGATCTCATCTATTTGTTACTTTAAGTGTCTTCCCTCAACAACATTAAGCAGATATTTATGGTTTAGGAAAGAAGACGACACAGTCTATTTTTATGAAATTACCAGCATTCTAAGGGCTAAATTTGTATTTAAATTATATAACTTAAAACGTTGAGCATCTATTTATATTATAACCATAGAGACGGATTCTTCTTAACAAATGTTAAAGGTCTTAAAACGGAAGACATACTCTTTCAAGATTTAAACACTGTTATACGTTGGTGTCTTTGCCATGTACAAATCGGTGATACACGGTGTATTTGATTATAGAACGTGATGACAAAAAGGCTGAGGTTTCTGACCAGACAGCAAGGGTTGTAAAGCTTCTTCTAAACCTGAGCTAATCGCATTTGTCTGTTTGCAGGCTTTCTCAACTTAACCCTTTACCAAATGCTAAAGTTTCGACTGTCCCAAATTAAAAGAGTTTGCAGGCGACATTTCAAGATGGGATAAAATTGGAAAATAATCTTCTGATAGGGTAGAAAACATTGTAGGAAAAGCAGAAATTGCTTGTCACGAGCAATTTCTCCTTTTTCCAACAATGTTTTCCAGAGTCATCTGCAACAAAGTGGTAAAAAGCCGCAATTGTTTTGTAATGGGATAAATAGCTCAACTGATAGCACGTGATCGACCCATAAGGTTACGTCATTGCCAGATCAAATAGACGAATGGACTTAGTTGGATTATAGGACAACCATCATTACCATCAACGTATTTCAGTATTCTGTTTGTTCTTATTGTCGTTTTCAACATTTTTTCTCAAGAGTTTCTTAATGAAAACATCTCAGATGTGCATAAGCATCAACGTATTTCAGTATTTTAGTGGTATTTTATTTTCGTTATTCAATACCCCGATCCCCACAATGTTCGTAATGTTTCTCTGTTATAAACCAGTGCTATCATTTTGGATCACATAGTTTCATTTCATTAATATTCATTATGTATATGCATATTGATTATGAGCTTGTGTTCTTAATAAATGTGTTAAGAGTCTGAAAATAAGAGAAAAATGTGTGTTCAGATCCAAAAGCGTTGAAAAAAATGTATTGTTTTAACGACATTTTATTTTGACTTTAAAATTGTCTCATGAATGGACAACTACCTTTTTATGACATCATTTAAGCTTAGAAACTGTCAATAAATCGTCGGCAGTACGACTCTATGGTTAAGTAGCGGCGCTTTTCTATAAGCAATGAACACCAACATACTAATCTATATTTCTAAAACTAAAAAGCGATAAATATCATACAATTAACTAAACTGACACCAATTTGACATATACATTCATCCTTTTTACATTTTTTGCATTATAAAAATTACATGCGGGCGTATTTATTAGAATGGTTATACACATTTAAAATGTATTTACAGGTATTTTGGTTACTAATTCATCTACAATAGACATACATAGTTGTCTCTGGTAAAACATATACATAAGCATATCAACCCTTATACTGTTGGAACCGACTCCATGTCTTTACAAACAGGTTAGAACCAGGCCAGCCGTCAAGTAAATTGGCGGCTGGCCTGTGATCTAACCTGTTTGCCACTCTAGGTATCATTCCTCGTCAAAGTTAGGCAGATTTCTTAGGCTTTGGAAAGCAGACGACACTATAATCTATTTTTAAAAGATTACCCATCATTCTAAGGGTTAGGCAATATGAACGTCCACCGGCTGTACGTGTATTAGTTTAAGCTTATTTAGTAACCAATTTCCATCAAAACATGTATAACAAAGGTACCTTAATTTGACAAAGCACATGTACAAATATATTTAGAAAAAGAGAAAAAGAACAATTTTAAGTTAAAACTTGCAAGACATATATTAGAGTCTTGGAGATGTATTTACACTATTTTACACACATATATTGGTACATGTATATGTTAGCTATACTACAGCATGCAGCATTAATGCCACAGTATATATACACGATGATAAATTATTGCACCATCACCCAGCCCCACCACAGTTTAGTCCGTTTAGTTCATCAAGTGATGCTATATCGTATTCGAAAGTATGACCACCTACTTGTACATGTAAAATTAAATACCCCTTCTCTTTATCACGGAATTGACCGTAGGCACATTACAAAATAAAATATAATCAAATCATGTAAATCGTAGAATCGTTCGTCGTAGGCGCATTACGAAATAAAGTATGATTGAATTATTTTAAAACGACATCCAATTAATTGGACATAATAACAAAATATAAAAGATTATAATCCTTTCGATTGATTTTATGCCAAGTGTTATTGACAAGATGGAAAATGGAATCAAAAACAAAAAGGACGTTATTGCAAAACATAAATGACTATTTCATTTTAGGTTGATTTCATGATAACCAATTTGCCGTATTGTGGAATTGCTTAAAAGTACCAGACGTGCTAGTATAGTATAGTGGTGTGTATTGAAAACGTCATTAATATATGGTTAGTCTATTATTTCGGTTTGCACATTTGATGACCGAACGGACGCACTGTTAGAATGACATTATAAACATATTAAATAAGATAACAAAACAAAAACAAAAAAGCTTCAGAGCTACGATAAACGCGTATACTGTACATATACTTTGTGCTAAATAAGAATCTAGAAAAAACACAATATAAATATTGGATATATTGTGCGAACATGGTAATTATTTCATCTTTTACTCTAAAAAAATCAGACACACATTTCCTCTCTGTCATATACTCAATACAGTCAATCTTGTTTTAAGCGACCCCCCTTAACCCAAAGAATGCTGGGTAACTTTTTGAAAATAGAGTTTTGTGTCGCCTGCTTTCCAAAAACTTATACATCTGATTAATTTGATAAGGAAAGAAACCCAGAGTAGCAAACTGGTTGGGTCACAGGCCAGCCGCCAATCAACTTGGCGACTGGTCTGGATCTAACCCGTTTGCTTGAGCATGAAATCGGTTCCAGCACTATAAGAGTTAAACATTGTATGAAATGTTATGTAGTTTGAACCTATGTAAACACAGGACACTTGTTCTCCAGAGAGCTCAAATTAGAGCTTTCTTGATGACTTGCACCCGTATTGAGCGGTCAGTTGTCTTAACCCATTACCCAACAGTAACGACTTTTAAGCACTTTGTTACAGACGACCCTTGAAAACATTGTGGGAAAATGAGAAATTGCTTGCTAAGAGCAATTTCTCCTTTTCCCACAAGATTTTCTGCTCTATCTGAAGAATATCTTTCAATTTCATCACATTTTGAAATGTCGTCTTAAAACTCTTTCAATTTGGGATAGTCGAAGATTTGTCGTTTGGGAAAGGTTTAATACACCAGGATTGTGTTTTCTTTCACTGTGGTCCTTCAGAACACGATTGGCCGTATATAACATGCTCTCAACCTTTCGAAATGATACAGCTGTTTATGATAGTCTATTTACATTTGATTGTTCTAAAGCTCGCGATAATACTAAATCTAATGATAACTCTTTACCAATTAAAACTATGCATCAACATCTTACCAGCAGACGAGTTTAAAACGAGACTATTACCGATATTACATGTATAAGTACCTCATTTTATAAGCACTATTATCAATCAGTGTAAAAATTCAAATTATATTTCAATATGAATGCCACATGCATTGTGTGAAAAGAAGGAAAGGTCAAACTTATTTTAAGCGACCAAAGTAAAATGAGAGGAAGAGTCGTTCTGTACAAGACAAGAAATTGCTTAACCCATTACCAAACAATAACGACTTTTAGCCAGTGTTTTTGCAGACGTCTCTGGAAAGCATTGTGGGAAAAGGAGAAATTGCTTGTGACGAGCAATTACTCTTTTTCCCATAATGTGTTCTGCCCTATCAGAAGATTATTTTTCAATTTCAAAACATTTTGAAATGTCGTCTGCGAACTTTTTTCAATTTGGGAGAGTCAAAACTTAGCTTTTTGGTAAAGGGTTAATACGGACACCAGTCATTCGGAAAGCTTCAAAAGGAATGTTCTGATTGACCCGCGTCCTGTAATAAAGTAGCCTCTTTGTGAATTGCTTTTCTACGCTCTGTTTAAGGATGGTCGCTTAAAACAAAATTGATCGTATTTCTATAACACGCACCATATTCTCTCAATGATTTTCTGTTTCTCATAAAAAGTGAGTCATTTCGATTTCGGCTTAGTCTGCATTATGGAAAAAGACGGTATAGCTTACTTAAAACGTAATTCATTTTCCCTACATTATTCTATTTCCATTTTGATAAAAGTATATATCATATAATAGTATATATCATATAAAAGTATATATAGCATATAGTGTATATAGCATACAGTGTATATAGCATACAGTGTATATAGCATACAGTGTATATAGCATACAGTGTATATAGCATACAGTGTATACATGTATAGCATACAGTGTATATAGCATACAGTGTATATAGCATACAGTGTTTATATCATATAATAGTATATATAGCATATAGTGTATATCGTATGTAACTCACTTTCGATATGAAGTGCGATGTGCATTGTGGGAAATGAAGGTATTGTTATGCTGACACGTGACTAGTTTTCCAATACTATCCTGTCCCGTTTTCTTTTCATAAGGATTTATCAATTTCATTTCTAAATAACATGACGTCTGATCAGTCTTCAATGGTATCCATAATCTCGTTAGTTGGTAAAGAGTTAAACGATTTATTCTACGATATCATTCTAACACCATCACCCCTACTTCTAATAAGCAAATAAATTTACAGCAAAACTAAGCCTAAATCATAACAAGATAAAAGGAACCGAATTCGCCTAGGTTAAATACATATATAGTTTTCTGCAACTCAGAGGTATGATGTTTTGATATATATTCATACATGTATCTTTAGCAACAGTGTTCGATTCGGAAGGTTTTTGTTATCCTTTGCTATGACTTAAGTGGTCCTTTACATTAATATATGAAGATAATTATGCTAAACTATGTTATAATACATTTTGGCACATGTATGGGCTAAATTACAGTAATTGAACATCACCAAGCAAATGGAGGTGTCTGATTTGTGATAAAGTCATACTACCACAAGGGTTTGTCATTCTGTAACGAGTATACAGAGGACAAAACTTTTCGTCAAAGGAGGCATTGTAAAGCTTCTCTAACATCATAATGTACATTGTGATGTAACGTTACGTTTCTTGCATAACGTCGTACTGCATTGTTTCTGCCTGCATACACTGTACGTAGGTAGGTAGTCAGTCGGCTTTGGATTTGTATAACACGCGGAGGTCAGTTACTTCAGCGTTCTGAAAAAAGAAAATGAAAGGAAACGTTATATGGATGATGAAATATAATTTAAAACTGTGTTTGTCCATAGAAGAGAAGATTTGAAAATGATAAAAGAATGTCGTTGAAACAATCCAATGTGTGTATTGCTGTTTGATATACAATTAAAAGTAGCTATTGAGAGCAATTATTAATTCAGGAAGCATTAATTTATCTAAGTATGTACGATAACATGTATCTGTGGTAAATTTCAAAAGCGATTTCACGCTTAGTGACACATGTGAATTCACTATACATGTATACACACTTTAAAGAACTAAAACTGCTCGATGCGTATAATGGTTCGAATTCTGAAATTAATATAGTAATACAGAAATAGGAAACATATGTCCAATGGAATGACATGAATCCCATTCTTGCTTTTAACGATCACGTTTGAACAGTGTCTGAAAACTTTTTTTAGTCTTAGTTATCTAACTCCAGGACGCACGTCATCAAGATTGCTGCTACACTGTACTTGAGCTTTCTGGATGACTTGCACCCGTATAAGGTCGTTAATTGTCTTAAAGATGATTTAAGATCATTGTACTATGGTCGCTGATTAAAAGACTGTAGTTTTACATGGTCATCTTAATCCAAAACGAGGCTATAAAATGATGTTATCGCTAACGTTTGTACTATAAGGCTTGATGCCTACTGCTCAATTTTTACTTTTAAGTATTATTTTGTAATTCCTTTGATCCTTATTTTGAACGACAACAATACAATGTACATGTGAGATTGCATAAGAAGGACCGGCACAGCATTACGAACTACTCGCTTGTCTTGTATAAAGCGACCTTTTTTTGTACAATTGAATCATTGAGATGTTATCAGTGTATCCATTTACTACGGTCCTTTGTGACTAAGTGGGAAAGGATTCTGGCCTTTGTTTTCAATGGTTTGTGGTCATAAAAGGAAGGTGACTGTTATCATTAGCTAGTACGTAAGAGAAAGCCATGTTCATAAAGGAATATGATGCAACCATGATATATGTACATGTATGATAAAATATGCCAATGTATAATTAGGAGAAAAGAGACAGGCGACATAAAAAGATATTCAATGGAACATTGACATGAGTGTTTATACCGTTTTCATCAATGGTTCAGTTATAAAACGACTGTCAATTCATACTTTTTATGTTTCCTCGCTGATTTATCCATACCGCTGATTGTTTACATACAAGGACTTTCATGTCACGGGTGCAAAAACAAAAAAGAATAAAATAAAGATAAAACATAATTCAGTTTTGGATATAAGACTAATCGACTTACCGACTCAGTAGTTTTCCAAATTATATCCATGGCACCCAGTGAATAGATCTTCTTAACTGTTTCGTATATTTTACAAAGTTGTAGACTAAACAATTCTCTCCTAATTCCTCGAAATCTCCCTAGGCTCCCCATGACCTAACATTTCCGCCTCCGGGGACTTGGAGACCCCCGGATAGTGGGGCTCCGTTCCGAAACTCTGTGTTACAACGACTGATACGCCTCCATCTTAATGAACGTATATTTAGGGGGCGTATATCACAGTTCGTATGTGGACGAACTCCGACCTTCGACCTCTAACCTCTTAACTTGATTAGCTCTATCGTTTCCCTTCACTTATGTTTTACCCTTTTTCTTTTTTGAGATCATTAACTCTGTTCCGGGTGAGATCGAGGGTTGTTATAGAATTAGAATACTGCCTAACACCATAACGAGTTTTGTTATTCTTATCATGCTGTTAGACAAGTCCCTGCAAAACACTTTCTGATTGGTTACTATTTTTGTCATTTCTTAAAGACCCACGGGTTTGGGTTAATCATGTGTTATTTTGTTAGAATTTTCTTCTTCGTGTATCTTTTTATACAGATTACTTTCTCCAATTTAAACACTTTCAATAAGACACTAGGGAGAGGATAGTGTTCAGAATTGCTTAATTTTGGAGTAATGAATTAGTGGTTGTGATCGTACCCCCTTTTGTCTCACTGGTTTCAAACTTGACTAAATACCGAATTATTAATTCAACTCTGTTGTTATCTTTATTCCCGGTATCTATAGATGGGAATGCTTTTCTTCTACATATTGACAAAAAAGGAATGAAACCTACCTCATCGTAATCATACATGTGTACAACTATGTTTGCACATTACTTAAGTCATGAAGTATAATATTGTTCAGCTTTATGATAGGTCAAGATCAAAACGGTAGCGTTTCTCAATTCAACACCGAAAGAACATGATTGAGAAGCTGATGCGTGGTCATTAAGTCCTTTTCTTAAGAGAGTAAAGCCCCCCCCCACCCCCGCCACACACACACAACAAAAAGAGAGAAAGAAAGAAGAAGAGAAATAGAAATCAACAACACTTATTTAGCATAGCCCCTAATATTGGCTTATCAAATTGTCCAATCAGACAGCAAAAGGAGACGAAAATGATAAGTATATATAAAAACTACATTTTCTCTGGAATCTTTAGTCTCGCGTGTTGCCGTATTGTATTAGGAAAACAGTGATAAAACAATTCTTTATTATCCATTGGTTACAGTGTTCTCCTTAATTCTATGCTGAAAATGTGTCAAAGTGAACAAACATAGGGGCCAATTGTTGGGTCCTTCACACCATGTATGTCAGCGTACATGTGTCAAAGTGAACAAAAATAGGGGCCAATTGTTGGGTCCTTCACACCATGTATGTCAGCGTACATGTGTCAAAGTGAACAAACATAGGGGCCAATTGTTGGGTCCTTCACACATGTATGTCAGCGTACATGTGTCAAAGTGAACAAAAATACGGGCCAATTGTTGGGTCCTTCACACCATGTATGTCAGCGTACATGTGTCAAAGTGAACAAACATAGGGGCCAATTGTTGGGTCCTTCACACCATGTATGTCAGCGTACATGTGTCAAAGTGTACAAACATAGGGGCCAATTGTTGGGTCCTTCACACCATGTATGTCAGCGTACATGTGTCAAAGTGAACAAACATAGGGGCCAATTGTTGGGTCCTTCACACATGTATGTCAGCGTACATGTGTCAAAGTGAACAAACATAGGGGCCAATTGTTGGGTCCTTCACACCATGTATGTCAGCGTACATGTGTCAAAGTGAACAAACATAGGGGCCAATTGTTGGGTCCTTCACACCATGTATGTCAGCGTACATGTGTCAAAGTGAACAAACATAGGGGCCAATTGTTGGGTCCTTCACACCATGTATGTCAGCGTACATGTGTCAAAGTGAACAAAAATAGGGGCCAATTGTTGGGTCCTTCACACCATGTATGTCAGCGTACATGTGTCAAAGTGAACAAACATAGGGGCCAATTGTTGGGTCCTTCACACCATGTATGTCAGCGTACATGTGTCAAAGTGAACAAACATAGGGGCCAATTGTTGGGTCCTTCACACCATGTATGTCAGCGTACATGTGTCAAAGTGAACAAAAATAGGGGCCAATTGTTGGGTCCTTCACACATGTATGTCAGCGTACATGTGTCAAAGTGAACAAAAATACGGGCCAATTGTTGGGTCCTTCACACCATGTATGTCAGCGTACATGTGTCAAAGTGAACAAACATAGGGGCCAATTGTTGGGTCCTTCACACCATGTATGTCAGCGTACATGTGTCAAAGTGAACAAACATAGGGGCCAATTGTTGGGTCCTTCACACCATGTATGTCAGCGTACATGTGTCAAAGTGAACAAACATAGGGGCCAATTGTTGGGTCCTTCACACCATGTATGTCAGCGTACATGTGTCAAAGTGAACAAACATAGGGGAATTGTTGGGTCCTTCACACCATGTATGTCAGCGTACATGTGTCAAAGTGAACAAACATAGGGGCCAATTGTTGGGTCCTTCACACCATGTATGTCAGCGTACATGTGTCAAAGTGTACAAACATAGGGGCCAATTGTTGGGTCCTTCACACCATGTATGTCAGCGTACATGTGTCAAAGTGAACAAACATAGGGGCCAATTGTTGGGTCCTTCACACCATGTATGTCAGCGTACATGTGTCAAAGTGAACAAACATAGGGGCCAATTGTTGGGTCCTTCACACCATGTATGTCAGCGTACATGTGTCAAAGTGTACAAACATAGGGGCCAATTGTTGGGTCCTTCACACCATGTATGTCAGCGTACATGTGTCAAAGTGAACAAACATAGGGGCCAATTGTTGGGTCCTTCACACCATGTATGTCAGCGTACATGTGTCAAAGTGAACAAACATAGGGGCCAATTGTTGGGTCCTTCACACCATGTATGTCAGCGTACATGTGTCAAAGTGAACAAACATAGGGACCAATTGTTGGGTCCTTCACATTATGTATGTCAGCGTACATGTGTCAAAGTGAACAAACATAGGGGCCAATTGTTGGGTCCTTCACACCATGTCAGCGTACATGTGTCAAAGTGAACAAACATAGGGGTCAATTGTTGGGTCCTTCACACCATGTATGTCAGCGTACATGTGTCAAAGTGTACAAACATAGGGGCCAATTGTTGGGTCCTTCACACCATGTATGTCAGCGTACATGTGTCAAAGTGAACAAACATAGGGGCCAATTGTTGGGTCCTTCACACCATGTATGTCAGCGTACATGTGTCAAAGTGAACAAACATAGGGGCCAATTGTTGGGTCCTTCACACCATGTATGTCAGCGTACATGTGTCAAAGTGTACAAACATAGGGGCCAATTGTTGGGTCCTTCACACCATGTATGTCAGCGTACATGTGTCAAAGTGAACAAACATAGGGGCCAATTGTTGGGTCCTTCACACCATGTATGTCAGCGTACATGTGTCAGTGTACAAACATAGGGGCCAATTGTTGGGTCCTTCCCACCATGTATGTCAGCGTACATGTGTCAAAGTGTAGGCCAATTGTTGGGTCCTTCACACCATGTATGTCAGCGTACATGTGTCAAAGTGAACAAACATAGGGGCCAATTGTTGGGTCCTTCACACCATGTTTGTACATGTGTCAAAGTGTACAAACATAGGGGCCAATTGTTGGGTCCTTCACACCATGTATGTCAGCGTACATGTGTCAAAGTGTACAAACATAGGGGCCAATTGTTGGGTCCTTCACACCATGTATGTCAGCGTACATGTGTCAAAGTGAACAAACATAGGGGCCAATTGTTGGGTCCTTCACGCCATGTATGTCAGCGTACATGTGTCAAAGTGTACAAACATAGAGGCCAATTGTTGGGTCCTTCACACCATGTATGTCAGCGTACATGTGTCAAAGTGTTCAAACATAGGGGCCAATTGTTGGGTCCTTCACACCATGTTTGTCAGCGTACATGTGTCAAAGTGTACAAACATAGAGGCCAATTGTTGGGTCCTTCACACCATGTATGTCAGCGTACATGTGTCAAAGTGAACAAACATAGAGGCCAATTGTTGGGTCCTTCACACCATGTATGTCAGCGTACATGTGTCAAAGGGAACAAACATAGGGGCCAATTGTTGGGTCCTTCACACCATGTATGTCAGCGTACATGTGTCAAAGGGAACAAACATAGAGGCCAATTGTTGGGTCCTTCACACCATGTATGTCAGCGTACATGTGTCAAAGTGAACAAACATAGGGGCCAATTGTTGGGTCCTTCACACCATGTTTGTACATGTGTCAAAGTGTACAAACATAGGGGCCAATTGTTGGGTCCTTCACACCATGTATGTCAGCGTACATGTGTCAAAGTGTACAAACATAGGGGCCAATTGTTGGGTCCTTCACACCATGTATGTCAGCGTACATGTGTCAAAGTGAACAAACATAGGGGCCAATTGTTGGGTCCTTCACACCATGTATGTCAGCGTACATGTGTTAAAGTGTACAAACATAGGGGCCAATTGTTGGGTCCTTCACACCATGTATGTCAGCGTGCATGTGTTAAAGTGAACAAACATAGGGGCCAATTGTTGGGTCCTTCACACCATGTATGTCAGCGTACATGTGTCAAAGTGAACAAACATAGGGGCCAATTGTTGGGTCCTTCACGCCATGTATGTCAGCGTACATGTGTCAAAGTGTACAAACATAGGTGCCAATTGTTGGGTCCTTCACACAATGTATGTCAGCGTTCATGTGTCAAAGTGTACAAACATAGAGGCCAATTGTTGGGTCCTTCACACCATGTATGTCAGCGTACATGTGTCAAAGTGTACAAACATAGGGGCCAATTGTTGGGTTCTTCACACCATGTATGTCAGCGTACATGTGTCAAAGTGTACAAACATAGAGGCCAATTGTTGGGTCCTTCACACCATGTATGTCAGCGTACATGTGTCAAAGTGAACAAACATAGAGGCCAATTGTTGGGTCCTTCACACCATGTATGTCAGCGTACATGTGTCAAAGGGAACAAACATAGGGGCCAATTGTTGGGTCCTTCACACCATGTATGTCAGCGTACATGTGTCAAAGGGAACAAACATAGAGGCCAATTGTTGGGTCCTTCACACCATGTATGTCAGCGTACATGTGTCAAAGTGAACAAACATAGGGGCCAATTGTTGGGTCCTTTACACCATGTATGTCAGCGTACATGTGTCAAAGTGAACAAACATAGGGGCCAATTGTTGGGTCCTTCACACCATGTATGTCAGCGTACATGTGCCAAAGTGAACAAACATAGGGGCCAATTGTTGGGTCCTTCACACCATGTATGTCAGCGTACATGTGTCAAAGTGAACAAAAATAGGGGCCAATTGTTGGGTCCTTCACACAATGTATGTCAGCGTACATGTGTCAAAGTGAACAAAAATACGGGCCAATTGTTGGGTTCTTCACACCATGTATGTCAGCGTACATGTGTCAAAGTGAACAAACATAGGGGCCAATTGTTGGGTCCTTCACACCATGTATGTCAGCGTACATGTGTCAAAGTGTACAAACATAGGGGCCAATTGTGAGGTCCTTCACATCATGTATGTCAGCGTACATGTGTCAAAGTGAACAAACATAGGGGCCAATTGTTGGGTCCTTCACACCATGTATGTCAGCGTACATGAATGAATGGATGTCTTAACCCTTTACCAAACATCAAATCTGCGACTGTCCCGAATTGGAAGATTTTGCAGACGACATTTCGAAATGTGATAAAATCCGAAAATAGAACTTCTGATAGGGTAGAAAACATTGTGGGAAAAGGAAAGAATGATCGTTACGAGCAATTTCTCCTTTTCCCACAATAGTTTCTAGAGTCGTCTGCAACAAACTGGTTAAAATGTCGTTATCGTTTGGTAATGGGTTAACCCGCATCGACAGCTAACTCGAATGAACGTATAAGCTCTACAGATAAAAGCCGCCTTATCAGGCTCAAGGGTCGGTGGTATACTGTGCTTGATACGGCGGTTGCAGTGACATATCAAAACGGGGACACTTAATTCGTTAGCCTCTTCCATCGTGTATAAATATTGTTATGCATGTGCAGCAGACGAATTGATAACATTTCAAATAAAAGACTCTACCTATTAATGGGACATTTCATTTTCGTTTTTTATTTCAATGTTTTTTTTGTTGCATATATCACAAAGGAAGCGTCTTTAAATGTTCTCTGTACTTGCTGTCTGCTGTTGCACTCATTTTAGACAAATTGTGAAACACTCATAAAGCAAATAGGTTAATATGATTCCTTTTACCAAACGACATTTCTTTATTCAAATTATCATGAATTGAGAAAGCCTGCATGCATATTTAGCATGTAAAAAGACATTTCGATCATGGCATTCAAGAGCTGTGTGCAGTTGATAAACGTATATGAAGTAGCAAGCGAAAAACCTGTCAAACACAAGGAGCTGTTTTGATAGAATTTAAACTTTACTTGAAAAAGAGATATTTGCTTGACCATACATTTGTTTATTTCATTCCAAAGAAACAACTAATTGAATATGAGAGGAATAGTCTGCAACGATCTATGGAGCCTGTCATTATATCTATCTAATGTTTTAAGCGATGCTTCACCAAATAAAAGCCGCTTAACCCTTTCCCAAACAACAAATTTTCGACTGTCCCAAATTGAAAAACTTTGCAGACGACATCTCAAAATGTGATGAAATTGGACAAAAATCGTCTGGTAGGGCATAAAACATTGTGGGAAAAGGAATAATTGCTCGTTACGAGCAATTTCTTCTTTTCCCACAACGTTTTCTAAAGTCGTCTGCAACAAAGTGGTCAAATGTCGTCATTGTTTGGGAAAGGGTTAAAGACGTTATTTTACACATGGCTTGGTCCTGTAGTGGCATTGGCATCTCAAGGAGTCAGATATTTGCATGAAAGTGTAACCATATCCTCATCTTTAAATGGAATTTCGAGACTAGTCCAACCGATCAGTAAGTGGCAATCTTAATACAAACAACCACAGGATCCTTTTTTTTAAAAAGAAATGGCTGGAACCAATTTTGAAGAAAGGAAACCATGCTCGGCCCGAGTAATTTCTTCTTTTGTTACACATGTTTCGCCTATCTGCTATTGATTGTGGGGTTAACTTAAGTATGAATGATTCTTTTACCTATTTGGATGAGTTGCTCCATATTGACAAAACTTGCAGTACTTGATCAATTTACATATTGAATGTTAAATCTGTCGAGACAATGGCGAGTTAAGACTTCATGAACAAATTATATTTTGTCTCAAAGACATCAAAGGTCGTACACGATTTCTTTAATCGTCTAAATTTGGAAAAGGAAAAAACCATGCCACTCCCTGCGTTGTATAAATTGTATATGGCAGAATATGATTTGTCAAACCTACCGTTATGGGAAAGCAGTCAGCGCTTTGGATAGAATATGGTTCAGTCGGACTGATGAAACACCAGATTGGTAGAGTAATTGATCACTGCGATAGAGATGAAAGACTGTTGAAAATGGTGTTAAACCAAAGTCCAACTGCCAAACATCATATACTAAATGATTCAGCACTTCGAATGCAACGTCAAAAGAAATGTCATGAAAAAAAAAAAAGAACACTGTTTGTTTGAAATAACCGTGACAAAATGATAAATTGCTCATTATGAGCAATTTATCATGTTGTCACTGTGATTTCTGAAGTCTTTCGTAGTTCATATGCGGTAATGAGAGGCCTTCTAAAGTAAGGATTTAACTTGTTTAAACAGGCCTATCTGATAAGGTTATCAGCGAGATGAAGTTAATTGCTCCGAACACAAAACTCATCACTTATTCATCGATTCGAATAGGACTAGCTACAGACTATATGTATGGCTCCCTTTCCAAATGCTCAATAAGCGAATATACACAAAAATGAAAACGTTACAAAAAGGTTAGAAATCAACTGCTCCGTAAAAGTTTAAAATGGTTTTGCAGACCTGGAAGCAGATTAAACCTTGCTCCCTTCACAGACGCTAGCTTATCAACATTTTGATAGCTGGGGGTGACATGTTATCATTATCTTTAACCCATCACCCCATTCGGAGTTTTGAGATTGACTTGAATTAAAAGCATAGGCCTACGCATACAATATTTATCGTATATGAAGTAATTTCCTCTAAAGGCACCTGGTGTAAAAGATCGAAGGAGCGACTTTGACAAAATGAACACTATTCTAAAATTGTTCAGCATGACCTCATAGCTTCCCCTCCTTTAACCATAACAAGTTCGGTCTGATAATGGAAGGACTATCGTTTTCCGTAATAGTTCATTGTCGTTCGCCTGTTGCTTCTCGCTATTAAGAGGTACTGAATTTAAGAAGTTCACCACATTTCATCTTCTACATATATATAACAGATGCAAGAAAGATAAAGAACAAAAGAGAGAGATAGGACCTTTTCGAGCTTTCTGAATGACTAGCGTCCGTATAAGGCGTGGGTTGTCTAACACACTGGGATTCCGTCTCCCATTACTCTTTACTTTGGTCGGTTGCAAATTTTGACCATCTGTACGTACGTCGGGCGAGTGAATCTCAATCTTTAAAAAGTTTAAAGTATCTTATGGAGAGGAACCAAGTATGTTCAAATCAAGTACTCTTACGACTTCTTCCATGTATCTGGGATCGCTATGAACAACGTGCTTTATACAGTAATATGAATCACTTACAATGGTGGACGAAGGAAACTCTGTTAATGTCGAATATCGTCTGTTTTAAATGCGTTTAAATTTGTCTCGATAAGTAATTGGTAAAGGAGATAGTACTTACTCAATGGAGCTTTATCTTTGAATCAAATTGCAGTTTTATCTTTGTATCAGATTATTACGGTCAATGTACAAAGATACGCTTGTTTTAACCCAATACCTCTTTATCAGATGATCAACATATTTCAGTACATGTAAGTAAGCATATTGGCAAATGATTTCTGGAAAATATTTGCGTAAGTCAAAGCCGATATTCATGGATGTCTTCTTAAACAACAGTAATTGTCCCATGTGACACTATTAAAAAGCACTTTGACGCTTTTGGATTAATATATTAAGTCTGTACCAAACTATTATCTCGAGATGACCAGTGGTGATGAGTTGGCTATTGGTCAAAGAGGTCGTTGGTGCGAATCCTGAGTGATGCTAGCAAGGTGCTCTAAAAAAAAATCCTGCGTCTATCTTTAAACCGGCTTTCCCATACAAGCGCTATCATGCGCGAAGGCTCACATCACTTAAGTTTACCAAAACACGGGATTTTAGGAACTTAGAAGTACATAAATTAAAAGTCGTATTTGGTTTATTGACAATGATTACATACATATCAATTTCTTAATGCTTATTACTCACAGAGCACAACTCTCTGAGTGAGTCCCTTTAACAGCCTTTAAGGGCTGGTGAAGTTGAGTTGATTAAATCGGTCTGGAGAACTTGGGGGAAAACATGCCAGTACTGTTGTGACGAACAGTACAAAGGCAGATCGTCTGCAATTACACTTGTTATTCACGTATGCACTTTTAGAAAGCCGTTTTTTTCTCTTTGTAACTTCACGAACAGTCATAGATTAAACGAAACCATTGTTACAAAAAGAGAATTTGCTCTTGAGAAATAATCTCGTTGTCCTATTTTCACAATGAGTTCTACGATTTCACACTGATATTTCTTTAAAATGACGTAATTTTTGTAATCATTTACTTTCCATTTAGGCCAGTACAGTATAAAGGTTTAATCTATTGAACTTATAAAGCAAACTAAAAAGGGAAATAACTCGTACGAGCCTGAAAGCGAAGATTGTCTATCCGTTTTATACAATGATCATTGACCTCGTGTATCAGATACATAGTTGTTTGTTTTCTTCCAAAAGAATCATTTCCGCGTGGTGTGTACCTTGCTTAACCTTTCCCAAACGCCAAATTTTCGACTGTCCTAAATGGAAAGAGTTTGCAGACGACATTTCAAAATGTGATGAAATTGGCAAATAATCTTCCGAAGGGTCCGAAAACATTGTGGGAAAGGGAAAAATTGCTCGTACTGCTCAGACATAAAATGCATGACTATAGCTTACACAAACACATTTTCAAACTTATATGACAGACAAAAATAGGGGCTGTGCTCACCTATAATGAAACAAACAGGTTACCTCTGATAAGAATGGTAACATGTATATTGCAAGCACATGACGAGGGTTCAATGCAAAACTATAGTAAGTGCTTCATAACCATGAAGCACTTACTTTAGTATTGCACTAAACCATTTAGTCTGGACCGGAGAAGGGTAAACGGGCGTAATAAACCCACGTGACAGGCGGAAGTTAAACTTCGGGGTTTTCCATGATATGTAACAACTCGGAGCGGCTGTTCGCCTTGTAAATAAATGTAAGTACGTAATTATTGCATGATATTTCGTTGCTGTGCTGAACATAAAGATTAACTATCTAAAATGAACATTTAAAAGAGTACGTCTAATTTCGTTGAGAATTTGACGAGGTTATGGTTAAGAGAATTAGAAAGGGTGGTCTTTCGTAAATGATTTCTACTTTCGGTTTCGATCATTATCGAACTTTTCTGTTGTTACTGATCTTTTGCCAGTGTGACCTTTGGAGGTTACTGTTGAATGGACGATAAAATGATTAGTTACGTTTAAATGATAAATTGTTTTTTTTTAATGTTTTTTTTTAGTGAAAGGTTATTTCTGTCCGAATAACTGAAGTTTTGACCGATTGAAATTGAAAGAATTTCCAACCAATTTGCATTAAAGAATTGAATTGGTGGATATCTGTCCATTTTAATAGAAATATTTGCAGGAGAGAAAAAAAAAGGTGGATATGGGTTCATTGTTAGAATGTGGACTAAGGGACACGAGGGTCTTGGGTTCGATCCCCTCGAGTATCGGTTTGCGATCAACTACAGTGCAGTGGTTTCAGGGTGCTAAATCGAGACTGGCGTTTTCAAGCTGTAATGAAATGTGGCAAAGTCGATGTTAGATACAAAAACAAATAATTGAATTTCATTTAGTGAAGGCACGTATGTGAAGCTTCTTTATCTCACATTAATTCCATTTAAAATTCTTTGAAATACCGCGATTTGCTTGGTTAAGGGTTGTAATCAATGAACAATACATATTTTCAGAGCTGACTGAGTAGATGTATACTTCAATGCAACGTCCCTGATCCAATACGGGTATGTAATTTATACAAGTCTGTAAGGTTGACCCATTACCTGGGCCCAGTTGTTCAAACGGATGTTAAATCTAATCATCCGTTAAACTAACGACTGATTAAAATCCCTAACAGTCTGTAATTTAACGGCCTGTTAATTAAGCGAAGCTCAAACCAATTTAACACCTTTGTTAACTGACGGCTTGTTAGGATTTTAACAAGCCTGTTAAGTCTTCTGTAAGTTGGTAAATTACGCAAGTGTCATGGCCGCCGATCCAAAAAAGTTGAGATTTTGGAGTCAAAAACTGCAATATATTGAGTTAGAGCTGTTGCCAGGGTATTTCGGAGATTTTGAAGCGGTGAAATGATTTGATAAATCGATCGGGAGAGTTAAGATGTCAAAGGAATGGCTCATTGATGAAAAACAGGATGTTGTCTATGGAGAAGGAAGGTCTCAACACCAATCTGACAGAAAGGTATGGTTACAATGATGTAATATCTATGAAAAATGGCAATTTCAAAACATTTTCAAGAAATAAAAAAATCCATCTTCTTTTGTTTTTATTAATCGCTCGTAACCATACAGTTATGTCCCTTGATTGGTCTTTGATAATGCGGTGTGTAAAGTCGAAAAGTGACAGCTGTGTTGTGAACACAGTATATGTCTCAAATGTCGATCTAACTACACAATTTGGTATGTTAAACCTTCCTTAGTTGTTGAGATTTATTTTTTGATCCAATGAATGAAGGCAACTACGTTTATCCACAGTAATGTGGTTTGCAATTGATAAAACTTGATTCGAACCCAAGCATGTACGTACCTCTATGAAATGTCAAAAGTGTGTACTAAAGGCTGACGAACTTACAGGATTGGCAATTTTTCACTTTAAAACTTCTATTAACATGCCACAAATTTCATTCGCTTTAAAGTAAGTTTGGATTGACCTTGATATGTAGATGATAGGCTATGTAAACGGTGTTATCATGTAGACTTAAAGACAAAATGACATGGATTATGATATTGCATTAGGTGTTTTTTTTCAGACGAGTGGCCAATTCGTTAATAATTATAATAACTTTTAATACTTTTAATACTTTTAAGAATATTTTCTTTGTATAAATTGATATCTACATCAAAATATTATGATGATTTCTTTGTTTCTAGCAATTAACACATGCAGGTAATTCTTTAAATCAGTATGACTCAAAGATGATTTGCACAAAATGAGCATAATTTCCATTTATTACAAGTGTTTAATGTATACATTATTGATGCTTGACTGAGAGATATCCTTTGTCTCTTTTATAGAGGTCTTAATCCTGTTTGTTTGCTACATGTCACTGGAAAATAGCTGCAGTACTAACTTGATGTCATGATAATACTTGAATAAGCTTTCAATTTTTTTATTTTCTAGATATTTTCATCAAAAAGGACAGAGGACTACTATCAGAGAACAGAGAGGGTATTACATCAAATCAAACATGCAGAATGAAGTGAAAAATCTATAACTTGTGTTTGTATATTGATTGTTTGACCTAATTCTAAGAAATTCACATCAATTATACTATCAATTAATTGATCTTAGATATATGCAACGCATACCAACTTGCAGATGTGAATAAACAAATGATGAAATTGCTTAGTATTTCAAACATTAAACATTTTGTCACAGGGATATGCTTATTCCATTCCCTTTTAGGAGTTCTTAAATTGGTTCAAATTGAAATAGTGCATTTTGTCACAGATGTCTATCCAGCATTTTATAGCAGGTATACTGATGTAAGTCATTATTCAATATCACTGTTAGGGGTTTATTCTGTATCCAATACCTTTACTTAGACATTTTTCTAACGGTTCACAAACACTGTAACACATATGTCTCCTTTTGTCTAAATGGGTTTTTCCTTCAATGTTATCATGCATTGTTACTGATTTGTCAGATTTCTTAATAAAACACACTTTTTTGTAAGTTGATACTTTTGAATTTGACCATTTACAAAATGTGAAACAAAAGGAAATAAGGCTTAAAGACCTCCAAGTTGCAAGACTTTCAAAACAAAGGATAGCTTAAGCTCAAGCCTTTCTTGATATACTTGTCACTTGTAATCAAATGCAGCTTTGTTGTAAATTGTGTGCCTATTATAAGATATTTTGCAACGTGAATCTTGCCAAAAATACATTTGCTCATTCACAATAATAAAGCTCTTTTTAGAATACATGTATTGTTCTATGTACATATTTTCTTATTACATGTTATTGTTACTGCTGCAATTTCAACTACATGTATTTCGTCTTCCACCGATTGTATAAAGAAAATGTGCAAGTCGTATATGAGGCAATAAATCAGAATCAAAGTTATATATTGTGGTATATTCAGCATAAAGGGAATGTAAGCCTACAATTGAATAAAACATATTATCTTATTTGCTGTGTTTGTCATCTCTTTCTTTTTTTATCTCAAGGTTCTTGCTAAAGACATGTAGTTCATGATTTTGTTATAAAATCAAAGCTAGTTATACATCAACATGCCCCAGTGTTATATGTTTATAAAGTAACTATAGTTTTCTGTATTGGCTAACAACAAAAGCCTGTTGGATGAGGTGTCTTGTTATGAGTGGCCTTGTTGTATCTTCCAAACCCTAAGTACCCATTCATATGCATATAGCGTTCGCCCTCTGTGTGAAGGTTTGGTATTCGAATCCAGACTAGACCTTTTCCAAGGTTACACTCAGTAGTCTCAGTACTGGGATAACGTTATGACCGGACAGATAGCTCAAGGTAGAAAAAACATGGGCTTATTTGGATCCAGGGAGTATGGAAATGAGAAGTGTTGAGGAATTACTGAAAACGGCAGAAAACAGCATTCAAACAATGTTTTTTCAACTTGCCCTTGCATCATCTGTGAATTTGATTTATTATCGAGAATGATTTTGTAAAATAGACACGTTTTTAGGACCACACTGTTCCATTCGAAGAGAAATTTTAGACAGACGCATATCTAGGGTTCAGGCCAATGCTGTAGTAAGTGCTTCATGTCTTGTCTTGAACCCTCGATATATAGAGGCATTATCATAAAACGGCCGTGTAAATATCTTTTGATTCATCGGATGCAGTTGGTGTGTTGTACCGTGTCACGGTGCATTGACAGGTCTAGTTATGTGCATGATATCGGGGTATATCAACCAAATTATCCAAACTTATTCGTAAGTAGAGTGCTGTGATGCATTTCCACGGCATTTTCGAGTTTCCATAATGTGGTCGTACGGCGATTCTTGATGCTGATGATAATCCAATTGGAATCATGAACCGAAAAATTGAAAAAAGGCCAATTTAATCAGAATTTCTTATTACCGTGTTGTCAGTCATTTCACTTATTAAATGAACATTTGAGCGTAAGGCAGGAGAACTCAGGACAATCCATTACTATAGTATTGCGATGTAAAATGTCAACAAAAAAATCGTTAAAACCGTATTGATAAATAGCCACGATGCCGACGTAAGTAGTCAGTTGCAACTACCAATACGATGCTCTTAACTTGAAAGAAATAGGAATATTCAACATATATTCCTTTCGAAGTTACTCTTTTTGGTATTTCTCTGAGATGTAGTCAAACAACGTAGTAATCACAGAGATCATACTCGTTTTTAGGCCAGATGTGAATATTGTTCACATAATCCTTAAATCCGTATCGATAAACCCTTGCTCGAATATTATTCGTTTTTGATAAAAATGTATATATATCTATAAGAAGCGTAATTAATATCAATTTTCTTTATTTCCCTTTTCAATTGTAAACGAAAACCCCAACACTACTTGAAAAAGCACTTGATTCCTAACAATGTGGCAATATTGGATTCCTATGTTAAATTTTAATAGACCTCTAGAACTCGATTAAAGTTAACAGGCAGTTCCTATGTCAAACTTCTGTTAAATCCGGTTGTTAAGTTCGAACAACAAGATTCAACCCGCTTGTTAAATTTAACGGCTTGTTAGGGTATTTAACAAACTGTTAAATTTAACAAGCGTTCGAACAACTGGGCCCTGGTTTGTATGGTTCCCTTACGTGCTCCTACACGTAAGATAACCCCAATCTGAACACATCGGGTTATCCCATAGCTCATAATATAGGCCTTTTCAGAAACGTGGTTTGTCTCCCTTTGAAAAATCGGGCCACATTCGGAATACCTTCACTTCCGGGTATTAATTTCGAAAGAAGAATGTGGGCAAAGGTAGTCCGAATGATCCAGACGTAGATATTTCACTCTCCCAGTTTCAGCTTGGATCATCCGAGTTAGGGCAAAGGCAAAGAAAACGATCGCTATCGATCGGATTTTGAAATTTATAAGCTTCATGTACCAAAATCAGAGATTTACATACGAAAACATCAACAGAAAGATTTGTTGTTGGCTGTTGCCAAGCCTCGTTATAAAAGGAAATTAGATTAAATTGAATTTAATGAGACCCGAATAGCGCACCGCAGTTCAGTTAAAACATGACATTCCATGTGAAAAAAAGGCAAATAAGTATATGTTTTTGTCTGAATGAAATGCTTTGACAGATCAAAAATGTGTTAATCGGCTGGTTGATGGACGGAAAGAATGAATGGAACACATATTTCTAGAATGTTATTACAAATTTGCATTAAGTTCGATTTACGGATTTTAAATAAGATAGAACAAAAATCAGCATTTTTTTCAATAATGTATAGAGGTTTAATGTTTCTCCAATAAGTATACATTTTTTCTTAAAATTGAAATTTGTACCTAAAATAGAGAATTAGTTGTTATATGAGGTTCTCTGTCAGCCTACCTTTGATGATATATCGTATCCAAATATTACGGGCTATGAAAACAGTCCCAGTCCATTCTTTTCACCTGTTGAAACTACATTCAAATAACGCTTACTAAATAACGAGGGACACAGGGTTGTGGAGATCTTTCATATGTTTAGAGGACCTCATATTGCCGATGGTTAATTACTCTATCTCTCGATTGGCTAAACAATAAAGGGTGTGACTAGAACATATGGTGCAAACGTGGCAGATTGGTGTTAATTTGCATCAACACTCTTAATCCCTGTGATAGCCAAAGTTTGTTAATTGACCCTTTGAATGTAATTAAGAAGGAAAACTGGCAACAATCCATTGAATTGAAAAGAGATTACAAATGTGTAAATTATCATTTTAATGATATATAATTACAAAACAAACTCAAACAAAAAAACAATCGTTCTTGTTAAACAACAATTATAAGAGACGTTTAATCAAAAGATTACTACGCAATTAATTAAAGTTCAAAGTAAGAGAAACAATATTTTCTAGCAAATCTTTGAACTATTTATCAATATGATTACAAGGCAAAAAGTCGTCAACAAAGTAAGTGAAATGTTCCAAATAAACCCTTATTGCCGAATCTGGCTCATAAGTCTGTTTAAAAGTTTACTTCAAAGACCAGGGGTGGTCCAAAGGTTTTTTTTTTCGTTGCTTAAAAGAAGCCTCATTTTACATAATGTAATTCTGTATTACATCGCATGAACCATAAAGTCATAACTATTTGGGGTAAAACAGAACAAACTAAACATACATGTCGGCAGACATACGGGTTCAACAAATATGAAACATAGTACATTGGCAAATGAATTTTCTACATAAGGACTTCCCATTTAGTCTACATCCCATAAAGGTTTCAATTCCCACGTTGTCTATAGATGAAATTGCCAAAAGATCTACAGTTTAAAGAAATATTTTCATTTCATTTTTAATTGATTAAAATATCTTTAAAAGATTTAGATTATTCTGAATCTGCATAATTTGTTAGAAGCATATTACGAGAAATAGTGTAGACCAACATAAGAAAAATATTCTTTTCTGGATCTACACTTTATACATATTTTTCTTTCCCACCAACCCTCCATAGAAAAAGTGATTATAGGTTGGATTGATTTTCTACTCAGTTAGTGTCAAAAACAACCAAATTTTCCCGTGTAGGTGAGATGGAACTTCTGTCTGAAATGGTGTGAAAATTGGTAAAATAGACTTTAGACAAAATGGGAATAAACCTTGTACATAACAAAACGACCTGACACTCAGTAACATAGGGAATTAACTCATAAAGGGTTGATGCGTATTTGGTCGAATATAGAGGGTCAAAAAAGATCGTATATGTTATTTCCTACGTTATGCAGTTGACCAATAAAAGAAGCAATAAAACCCTCGACATGAAAGATATGTACCTTTTGAAGCTTGCCGATATACACAGGCGCGAATCACATCATGTTTCGTTGACACATAGTTGTGTGTTTTATGGCTTCGAGGCATGCCATTGGTTGCTATATAATGACGGAATCATATTTTGATTGGCGTTGCAAAGTCAGATTAGGGTAAATCGTTCTGCTTGAAGGGTCTTGGAAACAGTAATTCTAAGTAGAGTGAATGGTATGGACATGTTTTAAATCAGAGGAATCTAACGTTGACTCGGTAGGTGTAATTTTTATTGAAGTCCGATAATTAAACATGAATATAATCATTTCCATAATCTCTTATAAATTAACATTTATTTGTCACTCTTATTGGACATAATTTGATGGAATGTCCCATAAATAAGTGGGACATTTATTAAGTAGGTTTGATCAGCTTGCATCATATCATCTGTTCATTGTGTTTGCATTTACATGGTACAACATCGTTTGAAAATGTTAGATTGCAAAATGGATTTTAAATTATGTTATCATAAGTTAAGGCAATAATCAAACAGATCTTCATCATCGTATTCTATACTTTAATTAATGTTTTAGCAGAGGATCGACTCTTTTCACTAAAAATGAATCGCAACGTTGTTACCGCGTTGGTATACAGTGTTTTATCTCGGGAAACTGGGTAAATTGTCCGCTAGAGAGTAAACAGAAAGTAAGGATATACTTTGATATTTCCCCTCCTCAACAATCTTTCCAATTTAGTTTTTACAAACACGACTTTCGACGGCATTGTTAAAATACCCGCAGCAGTTTATCTATGTTTCTCAATGTCAGCTGTTATTATTTAATACCCGGAAGTCTTAAACCGGAAGCTACCGAAAATTTCGTATCTCCGATTAAGAGTATTCAAGAAAAGATAACAACAGTTTCTGAAAAGGCCTATACCCGAGTAGTTTCGATTGAGATAACCCTTGGCGTAGTGGTAGGAGAGGAAACTCTATACTATTAACCGGTATGGAAAATTGCGACTCCAGTGATAATACACAAAAAAAACACAACTACAGGGGAACAACCTTCATTCACTTTAGAATACTGGGTAATTCTCTAAAAAATAGATTTTCGTGTCGTCTGCTTGCAAAAACCTTGAACATTGTCTTAAGTCTGATGGGGAAAGATACTCAGAGTAGCAAACAGGGCCCAGTTGTTCAAACGCTTGTTAAAGTTAACAGTTTGTTAAATACCCTAACAAGCCGTTAAATTTAACAAGCGGATTGAATCTTGTTGTTCGAACTTAACAACCGGATTTAACAGACGTTTGACATAGGAACTGCCTGTTAACTTTAATCGAGGTCTAGAGGTCTATTAAAATTTAACATAGGAATCCAATTTTGCCGCATTGTTAGCAATAAAGTCCTTTTTCAAGTATTGTTGGGGTTTTCGTTTACAATTGAAAAGCGAAATAAAGAAAATTGATAACAATTACGCTTCTTATAGATATATATACATTTTTATCATAAACTAATAATATTCGAGCAAGGGTTTATCGATACGGATTTAAGGATTATGTGAACAATATTTACATCTGGCTCAAAAACTATTATTATCTCTGTGATTATTACGTTGTTTTACTACATCTCAGAGAAAAAACAAAAAGAGTAACTTCGAAAGGAATATACATGTATGTTGAATATTCCTATTTCTTTCAAGTTAAGAGCATCATATTGGTAGTTGCAACTGACTACTTACGTCGGCATCGTGGCTATTTATCAATACGGTTTTAATGATTTTTGTTGACATTTTACATCGCAATACTATAGCAATGCATTGTCCTGAGTTCTCCTCCTCTACGCCCAAATGTTCATTTAATGATTGAAATGACTGACAAGTTTGGATAATTTGGTTGATATACCCCGATATCATGCACATAACTAGACCTGTCAATGCACCGTGACACAGTACAACACACCAACAGCATCCGATGAATCAAAAGATATTTTTACGCGGCCGTTTTATGATAATACCTCTATATATCGAGGATTCAGTACAAGACATGAAGCATTTACTACAGCATTGACCTGAACCCTAGATATGCGTCTGTCTAAAATTTCTCTTCGAATGGAACTGTGTGGTTCTAAAAATGTGACTATTTTAACAAAATCATGTCTCCATAATAAATCAAATTCACAGATGATGCAAGGGCAAGTTGACAAAACATTGTTTGAATGCTGTTTTCTGCCGTTTTCAGTAATTCCTCAACACTTCTCATTTCCATATTCCCTGGATCCAAATAAGCCCATGTTTTTTCTACCTTGAGCTATCTGTCCGGTCATAACCTTATCCCAATACTAAGTGCAACATCTTTTGACCTTGGAAAAGGTCTAGTCTGGATTTGAATACCAAACCTCCACTCAGAGGGCGAATGCTATATGCATATGAATGGGTACTTAGGGTTTGGAAGATACAACAATGTCATTCATAACAAGACACCTCCTCCAACAGGCTATTGTTGTTAGCCAATACAGAAAATTATAGTTACTTTATGAACATATAACACTGGGGCATGTTGATGTATAATTAGCTTTGATTTTATAATTCTGATTTATGGCCTCACATATGACTCGCACATTTTCTTTTTACAATCAGTGGAAGACGAAATACATGTAGTTGAAATTGCTGCAGTAACAATAACATGTAATAAGAAAAATGTGTACATAGAACAATACATGTATTCTAAAAAGAGCTTTATTATTGTGAATGAGCAAATGTATTTTTGGCAAGATTCAGTTGCAAAATATCTCATATAGGCACACAATCTACTACAATGCTGCAATTGAGTACAAATGACAAGTATATCAAGAAAGGATTGAGCTTAAACTATCCTTTGTTTTGAAAGTCTTGCAACTTGGAGGTCTTTAAGCCTTATTTCCTTTTGTTTTCACATTTTGTAAATGGTCAAATTCAAAAGTATCAACTTACAAAAAAGTGTGTTTTATTAAGAAATCTAACAATGCATGATAACATTGAAGGAAAAGCCAATTTAGACAAAAGGAGAGATATGTGTTGGTGAATCTTTAGAAAAATGTCTAAGTAAAGGTATTGAATACAGAATAAACCCCTAACATGGATACTGAATAATGACTTATTTCAGGTTACCTGCTATAAAATGCTGGGTAGACATCTGTGACAAAATGCACTATTTCAATTTGAACCAATTTAAGAACTCCTAAAAGGGAATGGAATAAGCATATCCCTGTAACAAAATGTTTAATGTTTGAAATACTAAGCAATTTCATCATTTATTTATTCAAATCTACAAGTTGCGATTCATTGCATATATCTAAGATCAATTAATTGATAGTATTATTGACGTGAATTTCTTAATATTAAGTCAAACAATCAACATATAAACACAAGTAATAGATTTTCCCCTTCATTCTGCATGTTTGATTTGGTGTAATACTCTCTCTGTTCTCTGATAGTCGTCCTCTGTCCTTTTTGATGAAAATATCTAGAATATAAAAGAATTGGAAGCTTATTCAAGTATTATCATGACATCAAGTTAGTATTGCAGCTATTTTCCAGTGACATTTAGCAAAAAAAACAGGATTAAGACCTCTATAAAAGAGACAAAGGATAACTCTCAGTCAAGCACTTGTAATAAATGGAAATTATGCTCATTTTGTGCAAATCATCTTTGAGTCACACTGATTTAAAGAATTACCTGCATGTGCTACTAATTGCTAGAAACAAAGAAATAATCATAATATTTTGATGTAGATATCAATTTATACAAAGAAAATATTCTAAGTATATCTAAGTTATTGAAGACAATTTCTTCTTCTTTTAATCTTTCAAATACGACCAAGAATGGCATGTTAGTAAAATTCCACACTCAGATCATATGTCAGTTTCTTTGAAAAAAATATTTCCGTAGCTTACTCAGTGGTAACTACATAATATATACACATTTATGTTGGATTATGAAACACACCTATGAAAACAATAGTCCTCATTGCTTATATAGTAAATGGTTGAAAGCTATGTTAGTGGTCCCTGTCAGATAAGTATATGACAGAGTGGTCATATAAACAAAACTGTCAAAAATATAATGTTTTCATCATTGCTTGAATCATGAATGGTCAAGGGATTTGTTATCAATTAAAGTATACTTTACCTGATTTGTTTTACTGTTGGTACCACACTGTTATGTTTAAACTCCAAACCATATCTTCTGTAATTCATCAAACGAATTTGCCACTCATCTGAAAAAAAAATGAATACTAATGCAATATCATAATCCATGTCATTTTGTCTTTTTAAAGTCTACATGATAACAACGATTTCATAGCTTCATCATCTACATATTTAAGGTCAATCCAAACGTGCTTCAAAGCGAAATGAAATTTGTGGCATGTAAATAGAAGTTTTAAAGTGAAAAATTACCAATCCTGTAAGTTCGTCAGCCTTTAGTACACACTTTTGACATTTCATAGAGGTACGTACATGCTTGGGTTCGAATCAAGTTTTATCAATTGCAAACCACATTAATGTGGATAAACGTATTTGCCTTCATTCATTGGATCAAAAAATAAATCTCAACAACTAAGGAAGGTTTAACATATCAAATTGTGTAGTTAGATCGACATTTGAGACATATAATGTGTTCACAACACAACTGTCACTTTTCGACTTTACACACCGCATTTTCAAAGACCAATCAAGGGACATAACTGCATGGTTACGAGCGATTAATAAAAACAAAAGAAGATGGATTTTTTTATTTCTTGAAAATGTTCTGAAATTGCCATTTTTCATAGATATTACATCATTGTAACCATACCTTTCTGTCAGATTCGTGTTGAGACCTTCCTTCTCCATAGACAACATCCTGTTTTTCATCAATGAGCCCTTCCTTTGACATCTTAACTCTCCCGGTCGATTTATTAAATCATTTCACCGCTTCAAAATCTCCGAAATACCCTGGCAACAGCTCTAACTCAATATATTGCAGTTTTTGACTCCAAAATCTCAACTCTTTAGGATCGGCGGCCATGACACTTGCGTAATTTACCAACTTACAGAAGACTTAACAGGCTTGTTAAAATCCTAACAAGCCGTCAGTTAACAAAGGTGTTAAATTGGTTTGAGCAACGCTTAATTAACAGGCTGTTAAGTGACAGACTGTTAGGGATTTTAATCATCCGTTAGTTTAACAGATGATTAGATTTAACAACCGTTTGAACAACTGGGCCCAGGTTAGATCACAGCTTAGCCGCCAACTTATTTGGCGGCTGGTCTGGATCTAACCTTTTTGCATAAACATAAAGTCGGTTCCACCAGCACTATAAAGGTTGAAATATTGCGTAGATGTTGTTTACAAAAAGGGCATGTTAAATTAAGTGTTTTCTCCACTCTTTGAGATGTTTGCTGCGGACAATATTAAAACAAACCAAAAACATTTTTTGAAAAGTTTAATCTAAATTACTTGAAATCATTATTACAAAAGACGCTTTTACCACGATGAACACAGCCAAAAATTCTTTTTTTGCATTGTTTTAAATTCGACCTGTTTTTTTTTTAGGGTAAAGGTTCGAAAAGGTTTAGTTTGATTAAAAGTACTGGTTTTTGCAAGTGTCCTTTAAAATTAAACTATTTGAAAACTACATAATACCGTTTTGAAAGCGTTACGATTTGTCAAACTGCCAGCGTGCAGATTAAGAGATCCATATTCAAACGATTCAAAAGGCATATTACAAATATGACCTCATCTTAAAGTTGCTGGTTCACAGTTTAGACCATTTGAAAGGCAAAATAAAAGGTCGTTGAAACAATATAGATTTTGAACTGTTATATGACATACAATTAAGAAATGTCATTAAACGCATAACCAATAGTGGAAGCGTCCAGATAACTTAGTATATACAGTCTTTATCTAGTAGGTCCTGTATTTCTGGTTCTTGGTATCGTTTTACTAAACAACTTAACGGCCCATTAAAGGAGATTAATGCTATATCAAACTACATTATTTGGTAAACGTTTGGACAGATTCAAATAGTTATCATCAGAAAAAACATCAACAAAACTTAAATGTGAAAGTAAATCAGAAATAACCCAGATTAGCAAGTTTTATAATTCAGATTTCCTGATTCTTCACCTCTGACCTTGACAGTTGATACACACATTTTTGAACCAACGAATCAGAATTCGTTATTTTGAATATGTTAACAAACAGGGCCCAGTTGTTCAAACGGTTGTTAAAGTTAACAGTTTGTTAAATACCCTAACAAGCTGTTATATTTAACAAGTGGATTGAATCTTGTTGTTCGAACTTAACAACCGGATTTAACAGACGTTTAACATAACATAAACATAACATAACATAAATTTTATTGGCATTAAACATTACATATTTATAGCCGTACAATTTTACATATAATTTTACATACAAATGGTGAAACATAAGAAAAGGAAAATAATTTACCAAGACGAACAGTCTAAGTATAGATAAGGATCTTTATGAATAAATAGATTTAATAAATAGCTTAACATCTAATCTATATTGGAAATATTTCTAAATTTAAATGCACTAATAATATATTTAGCGACACTAAGGATGGTGCGTTGTGATATCGAGTTCATGATATTTTCAAACTTTTGTAAAGTTGGCCATCTACAAAAATATGGTTTAAGGTGGCGACATCTTATTTCGCGATAATGCGGATAAACTAATAAAAAATGATATGAATCTTCAATTGCTCCCATATTACACTGTGTACATAGGCGATTAGTTCGATCTTGGTTCTGATATCTTCCAGTTTCGATTCCAAGGTTATAAGAGTACAGTCGAAATTTCGAAAGTGCTACTATAAATTTAGAATCGATGTCGCATGTAAGATACCTATCTATCTTAAATTCGTGCTTGAATAAACAATATGAAGAGAGTCGTCCTGAGTTATTAATATTAGTATACCATGTTTGTTTAAATATATCCAGTGTTCGCTCCTTTATCAAAGAGAAATTAATGTTTATTAGACTTTGTGTTGTCCATACATTTGAAAAACCTATACTTTCTAAGAGTGTTTTAATGTGATGTGCCCAATTTAATCCGTTATATGAAAGTCCGGAATTTGCATCATCTGCTAGTGTTCTATATATACTTACAAGGAGTGGATTGCTGGATTTAAGGATATGTAACCAGTATTTTAACATTATTAATTTTCTGGATAGTTTCATCGAGTATCGACCAAGTTCTCCGTATAACCCCTGTATATTTGTTGACTTTTTAACATGTAAAGCCTTTCTAAGAAATTTATTGTGTATTAATTCGACATTTTGGGCATCATGGTAGCCCCATAGAAACTGCCTGTTAACTTTAATCGAGGTCTAGAGGTCAATTAAAATTTAACATATGAATCCAATATGGGCGCATTGTTGGTAATAAAGTCCTTTTTTCGAGTATTGTTGGGGTTTTCGTTTACAATTGAAAAGGGAAAGAAAGAAAATTGATATCAATTACGCTTCTTATAGATATACATTTTTATCAAAAACGAATAATAATAGAGCACGTGTTTATTAATACATTGTTTTTCTACATCCCAGAGAAAAACCAAAAAGAGTAACTTCGATAGGAACTTAAGGAATGTTGAATATTCCTATTTCTTTGAAGTTAAGAGCAATGCTATAAGAAAGTCAGACTAAGTTGGCCCTTTTTCAATTCTTCGGTTCAAGATTCAATTGGATTATCATCAACATCAATCGCCGAGGGACCACATTACAGAAACTCGAAAATGCCGTGAAAATGCATCGCAGCACTCTACTTACGAACAAGTTTGGATAATTTGGTTGATATAGCCCGATATCGTACACATAACTAGGCCTGTCAATGCGCCGTGACACAGTACAACACACCAACCGCATCCGATAAGTCAAAAGATAGTTACGCTGCTGTTTTATGAAAATCGCAAGATTCTAGTAAGTGCTTCATAAACATGAAGTACTTACTATAGCATTGGACTGAACCCACGATATGTGTCTGTCTAAAATTTCTCTTCGAATGGAACTGTGTGGTTCTAAAAATGTGACTAGTAAAAATCAAATTCACAGATGATGCAAGGACAAGTTGACAAAACATTGTTTGAATGGCGTTTTCTGTAATTTCTCAACACTTCTCATTTCCATACTCCATGGATCCCAATAAGCCCATGTCTTTTCTACCTTGAGCTATATGTCCGGTCTTAACGTTATCCCAATACTTAGACATCTTTTGACCTTGGAAATGGTCTAGTCTGGATTCGAATATAAAACCTTCACACAGAGGATGAACACTATATGAATGAGGACTTAGGGTTTTGAAGATACAACAAGGTCTACTCATAGGAGACACCTCCTCCAACAGGCTTTTGTTGTTCGCCAATACAGAAAATTATATTAGCTTCTTGAACATATAACACTGGGGCATGTTGTTGTTGATGTATAATTAGCTTTGATTATATAACAAAATCATGAACTACATGTCTTTAGCAAGAACATTGAGATAAAAAAGAAAGAGATGACTAACACATCAAATCAAATAATCTGTTTTATTCATATATATACTTACATTCCCTTTATGCTGAATAAACCAAAATATATACCTTTGATTCTGAGTTATGGCCTTGCATATGACTTGCACATTTTCTTTTTACAATGGGTGAAAGACGAAATACATGCAGTAACAATAACATGTAATAAGAAAAATGTGTACATAGAACAATAATTGTATTCTAAAAAGAGCTTTATTATTGTGAATGAGCAAATGTATTTTTGGCAAGATCCACATTGCAAAATATCTCATATACTACAAAGCTGCAATTGAGTACAAGTGACAAGTATATCAAGAAAAGATTGAGCTTAAACAATCCTTTGTTTTGAAAGTCTTGCAACTTGGAGGTATTCAAGCCTTATTTCCTTTTGATTTCACATTTTGTAAATGGCCAAATTCAAAGGTATCAACTTGCAAAAGTATTTTTTATGAAAAAAATATCTAACAATGCATGATAACATTGAGGGAAAAGCCAATTTAAACAAAAGGAGAGATATGTGTTACAGTGTTAGTGAAACTTTAGAAAAAAATCTATGTAAATCTATTGGATACAGAATAAACCCCGAACAGGGATACTGCATAATGACTTACATCAGTTTATCTGCTATAAAATGCTGGATAGACAATCTGTGACAAAATGCACTATTTCAATTTAAACCAATTTAAGAACTCCTAAAAGGGGATGGAATAAGCATATCCCTGTGACAAAATGTTTAATGTTTGAAATACTTAGCAATTTCATCATTCCGTTATTTACAACTGCAAGTTGCTATTCATTGCATATATCTAAGATCAATTAATTGATAGTATAATTGATGTGAATTTCTTAAAATTAAGTCAAACCATCAATATATCAACACAAATAATAGACTTTCCCCTTCATTCTGCATCTTTGATTTGGTGTAATACCCTCTCTAATCTCTAATAGTAGTCCTCTGTCCATTTTGATGGAAATATCTAGAATATAAAAAATTGAAAGCTTATTCAAGTAGTATCATGACATCAAGCTAGTACTGCAGCTATTTTCCAGTGACATGTAGCAAACAAACAGGATTATGACCTCTATAAAAGAGACAAATGATATCTCTCAGTCAAGCATCAATAATGTATACATTAAACACTTGTAATAAATTGAAATTATGCTCATTATGGGCAAATTATCTTTGAGACAAACTGATTTAAAGAATTACCTGCATGTGCTACCAATGCCAGAAACATAGAAAACATCATAGTATTTGGATGTAGATATCTATTTATACAAAGAAAATATTCTTAAAAGTATATCTATAAGTTATTGAAGATAATTTCTTCTTTTTTTAATCTTTTAAATAATACCAAGATTGGTATGTTAGTAAAACTTCACACTCAGTTCATATGCCAGTTTCTTTAACAAAAATATTTCCTTAGCTTGCTCAGTGGTGACATAAGATATAAACATTTATGTTGGATTATGAAACACATGTATTAAAACAATAGTCTTCATTGCTTATATCATAAATGGTTGAAAGCTTTGTTAGTGGTCCATGTATGATAAGTATATGACAGGATGGTCATTTAAACAAAACTGTCAAAATGTTGTTTTTCAGCATTGCTTGAATCTTGAAAAGGTAAAGGGATTTGTTATTAACTAAAAGATACTTTAGCTGATGAGTTTTACTGTTGGTACCACAGTTATGTTTAAACTCCAAACCATATCGACTTGAATTTATCAAATGAATGGGCCATTTTTCTGAAAGAAAAGAATACTAATGCAATATCATAATAATCATAATTCATGTCAATTTTGTCTTTAAATCTATACATGATAACACCGTTTTCATAGCCTTATCATCAACATACCTAAGGTCAACCCAAACTTGCTTCAAAGCGAATGAAATTTGTGGCATGCAAATTAAAGTTCTAAACAGGATCATTTCAGTTTGTCAGCCTTTAGTACACACTTTTGACATTTCATAAAGGTACGTACATGCTTGGGTTCGAATCAAGTTTTATCTATTGCTAACCACATTCATGAAGATAAACGTAGTTGCCTTTGTTCATTGGATTAAAAAATAAATCTCAACAACTAAGGAAGGTTTAACATACCAAATTGTGTAGTTAGATCAACATTTGAGACATATAATGTGTTCACAACACAACTGTCACTTTTTGACTTTACACACCGCATTTTGAAAGACCAATCAAGGGACATAACTGCATGGTTACGAACGATTAATAATAATAAAAGAAGATGGAGTTGTTTATTTCTTGAAAATGTTTTGTAAATACCATTTTTCATAGATATTACATCATTGTAAACATACCTTTGTGTCAGATTCATGTTGAGACCCTCCTTCTCCATAGACAACATCCCGTTATTCATAAATGAGCCTTTCCTTGGACATCTAAACTCTCCCGATCGATTTATCAAAAAATTTCACCGCTTCAAAATCTCCGAAATACCCTGGCAATAGCTCTAACTCAATAAATTGCTGTTTTTGATTCCAAAATCTCGACTGTTTTCGGATCGGCGGCCATGACACTTCCAAATTTATCAACTTACAGAAGACTTAACAGGCTTGTTAAAATCTTAACAAGTCGTCAGTTAACAAAGGTGTTAAATTGGTTTGAACAACGCTTAATTAACAGGCCGTTAAATTACAGACTGTTAGGGATTTTAATCAGCCGTTAGTTTAACGGATGATTAGATTTAACAACCGTTTGAACAACTGGGCCCAGGTTGTTGATAAACATGATTGAATTGGAGACAACTATATTTCAAGCACAAAATAACTTATTTTAAATGAGTCTATCAAATAGTCTCAATGCATTCCTATGCTATTTCTCATGACTTTTATGAACAATATAAAAGGACTCTATATTGTTTCAGTAATCTATTTGTACTCCTCTCCCTTGATGTGCCTTTAAGAAATATATTTGCGTGGGTCAAACTGATAAACATGAAAAATATCCTGAAAGAAAGTACAATATTGCAAAGTGACACGTCATTAGAAGCGTCTCGGAGAGACGATTCCAAGGATGTGTTACTTTTCAATATTAGTGCGCCCAATACTGAAATAAGAGGGAATGTTGTTTTGAATTTTAGGCGTAAAGTGTTTATTAAAACGGTAACCTGAAAACAGATATATCCAGTGTATACAGGCTCTAAGTAGTAAAAGAAAAAACACTTTTAATTTCATTTGTTCATTTTGTATTCTCCACTACGTCTGACATAACAGAACAGCTGTCATACAGTTTTAAAGAAATGGATTTGCATTATTAACGTTTTCTCACTTCGGTGAATAAGCAGTTTTAAGAACTGAAGTGTAAGAGTTTGAAAAAACAATGTGACCTAACCCAATTTCCTTTATCAACTGTACATGTACTAGTTTAACCAATTACCAAACGATAACGACGTTTAACAACTTTGCTGCATACGACTCTGGAAAACGTTGTGGAAAAAGGAGAAATTGCTCGTGACGAGCAATGTTTCCTTTTCCCACAATGTTTTCTTGTCTATAAGTAGATTATTTTCCAATTCCATCATGTTTCTTACCGTAAAATTGACCCAATTTACTCTTAACCCATTACCAAACAATAACGACATTTGACCATTTATTTGCAGACGACTTAGAAAACATTGTGGGGAAAAAAAGATGCTCTTCAAAAGCAAGTTCTCCTTTCCCCACAATGTTTCCTATCCTATCAGTAGATTACTTTCCAATTCCATCATATTTTGAAATGTCGTCTGCAATCTCCTTCAATTTTGGACAGTCGAACATTTGGAGTTCGGTAAAGGGTTAAACGGATTTGATATTAGATTACGTTACACAATGTAGAATATCAATAGTTCGTAAAAGCGAACGAGTAAAGTTTCGTGCCTTCATATCTGCTAAATTGCCTATACCAGCATGCTACTGTCATTTCCTTTTTCGTTGACGTATCTTATCCGGATATACTTATATTGGACTCGTTCAATTATTATAAAATGCTGTTTTATTTCAAAAGGACGCTGTTTTAATTTATGAAAACTGTGACAAAAGGCGACGTTCGCAAAAAAATATATATCTCAATGCCAGGTTTCAGCCAAAATCTGACACCAATAAAAATATGTTAATCCTTTTTAATTTACAGAGACTTTAGAAGGCATTTTGGGGTGTAAAATGTTTTTTTCTCAAGTGACTCCCTCGGAAGTAGGCTTTATATAAATTTACACGCTTGATGAAGTGGAAAGAATTGCTTGAAAGGGAAATCTAATGTTCAAATCTATTTAAACAAAATACCTATTATATTTAAGATATATACGCATCTCAATACATGTAGAGGACAATGGTCGAGGGGAAGAACGTCGGCTTTTGGACACGAGGGTCGTGTGTTTGAATCCCGTGAAAAGCGGGATCTGCCTTGCGAATTTCCATTAATCCACATTCAGCGCGAGTACTGGTTATGTATCCAGGAGGCAGAATCGAGAGTGATTAATTTAAGTTGTAAGAACTTGTTTCACAATCGATGTAAAATCAATAAGTTTACACATCTTAATCCATTACCTTATTCCATTCAAACCACAGTACATGTACTTAAATGTTTTCAACACATGCTAAAGTCGTCTACCACATACATACAAACTTGACAAACTTGGGCTGAATCCCTTTTGAAATAATTTGAACATAAACCACCCTAAGTTGATCGTATTATAATTTATACGTCTTTTACTTGTGTGAATAGCACGTAAATAGCTTATACCCATTCACAATATGAAGCAGCTATAGAGCCATTTAACTCATTACCAAACAATACCGGCAGTTGAACAGTTCGTTGGAGACGACTCTGGAAAACATTGTGGGAAATGAAGAAATTGATCTTAACGAGCAATTTCGCTCTTTCCCACAATGTTTTATGTACTATCAAAAGATTACTATCCAATTCCATCGTATTTTGAAATGTTGTCTACAAACGTCATGGGCGTTGTTTACTGCATTGCTCCTCCCATTTAATATTCCATTTGGCGTTTGTGGAGGTATTTTGGCAAATATATTTTATATAGTTGAATAAAATAAATAGAATAATCAACTCCATTCGATTGATATATATAAAAATGATGTCACTTGAATGTGTTGTCATCATATAGAAAGAAACTCGTTCTTCGAACTCGTTTTTTCAACCTGATAACAACCCATTCTCGTGACATATTTTTGTTATCAATCGAAAAAGTTGATTGTCCTCTATTTCATACTATGATCATGGAATACCCGGGTTTTTTTATACGATGGCGTAACGTTTGTATAACGGAGTTGCAAATGTATTATACCATACGCATTGTTGTAGACAACATGTGTATGTATAACTGTATTTAGGTTATTGATCATTAGATGAATTGATTATTTCACTGATCGGATGTACTAGAGTAGTTGTATTTTAGAAGCTAAGTTCTTTTGCTCATTTTATTTCTTTAGTGGCATCGGTTTGGATATGACATGTTCTATCCGACAAACCGTGTTTATGTTCTCTCCACTTTTTGATCAGGTATGATCATGGTTATAGCCTATGCATTACTCTAGAGAAAATACTAAAACAAGGGAATGTGTGTTGAAGTTTGGTTACTGTTCTAAACTGCAAAGCACCAAACCGATGGATTGTATTTTTCAGTCACATCGGCACAATCGATTAAAGCAATTGCCAAGAAATTCCTGGCCTGAAAGTGATTTTTTATTCGTAATTATATCCCAAGTAACATTTCTACAGTAACGCTTATGCAAATTATGGAACATACTGTATTTTAAAAGAGAACATGCGTGTATATAAATAGACAACATAACTTATCAGAGGACGACAGTGTTGTTTACTGATCGGATATGTTTGTGTATTTTAATGGTTAATTTACTTGGTTCGTAAGATTGGTGGCAGAGATGAGATAGAGGCTTCTCCTTATTTCGGAGTTGCCTTTCCCACGTACAGCCAATGGGCTAAGACACGGGACTATGTTTCTAGCAGGTGGAAGGTATGTTACATTCGAGTGAGGTTTGTGCAAATTACTGAACCTATTACATTGTTATAGAGAGCATGCGGGTAAATAAACAGACAACACAACTGATCAATGGACGTTACCATACCATTATTTGTGTGCCCTGGTTGAGATCCGGTGTGATATTTAACCTGTAAACTTAACTGAGGTTGTTGTTTGATTGATACTTCCCATGATGATAGCGTTTCTTAAACAAAACACGACACCAACAAAGGCGTTTTACAATACTTCAATTAAGAACAAATAGTTGATAAATGATGTCAATTGATATTATAGTGTACGATGTAGATGAAAAAAATGTTCATTAGCCTTGTTTTGCTTAGAAACTATTCACGTTTAGCCACAATTATACTTGTTTAATCACTTTTGGTATTTGTCGGTATTGACATCAGCAAACGGAAACAAAAAGTCATTTGTAATTGAAGGTTTATGTTCGTTTTTTTTACATTTTAGTTGTTCCTTACCCCAGTATAGTGTGGCAGATATGCCCAGGAAGCGCAACAAGGAGCAAAGTGCACATTCAAATTTTGGGTAAAACAAAGGATTCAGTTTGCCAAGTAAAAAAAGAGATATCCGAGATGATAATGGCGAACTCTACAACAAATGCGGATTTCCTACCCAGGTAATAGCTTTGCCCTCTTATCTTAGTTAGTCCTTACAATTCTGAATTTTATATTTGATGATTTTTGCTATTCGATTATCTCGAAACATTTGTCTTGTGTCAAACTGTTATGTGGGATACCTCGCTGTATTTGATGTAGTTTGTTTGACTCATAAATAGCTCATTACTTAGTATCGACACAATTCACAAAACTTCAAGAAGTGACCACGAAAATCCGTATCACCAAATAGGATTTGTTTTGACACTATGACTTATAAATATCAAATTTCTTTTGAAATGGTCATTGGGAGCGATTTTCATTATCGATTTGTCAGTCATAAAATTCCTTAGTGAGATATATGTATAAAGAAACCAGTTTTCTGACTCGATTGGTAAACAAACGATTTGCTTGGATAAACATTTACAAGAGTTGCATCCCCTTCAATTTCCCAATCCATATCAAGCCTTTGTAGTGGAAGCCAAACCCCTACAATATTGTGAAACACTCAGCTCATATTCTTGAGCAATAACTCTGAAACAATCGTTTATCATCAGAGATGAATATGTATTCAAAGGTTTGCGAGATAACAATTATTTACGTAAGAGATCTTGTTGTTATCCAGTTCAGGTCGGTTGTTATCCAATATATGCAAAATCGAGTAGAACTGATCTACCACTGTATGGTCAGAGACCAAATGTGTTTAAACGGTATGTGTATTTATATACAGATAGTTAAAAGTATTGAAGACTTTGTTTAGAGCAGGGTTTTTTGGTAGATTTTATCTAATTGCATTAAACTATTTAGATTGAACTCCGTCCAACTTTTATAGATAAGTTTTTTCAGTTGTTTGGGTGCTGAATCTTTGGAACTTACTTGAGCTTTGGTCCTGTCTTATATTGTACACGACACTGACCGCAAGCATATATTTGAATCAAATTAAGTGATTATTTTCAGGGCTGAATTGTCTGGGAGGAATTTGGCCAAGCCAGAAGAAAGGTGAGGTCTTTTAGTTGTATGTACCCACTACCAATGTTGAGAAATCAGCATTCTCTTTAAACGAAACAAGATCCACTCTGACAAAATATAACTGTTTCAAGGTCAGATAATAAAGTTGTTTATACGGTCTGTGTATTTCCAATGCAATACAAATTTCTGACATTTTAACATGTCACGCTAACAGAGTATCACCGCATATCATTCTATCGGAGGGTTTTCATTCAATGACTCTTTCTTTAAATCAACGTAGGTATTTAGCTATTTATATTGAAGTCATTCGAACTTTGCCTTACCAGAAAACACCATCGGTGGTTTTGATGCTAAATTATCGGAACTTAGTTTGGCATTTAGTCCTGTTTTATAATGTACACGACATTGACCATTCATTTATCTATTTATTTGTAAAATGGACAATATAACTAATTTATTCAATGTTTTCGGTATTTTTCTTCAGGGTGGAGTTGTCTGGCAATTACCATGGAGGGTAAGGCGTTTTGTTTTAAAGTGTTCGCTACAATCTATGAAAAATAGAAACTCTGAAATTTCCATTAGAGACACCGTAAATTGTTATTCCATTAATGGAACGTGCACTGTTAGATCGGGGCACTCGGAGAAACCTTGGCATTTCAATCGTCTTTCTTTCAAAGCAGAATAAGCCATGTTACTATTTTCCCCATTGACTGCTTGCTACTCCTTTATTCTGAAACGCAATACATATTGGACTTGCCTTAAGCACTTATTCGTTACGAACTATCAACTATTTTTTCACAGGAGTTTTAAAACTCTGAAGGTTATTTTTAGAAATACCCTTATATTTCAGTTGATTAACCATGTACAAATCAAATGTTTCTGAAACCATGATTTTAGGGTGAATTGCAGCGTTAAATATAGAGAACATGCATGTGTTCACATGCATTTAGACAGCACAGCCGATCTGTGGCCAAGCTGTTTTTCACTGATCGGATGTGACTGTGTCCTTTAGCGGGTGTTTTTCTCGGTTCGTTACATTGGAGGCAAAGGTGGATAAATACCTTTCTTTCTATTGGAGTTGCCTTTCACAATAATTTCCTAAAGGTTAAGACTTCTCGGAGGTGGGAGAGATGTAATGATTCCAGAACAAGAATGCACATTTGAGAACCTAACGTATTGTTATAGAGATCACGCGGGTGTATTACCAGACAAAACAACCGATCAGAGTGGCTAACAGTATGTGTGATTGTGTCTTTTAGTAGTGGTTTATTTTCTCGGTCGGTTCGTTAAAGAACCTGTTTGAATTTTGTGATCATACATCGAGCAGATATAGATTTGACTTTAAAGGTGAAAG